>PVLA01003113.1:0-229299 GCA_004027455.1 Hydrochoerus hydrochaeris
CCCAAGAAGACCTGCAAGGCCTTTGTGGCCCCATTACCTCTCCTGCTTCCCCTGGCAACTGTGTCCCTTCCACTCCACACCATCAAGACAAGCAACCTGCATTTCCTCAACATCTTCTCTTATTTTCAGTCTTTTCTTTATATTTTGAATTCCCTCCAGAATTGCTCCACTCCCTTTTTGTCATTTTTCAAAAATAAGCTTAGCCACTATGACATTTTAAAAATCTTGCTGAATGTCCCTAATCACTGATTATTTACCTTGAATATGTCTTTTCTAGCTATAAGACTGCACTGTTCTCTCTGTAAATATATCACTCACTAAAAAGTAAATTATTTAGTGGCAGACACCAATTCCAGCTATTAGAAATATATCTGATATATTTCTACACACAATATAAGCTCAAAAGTACTTATTAATTCAACATTGAATGTTTCTTATGTAAGATAATTATAGATACCTACTTTTATAGAAGTTGAAATACTAGCAAACAGTGACAGAAATAGATCTGATAAATGTAAGTTAAATTGAAGCAGATCAGGAGAGGTCTTTGCATTGAATATTCTGCTTTTTCCCCTCCATATCTGCTCTCCATCTTGAGATACCTTCGACTGGGGTCAAAATTTGAGTGGCATGTGACCACGTTCACTCTCCATTGGGCTTTGTGTTGGGTTCTACTGGTGAGTGCACAAAAT
Organism: Hydrochoerus hydrochaeris; assembly: GCA_004027455.1. NCBI lineage: Eukaryota > Metazoa > Chordata > Mammalia > Rodentia > Hydrochaeridae > Hydrochoerus > Hydrochoerus hydrochaeris. Next base: position 693 of record PVLA01003113.1, read on the forward strand.
GGAGATTAGAAAACAGAAATGCAAAGGTGAGACATTTGTTTCACTGGTTTCCTATGCCCCAGGCTCCATATCCTCTCCTTTGAGGGTGACTTCTCCAGAGGCAGCTTTCACCCAGGTCAGGCATAGAGGTAAGGTTTTGCTATAACTTGGGAATTTCATTTTGCCCCTTCACCTACAAACCTTTATGAAAATTAGAGTATGCCAAAGGACATTAATCCATGCAGCATTAAATTTTATGAAGTTTGGGCCTAATTCTACAAGAAATGTGACTCAATTTTTTTTTTTATTATTGACATATCTACCTAGCTCAAAATATTAGCAGCAGAAAACTTATTGCACTATGAGTTCCTTAGGAACAGGGTCCTTGCCTCATTTGATTCCATACCAGCATGTAGAAGGCATAATATACATAGCACTCATATTTGTTAGATAAAATAATAAGTGGGTGTGGAAAACAATTGGCTGAAACTATATAGCCTACAACAGGAAATCTATTCAAGTGCAGACAAAGAGAATAGCATCCTAAAAGAGTCCCATGCTATTCCAAACAGGGTAATGGTGGGTGGGAAACAAACAGGAAGATCCCAAAGGAAGCCTGCAAGCTTCTAGAAGGCGTCTCTCGGTGAGTATTTCCCTGAAAGAGCAGGACCTGAAATGGCTTCTGCAGCCTTAGAGGTGTTGTGCTAGTTTCACACCCAGACATTCTGCTGTGACTGCTAACTCCTTCCCAGTGATAAAGTGCACTAGGGCAGTGCAGCAGTGACTGATCGTTGCTTTACAATGGATAAGGACAGGGTGGAACTGAAGAGTATTGTCGGCAAGGCACCGCTTGCCTCCTGCTGCAAACATTACGCTAGTATCAAAGGTGATTAGCTTTAATAAACTGCCAAGTACAGGGCCTGGCAGGGTATTTTTAGAACCAGGAAGCCTGCACAACAAGTACAAGATGCCAAATAGAAATGAGGAAGTGAAGAGCAGAATGGGAAGGAGAAATTAAACAAAGAAATCCATGGCTGGGTTTCCTGTGCAAGTTGCACTTCCCCCTTGTGGAAAAATTTCTAAGAGAACTGGTCCTTGTTTTCCCCTCAAACTGGCATTTATTATCATTTCATCAGATTATAAAAATAAGACATGTCCATTTCAAAAAAAATGGAAATACATCAAAATCAGTAGGTAAAATCTCATGTTTAATGTGTAAATTCTGAATTTTATGAGTGAACTGTTGTTCCTACAAAGGATTAAATTAGGCTAACCAAGAACAAAGTGATCCAACCAGAATCCAGACTGATAAACCAGAGTGAGAAGCCCTAATTCCAAGCTCAGCTAATTCTCAGAAATTTTCTACATCATTAACCCCACATGAGTAATATAAAAGTAGATATAAAAGCTGTCACCTGTCTGGTGCTGCGTTCTAATCATGTGCAAGCATTATGTATAAACTCATGTAAGCCTCAAAATGCCATCATGGATCAGGTTTACTATCTATGTTCTATAGGTGAGGAAACCAACTCCTACTCAACTCTCAATATTGTCACTGAACTGTAAGGTCTCCAGTATTTTTACTACTCCATTTTACCCTCATTTTTTGATTTCTATTTTTCATTTTCTAACAGTTCTTTATAAAAGATTATGTTGCACATTTTCAAGGAGGACATGAAAAATTTTTTACACAATGATCTCACTGTTATGTTGTTCTATTTGTCTTTTAAGCCCAAGGGTGGGATAAAAGCCATTCTTGAATTTATGTATTAGTTGCATATATAAATTAATAACAGTGGGAAATTCCAGAATTAAAAGTTGTACTTTGCCTTGTTGAACCCACTTTACTTCAAGTATAGGGAGACACTATAAAGATAATAATAGCAAGACTATTTTTTTTAAATTATAGTAGCCAAATGTGTATATTTGAAAAAACTGCAAAACCATATGGAGCGATTCTTAACATTATATAAAAGAAGAATAAAGGAATTATATCCAATTTATCTCTTTTATCTACACCAGAGAATTCTAATTCTCCTTTTTTAGCACTGCTAGATGTGCTAAAATTATCTCATGATACTTAAACAATGACTACAAAAATAGTTATCACATATAAAATATGCTACATAGAGTATTCGAGGGGCTATTATAATCTAAGTGGGTGGTAGTTGAAGCAAAAGATTTGGGAAAAAGTATTTATCAAATTTTAAAAGTTTAATCTTTTATTTTTCCAGCATAATAGATCATCCACTACATGCATCAGAGTCAAATTGCTGCTTGGGTTTAATTCTTGGATTTCCAATTCAAGAGTGTGTGACCATCAGCAAATTATCTTTTCTAGGCTTCTATCCCTATATTTGTAGAGGTAACAAAAAAATCTGTTATGAGACTCAAATGAGTAATGTTCCAAAGCACTTAGAATGAGAAAGGTTTCAGTTGATGTTTGCTTTTTGTGTCATAGCCTGGAAATTACCCAAATTCAAGAGCGCATCTAACAGCAGAATAACAGTGGTTATACTGCAACTAAGCTCAAAGCTGGGAACATTCTGAATAGCATTCATTCTTTGATGAGATTCCTTTTTAAACATGCAAGTCTTGATAAATATGTCTTATATTCCTATAACATTTACGTGTTTCAAAGCTAGTGGTACCTTTTTATTTGGTGTGGTAATCAACACTTACCTTGCTCTAAAATGAGCATTATAATTTCTGCACTCAAAACTTCACTAAGTCCTCACAGGAGAGACCACTATGAGAGCACCTACATATACCTAATGAAGGAGACTTAAACGTTTGGAGAATCACAAATAGAACACATGATAACTTCTGCACTTTGCCCCTAAAAGTATATCTCAACCATATACTAACCCCATCAGGTGCTAGTCATTTCACAACAACACTTACATCATGATATAGGCTACAAATAAACTATTATATGTAGCATTTGTATGGATATAGAAGCAAAACAAATACATTTAAAAAATCCATTTGTTTGTTAAAGTGGAAATAGACCTTGTTAATATTTCAGTGCATTCTAGTCCACTACTTGTTGACTAATATTTATAGTTTTGCTTTGATTTATATAGAAGACAAAATATAAATAGAATCAGCAAAGAAATATATAGACATTTTGTTCCAGAGTTTTCTCAGACAGTAGATGAACTGAATAGACATTTCTTGAAAGAAGTACAAACTAGCCAATAGACATATGAAAAATGTTCATTATCTTTTTAGCCATTAAGGAAAGGCCAATCAAAACAATTCTGAAATTCTATCTTCTCCAGTTTGAATGGCTACCATCAAGATAGTAAAACAAATGTTCAAGATGTAGAGGGAAAAGATCCCTCCTACATTGCTGGTAGATATGTGAACTAGTACAACCACTATGGAAATAGGTTTAGAGATTCTTCAAAAAAAAACTAAAATTCAAATTTCATTTGGCCCAGCTATTCTTGTCCTAGGACTGAAAGAGTTAAAGACACCATACCATATAATATATGTATACCTGTGTTAATAGCAAAACAATTCACAATATCTAAGCACTAGAAACAGCCTACATACCAATCAAAGGGTAAATAGGTAAATAAAACATGTCAAACATACACAGTGGAATTTTACTCAGCTATAAACAATGAAATCATATCCTTGGCAGGAAAATGAATGGATCTAGAGACTAGAAGGTTAAATGAAATAAGTCAGACACAGAAAGTTAAATATCATGTGGTTTCTCTTTTATGAGAAAACCAAAATATAAATGAATTAAAAAGTAAAATGAAGAGAGAATTCTTGGAAATGGGGAAGTGAATTATAGGAAGGGAAAGGAAGTAGGGCAGGGAAAGAGGAAAAAGGAAAATTAAAAAATGATCAAGAAATAATTGGAATATATATATACATATATATATACACAAGCATATTTATAAATATTCCAATCAAATATATATGTTCCAATAAAATATATATATACTCCAATCAAATATATATATTTGCCAATTTGCCAAAATTTTCTAATCTGTCAGATCAAATATAAACTTCATGTATTGCAAACATATACCAATAAAAATAATAATAACAAAGATATTATTCTTGAACACAATAAGTATAATTTCCTGCAGAAGGATGAACACTAGAAGTGGTACTTGTGCATCAGAAACTATGGGTGTTTCTGCAGTTTTCATGGATACATTTTGCTTCCTTCCTTTCCAGTAGTACTATGTCAGCTTTCACTGTCAGTAACAGAATTTGTATTTTACTCTCACAAATATAAAGACTGCTATTTCTAAAATAACTTGTCAATATTAGGGGTTTTTTTAGTTCTTAAAGGTTTTTAAAATTGATTTCTTGGTGATCTTACTATGTGAAGTTTGGCTTTTCAGTAGTAGCTACCTATATATTGCTAATTTAAATATATCAGTTTTATATTTTGTCTTCATTTCCTTTGATTAGTTTTATGACAATTCAATATTCAATGTTTCCATGTCAACTGTGTGAGATTTCAGACATATGTACATATAATATTAGAATAGTATTAGGTTGTATAATCATTTGTTTGTTAGAGACTCTAACATAAGAGTATTTACTAAATAGAACAGAAGACAAAGCTTTTATATATATATATATGAGAATCAAACTCACATCCTTTCACTAACCAGGAAGATTCTTTTCTGCTGAGCTATTTCCTTGGCCCCACAAAGCTCTTAATAAATATTAAGGGGTTTTGCTATTTTTCAAAATAATATCTAAGATACTAAGAAGAAACCAAACAGTGATAGAAATTTTAATGTTTTTCTTGGCTCTTATATCATATAGAGTTGATAGCCTCCTATGTGCAAGCATTATTTCATTAGAAGAATGCAAAACTTCAGAAGCACTCATGAAAAATTATGTAAAGAAAAACTTAAAATAGTAAAATGTTAAAGTTGTCACATTACTCAAAAATAGCCTGCTTTTGCAATCAGAAATTTGAAAGCGTTCTCAGACTAAAGTTTAGAAACCTTTTAAAACTTTAATGAACCTAAAAAGTTATTCTAATATTGAACATCTATTCAGCAAATCTTAAAGAAGTTTAGTATTAAATCATAATGTTTTTTCTAAGTTAAAATTCCATTCACTTTACTTAATATTAAAAGATTTTAAAACATTTTGGCAATACAGAATTTGTTTTCTTCTTCTTTGAGATTACAAAAAGAAAAAAAAGACAAAGAACAGCAACAACAACAACAACAACAAACACCTTAGTAGAAGATCTGGCCTTCATATTTTAAAGCAAAATAGTAATTGAGCTACTACTCCTGATAATACTGTTTTGTGAATGATTTTTGGTAGTGTTTATGTCGGTGACATTAGTGACTGTTCTGTGTACCTTTCTTTGTTGCCAGAATACCTGTCTTTATAAGGTTTTATACCATGAAGTATTTCTGAGCTGGAAAGAAGCATTAGTCTTTTTTTATCTGTAGAGCCCACACAGTCGTACTTGGTCCACTGTAGAAATGAAATAACATTTTACTGAATTGAGAATGGTAAAGATATACACAAGATCCAAGGCATGAATTTGCCTATTTTTCTGCAAGTATGGGCAAAAAAGAACAATTTTAAAAATGCTTAGCCAAATTTTTCAAACTGGGACTCTATAAAATGGCACTGAAGAGGTTTTTACAGGTCTTCACATACTCGGGGGAAAAGAAAGTTAAATATTTGGAGACACTGCTTCCTCTTGGAGATGTATAATTCACCTAGCTGTGCAGCTGTGACACCTCTGAAGACAGATGACAGCAAAAGAAAGGAACTTTTCTATACGTGCCTTTTTCAGCTTGAAAAGCAAAGATAAAATAAGTTGTCTACTTACTTTATTTTTTTAAATGTAAGATATAACCTTATGAAAGAAGAAACAGCACTGTGCTGAGTCAATCAAGAGAGATGTACTACATCATTAAAACACAGTCAGTCCATCACGTCAGTGGGCTCTGTATCTTCAGGTTTAAACAAAATCATATTGAAAATATTTGAGCGAGAGCTCCGACCATGGAGGGACCCAAAGAACAGCGTAAAAAGGCAATTTGCCCTCTGTCTCGGTAAGTGGCCCAGACCTGAGCTGGGAGGAGAACCAGCAGCCCCAGAGCTCCCACCATGGAAGTACTCAGGGCGCAGCACACAAAGGCAATTTGCCCGCCCTCTCAGTAATCGCCCCTGGCATGAGGTAGAAGAATCACTCAGCGGCTCCCATGAACCTACGGGCGGTGGGCCGAGAATCACGCTCCCCCCCCACCCATTAGTTAGTGAGAGCCAGAGATCTAGACATCTCTTGAGAGGTTGACCATATGCAATGTAGTAAATAGGGGGGATTTCCTTCTACCATCTCTTTGATGGCAAATATTGTTATTACTGTTTTGCTTTGTTCTGATTAATGGTATTGCTCTATTCAATGTTCTGTTTTGATCAGTTCTACAATGTCCTGTATGTCCTTTCATTTGGCTATACCTGATTGAAAGAACAACTATTGTGAAGATAACAGGATATACTATGGTACCTATTACAGTTATGCCAGTAACCTGTTGAGGGTTTCTGTACCAATTTCACTGCACTCTCTCAGTTGGCTTTGTTCCATCTTGTTCTGTTGTATTTTGCTATCTTTAAAATAATAAAAAATTAAAATAAATAAAAAGTAAATAACAACAAAACAGATCAGTAAGGTACTGAGCAAGCTGAAACACGATATAACTAAACAGATAATGGACTTGAAAAGCAAAAGGAGGAAAAGAAAGTGCTCTAAAGGATATAACTGCATGTATATTTAAGTGTGTAGGATCGATAACCATGTTACTAAGTTTTTGTTGGATCGTTGAACAGAACTGTTCTCAGCCTCACTGTTTGAATGTCTACCTTGTATGCTTTGACTTTGTAACTTGAACAACTATATCTAGAAGACAATATGTAATTTATCAACTAGTGATTTCTTACTGTTTTTTTCTTTTTCTTTGAAATTCTGTATTGTTTCTTCCCTTTTTTGCTGTTTTGCTTTTTTTTCTCTTTAAATAAAATTTTTTAAAAAGTAAATATTTGAGGAGATAAAAAGTTTTGCACCAAATGTGTACAAAATCTTATGTTATTAGTCCCCTAAATAATATAGTATAGCAACATATATTATTTATATAGGTATCAGGTATTGTAACTCACCTAGAAATGGTTTGAAGTATACAAGGGGATGTGTGTAGATTGTGTGAAAATACTACACCATTTAACGTGAGGGACTGGAGCAACATCCCCAAATTGTAGTGGCTAAAGGAGTTGTGGGCCCAATCCCCTTTGAATACCAAGGGTCAACTACAGTAAAAAGTAAAATACTAGGAAACCCAAATTCAAACAGAAAATTTTAATCTGTGATGGAATGCGATAAATAGTAAAAACGTTTGAAAAAAATAAAATCAGTAAAATAGTGAATAAAGTTTTAAAACTCCAAAGGATTGGGAAACTAGAGGACAGGAAGACACAGCATGATGATGATCTTCAGCAGACTAACACATTTAATCCATGAATTGAACATTAGTCTTGAAAACACCAAAGATAACAGCAAAAGCAAAGCTAAGATATAATTGACATGCTTCTGGATAAAAATGAATAAAAAGTAGCCTTAATCTGTTTTTTTGTTTTTGTTTTTGTTTTTTTTTTTGGTACCAGGGATCGAACTCATGACCTTGCACTTGCAAAGCAGGTGCTTAAGCCACTGAGCTAAATCCCCAGCCCTGAATAAAAAATAGAAGCTACACATTGTATAACTTATCAAGTTATGTAAAACAAAACAAAACAAAAAGCTCAAATAAAACTATAGCCCACCTAGGTTTATCCTGAAGTTCAAGCAGATTTAACTTTTCAATTTAGAATTTTTTAAATGCAAAACAAAAAAAGGATAGAAATAATACAAAATTTCAAAAAAACTAACAAATCACTAGTAAATATACTGCATGTTGTTATTTTAGAAGTAGTTGTTCGGGTTACAAAATCTAGACATAAAAATGATCAAACAATGACAGCACAAACTGTTCTTTTTGATGAACTAACAGAGAATTAGTAGTGTAGTTATCTATCTTGCACACATATACATGCACACAGTTACATGTGTGTACCTACATACATATAATCTTGTCCTTTCTTCCATTTCTCCTTTCTCCTATCCCAGTTGTTCTTTCCTTTTGAGCACTTTCTTTCTCTTTTATTATGACAACATCTGTTGTACATTTTGAATCTTATTACTCTTTCAATTTAGAAATGTTTAAACATATTCGAATATAGAGGAAAACTATAACAAAGCTGCATGTATGTATCACGTGACTCTAATATTATAAATGCATAATTTGTGTTTCTTTGTATTCTCCATTTTTTTCCTTTCAGTGACTTATTCCCTGCCTTGTGTTCTTTCACCAATAAGTATTTAGGATGCAACTGTAACAGAAAAGAACACATTTATCTATAATCTCAGTAACACTACCAAACCTAACCACCTAACAATTTTAGTAAGTTCCTTATCAACACAGTCAAAAAAAAAAAAAAAAGAGGGGGAGGTTAGAGTACAAAAAAAAATAGCTATCAGGGGCTGGGGATTTAGCTCAGCAGCATAAGCTCCTTCCTTGCAAGTACGCAGTTGTGAGTTTGATCCCCGGTACCAAAAAAAAAAAAAAAATGGCTGACAATTATTGAAATATTTTTCATTTGCCAAAACTAGCAAACCACAAAATAAACCCAGCACACACACCTGGTACACATAGTCACAATGCCCATGATGGAATCTAAAAAAGAAGTCTTACATGAGCTTTATGGTCAATTCATCTCCAACTAGGGTGTACACTGCACTCTGCAGCCTCCCATTAGAGGTAGCAAGACTCACCAAGTGTGACTGCACGGCCTACCAACCGAGCTCTACGTGGAGTGGAGAAAAGAAAATTCAAATTCTTATTGCTGCCTGTTCTTAACACCCACAATTGTGCTTCACACTTAAATGTGAAATGCATGAATACAGCCTATAGAACCCCTCCAGAGCAAACTGGACCTCTGTGTTTCACATTTAACTAGAACTACTTGACCAGAAGCAGCAGCAGGGCAGGAACATGAGGTTTCTCAGCAGTGATCCCTGACCCTTTGATTTTGTGCCAGATAGGAGGTAGAAGTGCAGGTTTTGATTTGAAAAAGACCTAACTTCAACTTCTAGATCTCCCATTGTTAGTACATGACCCAAAGGAGGATCTAACAACAGCTGTAATATTCAGTTTTTTCATCTTCTAAATATGAATAGTTCTAGTACCTGTATTACAGGATTATTGCTAGAAACATAAGATACTGCACAGCAAATTTCAATATATTCAATATATATCAACTAAGGAGATATATAGACATGAGGTGTGATTGAAAACTATAATGAATTTTTTTTGTTGTTGTTCTTACCAGGGATTGAACTCACGACCTCACACTTGGCAGGAAGGTGCTTATGCCACTGAGCTAAATCCCCAGCCCTTATAATGAATGTTTAAAATTATTTTAATTATTAGAGTAAAGAACACATTACTGGGGATACAGTTTAGTGGCACAGTGCCTGCCAGGCAAGTGCAAAGTCCTGAGTTAGATTCCCAGTAGAAGAAATAATAAAAGAAATAATTCCTTTAAAATATTTGCTCTTGCTTCACACACACTTATCTCACTGTTCGTGCCACTTTCTCAAGCAGTTCTAGAAGTCCTATTGTTGTCTTTAGTTGTGCTATACTGGCCGCCCCAAGGTGCTGAATCAATTCAAGATGCTCACCCTGCATCATTTTTTATCTTTGGGGAAAAACCAGAGGTTGCAAGATGCCAAATTCAGTAAATAAGATAGAAGAGTACACGGTATAATGTTTTTTGGAGCCTAACTTTCCATTGAATGCTACTTAGCAGTGACATGTACCATATTTTTATCTCTTTAAAACAACTTCCATTAAAGAGGATCTCCAGAATTTCTTCATAAAATTACAAAAACAATGGGATATGTTTGAAGAGAGGGGAAGTATTTTGAGGAAAAGTGATGAAAATTCAATGTTGTATTTCTCATTCTTTGGATTTTCATTTTGGGTCCTATCATCATGTAATTTTTCCAACTATAACCACTGAGGTAAACCTTGTTACAGTCGAAATTTCCAAAGGTATGACTTTTTCTCATTTCCTTCATCCTTATGAGTTTGTCTTTTTAATTGCTTTAGGAGATGAAGTCACTGTGAATAGATTTTTTTCTGGAAATCAAGAATTGAGAATGGAGCTGCTCAACAATGTTTTTCATGGTCAATATATACTGTCATATTTCATCTTCCATGAAGCAGTCACAGCATTGGCTTCTGACTCACCCATTCCTTCCCAAATCAAGTTTTCAAACAGATTAATCTGTAGTGATTTCTTCAGTGCACTTTATTTCATCACCTAAGGTAGCTTGGCATTTCTTAGCAGATTAAGTACAAATTCTAATGTATCTTTCTAAAAGAGGCATTTTCAAATTGCTTTCCTTCAGAAATACCCCTGGGCCTTTTAGCAAGCCTCACAGTTTATCTGGTAAAACAGCTAGCCGAGAGTAATGAAACTGCTAAAGAAAATAATCATATCTACTAACATTTAATATCAAATGCAACATTCAATCTTCTTTAGGGTTCTCAAGAATCTAAAAGGCCCTTAAAAGGTGCAAACTTATCAGAACCAGCTTGAGGTTCCTCATAAGCCTTTTCCACTATATAAGAGACCGTTTGAAATCTTATCAATTCAGAATCAGAAATCTCACCGCAGACCTATTATATCAGTATGTAGATAACAAATCCCCAGCTACCTGTAATGTTTTTACACAAAAATTAGTTCATCCTACTCTTTTGCACAAAGAATTTTCCAAATGTTAACCCTATATGTCCTTTTGGATCTTATTTATGCAGTCATAATTGCTAAGATTTCTCTCTCCTCTACCATATCATCATGTCCCTTCATTCCCTTAACTTTATGATGCATCTTGTATCAATCTAATATTTTTCTTATTCTCTTCCCCCTTCCACCCAAAATCAAGCTTCATATAAGAGCAGTAAATCTGTTTGTCTTTTTACTGTTCATTCCTCCACATCATAATATTTAGATAATATCCAATACAGTAACTCTCTGACTTAAAAACATTTTAGCTACACACTTCATAGCTACAAATGGACCTTGGGTTATGACCATTCATAAGTGCACACAAATCACCAGAAGCAGCTCACAGGTCTGCTGAATATCATCACAGCCTTGTTGCGGTGTGCTTGCTCTTGAGTATGATAGCATACAGTAGAATAGTGCTCAGTCGGGGCTGAGGATGTCCAGAAGCAAGAGGAAAGGCGTGGTGGTGCCAAGAGGACTCCTGGGAAGCTGGAAGAAATATCCATCAACCATGAAAATAACCAAGGAAACAAAAGTGAAAATAGCTGAGATTGAACCCAAGCAAAAAGATGGTGGATGTCGCTTGTTTTTGTAGCATGATTTGTCGAACCACTGCCACAATTCTACAGAACACGGGCAAGACCGGGAATCTTGTGAAGTCTGCTGCACCAATGCATTCAACAATAGAGATATTATTTTGAGATCAAAAGTATGGTAAAGTCATAGAGGAGATGGGAAAACTTTCGGTGTGTGGATACAGGGTCAGCATCAGCACCCAGTCCCACAAGCTAAAAGCCTGTTTGATGGCCTGAAGGGAAGAAATAGGGTGAAGAGGGTGTATCTTTCACTGCCTGCCAGGGATGGCTTACTGGCAGAGCCAACCTTCAGGACATAAAAGTACTCAGCTGGGAGCTGAATCCGCCTTGCCCTCCAGGTCCTGCTGCTGCTGAGCCTTCAGCCCCATCCTCTGCCTGTGCTCCCCGCCAGTTAGTAAAGCTGATCTTGCCAGTTCACACCAGGCAACCCCCTAGATGCCCACTGTCGTACTGTACCAGTCTTTTAAGGTAACTATAAAAGTAAAAACAGTTTATTTATGCTTGTATTGTACTGTATCATCATTTTAAGGCAACTGTAAAAGTAAAAAGTGTTTATTTCCAGTATTTTTGAGTGTATATTTGGTTTTTTAGGCTTTACATTGGATATTGGTGTCAAGGGTGTATTAAAACTCACTTGGTCAGTCTTACAAATGAATCTGACTTATATTTTCCCAGAACAGAATTCTTTCGAAAGTTGGGGACTTACTGTAAATGTTAAACAAACATATAAAGAAGTGTAGCTCATTCCACTCTTCCTGAATACCTGCAAGAGTGGGTCAGCTGTTTCAGTAAATCACTAGTAGACAGTGATCACACCTATTTGGTGCCAAGTGATTTCAAAATAATTGTTTTTGCTAAAAAATAAAGTGCATTTTTACAAAGGAATTTATAAAATCAATCTTTTATATGAGGAAAATGTAAATATTAGCTACATAGTTCCAGTCTATATTTTTCTAACATAAATTTCAATAATAAGAGTTTTTATACCTAAAACTATTGCTATAAAACTTAGGCATCTCAGATTAACTTCTCTTGAGGTAAATTGGAGTCATAATATAGATTTTCAGGCCGTGTAAATGACTTATTTATTCAGCCCTCAATGACAAATAATTGAAAAGTTTGATACAGGTGCAAAGCTGTAGTTTTTTATTTGTGAGACAAGGCCCCCTCCTGGGGTCAGTCTGGAATTAGATTGGAAAGGAAAGAGAGAATTCACATAACCAATTCACGTGACATTGACTCTAGACATGGTCATGACACATGATAATGGGTTTGTTCTCCTGCTCTTACTAAACATTGTTCAGATTTTGACTCATCTGCTTACATAAGAAGTATATTCTAGGAGAATCAGTATATAAGATGTTCTTCCTCCTCTTCCTCTTCCTCCTTTTCCTTTTCCTCCTCTTCCTCCTTCTCCTTTTTTATATAAGACATTGATCCCAAGGCCTCTGCACTGATCTATATTCCTGGCCCTTGTATTTTACTTTTTATTTGGAAACAAGGTCTCCCTATGAGTTGCTAAATTGCCCTGATTGAGCTTGAATTTGAGATCTTCCAGCCTCAATCTCCCAGAGTGCTGGAATTACAGGCAAGCACCGTTATACCCAGCTTCATTTCTCTTTTTTTAAATTAACATCTTAGCACTCTGATTTTATATATCAGTAAAGTTAGTCAATGTGCTTTTACTTGCATTAAAAATTATCTAAGTTTCTGAGACTACAAAGCTAATGATCAAAACCTGGACTTCGACAAATTCACCAAGATCAATGATGCCCTGTGAAGCCTTGTGAAAGACAGCGAGACATTTTTTTCTGATGACATTCTGAGCACACTGGCTATGCTTCTCTTCAATTTGAGTTAGAGATGTAATGCTGGTAGCAAATGAAAGCTTAGAACCATTACTAAGCCTCAGGCATTTCTTTATCTCACAGCTATAAAAAGACACCTCTTTTCCTTGATTTATCTCATTTATCTATTTTAACTACAAATGTCTATTGCTTAAAAAGCAATGTCATAGATCCCACTATAAGGAAACCATCTTTACGGTCCCTGCGGACCACAAATCCTTTCGGTAGCTAAGCAGACGCGAAGGAGTCAGGCAGCCCAGAAGGAGGATGAACTGGCGCCCAGAGGGCAGTTACACAGAAACAAATAGAAATTAGCTCTTCCTCGAATCTTTACAATCCTCTTTTGTTTCCCCTTTTGATTCTTGGCACCATCAGCCTTCTTAATAGCTAACAATAATGGCCACAAAGTCATAGAGCACTTATAAATATTATTATTAATAACATTTTTATTATAAACAATAATTATTTTATTAGGCTATTAGAGTTTTCATTGTATCACGCATGCTTCCTTTATCCTGCCCTGTACTGATATGATACTTATAACATGCATTTTGGTTCACTGAGATCAAAAATGACATCCTCCAATCTTTTCCTTGCTCTATATAATACAGACAGATGTTTATTAGAACATAATATACTAATTTCTGGCTTTGTAGCATTGTTCTGTTTTGCATTTTTTCCTTATTTCTATATTATTTTCCTCATGCTTGTGTCCTTGAATTAGCTTTGCTTTTGCTTCTCAGGCTTGCCCCTGTTGCTATGAAGTCCAGAAGAACCACTTCCAAAATGTATCCAGAGCTGTGTAGTTGATCATGAAACTCTTATTTAGTTCTACATGAAGAACAGAAAGAAAGATAAAATTATTCTTAAACCTCTAAGCCTGAGGGACAATCATAGTGCTACGGACCACACTAGAGAAGGGCTGTTTAGAATCAGGAGAAAGAACTCATCAAAATCAGCTGACACAGTCATCTACACAAGACTTGGTGGGAGAAGTTTAGACTTAGCGTTTATTTTTACCTCATGTTTTATTAAACCAAAAATAAGACCAGAAGTCACCAGATGAATAGCAAATCTCTGATATTATTACTAGCAAGGCAGGAATATAAGAACATGGCTACTTCTGTGAGCAAATGAGCTTCTTGGTGCTTAACTCCTGAGTGTGTGAGACTAACCTATGCACAGAGAAATGTAAATGAGGCAGAGTTTTCCACATGAGCTGTCCCTACCTTAAAGAGCAGGAAGTAATAGGTAATTCACAAGGAGTGAAAAGATCTGAGCAATACATGCCCACATTTTCTTTCACAATGCATCAATAAAGTGTGCCATTTCTCTCTCCACCCCTATAACTACAAAGGGAATTATTAAGAGTGAAAACATCCTGTAATTGACATACTATTTCATATCCTTCCACATAGAAGGAAGCATCAGAAGAATGTAATAAATATCATCTTTACAAGTGCCAAACAGCCAGGCATGGTAGTGAGCACCCGCAATCCCAGCACTTGGGAGGCTGAGGCAAGAGAATCGCTGAAGTTCGAGTTCAATCTAAACTACAAAGTGAGTTCAAAAGCAGCCTGAACAGCATAACAAAACTGTCTCAGAGATACAAAAATAAAGGGTGCTAATGCAGTCCATTGTTACATTCTTTTCCTCTTATTCTTTCTTTCTTTTTTTTAACAAGATCACTCAGTTTTTTTTTAATTTTATTTAAAGAGGAAAAAAGAAGAACAGAAAAAGGTAGAAACAGTACAGAATTTCAGAAAAAAAATGAACAGAAAGAAATCACTGGTTCATAAATTACATATTGTCTTCTTAGACCTAGTTGTTCGAGTTACAAAGTGAAAGCATATAGAGTGGACATTCACACAGTGAGGCTGCAAAGAAGTTCAGTGATCCAATAACAACTTAGCAACATGGTTATCAAACCTACACACTTAAACATAAATGCAGTTATATCCTTTTATTCTTTCTTTTTTAAAGAGAATTATGTTCATGTTTTGACATATCGCCTTCAATTGTACCAGTGGAACTATTTAAATACATTAGAAAATTTGCACATTTGAAATTTCATTTTAAAATGACTCTTTGAAAGTAATATTACAATTATAAAGAAGCAGAAAAATTCAAAATCCCTCTCTATTCAGACAAAATCAATAAAATAATTTTGAAATATTTTACCATCCACTTTTAAATACATGTTTATGCCCATAACTATAACTTTATTGTTCCCCTTTTCACTTACTATTTTGAGAATGACTTGCTTAAATCATAAAATATTCTAACCAGATATTATGTTAAAGGCTATATACTAATTAATTTGATGTATCTCTAACAATATATTTAATCATTTCATTTTATAGGGTATTTAATTTTCTGTATTGTCTATTATGCTCTAATAAATAATTTTGTGGATAAAATATATCACTTAAGTTATTGGGACCAGAAAATTTTGGCAAGTATATAACAGGATAAAGTTTTTGGTGCATGATATTTAAAACTTTTAAAAGTTTTACAACTTTTATTGGTAATATGAAAATATCCATCTCACCCCATCTTACCCAAAAATCAGTGCTGTAGATGTAAGATTTTAAAGCTCAGCATGGTGATGCACACCAGTAATCCCAGCACCCGGGAGGCAGAGGCAAGAGGATTATTGCAAATTCAAGACCAGCCTGGGCTACAAAATGAGCTGAAGGCCAGCCTAAACTGCATATTGATACTTTGTCTCAAAATGATGAAAGAAAGAAAAGAAGGAAGGAAGGAAGGAAGGAAGGAAGGAAGGAAGGAAGGAAGGAAGGAAGGAAGGAAGGAAGGAAGGGAATTTTAATGAGTACTGTGTACTTTTCCTTGTTTGGTGTTGTCATTCTGTTGTGGTATTCATTAGCATCTACTGAGAGCTATCTGCAGCACTGTACTGATAAGTCCTACTAGAAAACTGTGATACAGGATCCCCTATCTAAACTGGAGTTGTGGAAGACAGGAATAGGGATAGGATTTCTTGTACAGGTAAAGGCTATACCACCTGCAGGCAAAAACAACTACAACAAAAAATCTCCTGGACATGCCGTCTTCAAAGTGAAGCCAGCATTTAGAAGTCAAATGAGATGTAAAGTCAAAGATAAAGGAAGCAAAGAACTGCAATTGGGCTCGCTTGGTTCACTTGTTCTCAAAAAAGCCAACCACTGTATAAGACTCTGAAAGAAATCCCAAGGAGTGGTCCATGTAGTGATGAACCAAGCATCCCACGACAGCTACCCGAGTGAGGCAATTTGGGGAAATCCTCTGCTCTAAAAAAGCCTGCAGATAACTTTAACCCGAATGAATATCTCAACTGCAGTATTGTGAGTAAACCTGAGCCAGAATCAGCTAAGCCAGGACTGTGCTCCTGCATCCCAGAATCCGTGTTGTTGTCTTAACACTGCACTGAGTTCCAGGATAATTTGTGGTCCAGAATAAATATCTGTTTTACTTGCTTTAATTTTCTCCATGGCCTTATAATCAAATATATTTTGATTACCATGTAACTTCCCACTTCAAGAACATAAACATAGGAAGAGGGAATTTCATACAGTTTTACTTGTATGTCCTCAGTATCTACAGGTAGAATAGGTATTCAATAAGCATGGATTTAATAAGTAAAATCCCTACTGAGTATCAAAATAGCAATTGCAAGTGACCAATTAGATAAATCCAGAGTCACTAGAGGAAGCCATAATTCATGGTTTAGTTTTAGAAGTCTTCAGCATACTGAGGGTGGACTTGGAACTAAATGAAGCCAGTTAGGAAAGTCAGTGCCAGAAAGGAGCAAACATCACTTCTGTGAAAGTGACAGCAAAGAAGAACAAAACTAAAGATGCAATTGTTTATTTGCCAAACTAGGCAGTTTAAATATATCTCATTTAATTATAGAAACAATCCTATAAAGTAGATTTTCCTACCTACAGCTTTTAGAGGAAACCAAGGTCCACAGCAGTTACACATTTGCTTTAGATAAAACTGTCAGGTAGTAGTAGAACTAGGAATTGATTCCAAGTTTGTACTAGCTTTACGCCTTTTTATTAAATCATTCTTGAAATTAGACTTGATGTCTGGCTCACTTAAAAATGTGACACTTGTCTTTTCCTTTGTACAATCACACTCAATTTTTTTTTTGTACCAGGGATTGAACTCATGACCTCATGCTTACCAGGCAAGCACTTATACCATTGAGCTAAATCCCCAGCCCCTCAAATTTCTTTTCAGTTAGCAGGATACTATCATACATGATAAGGCACCAAGTCAGCTTGAAATTACCACTTATAAGCAATGTCTGAGATGTTATACCTACGTCTACAACCATACCACCCTGGATGCACCTGCTCTGGTCTGAGATGATGTATCTCAAGAAACAAAAGTTGCCCCAGGGGGACAGTTTGAAAACTGTGGCCTCTTTTACTCATCTTGCCAGACTCTGAATTTACTTACATACTAGAATACACTTGAGTCAATAACATAAATTTTATTTGATGAAGGAGAAAGCTCTACATAAAGAATGATTACATCAAGTTAAAAGTGCCATCAAGCATGATGTTTCTTGCATGACTAGCAAATGAAATTATTAATCATTTAATTAAAAATTTACTTGTGAGAAATTTACAGAACTGTTTATGTAATTCATTTTCTCCAGTAAAAGAAAAGTAAAACATTGTTTCTCATTAAAATAGAAAATATCATATTCCAAGATATCAGTAACAGTGAGATAGAATTTTGACATAAAATATAAAGTTTTGATATAAAATATAAAATTTTTAACATAGTAATTCTGAAAACAACTATAGTGCAAGTCCCAGGAATAAATGACTTTCAAATGAGTGACAGAATGACTAAATCTGGTAGAAATACTTCAGCAGTGTTTGCAAAATCCACATGGCTGGACCCAACCAGAAATCCTGGAACCCAACAAAAAGTCCTTCCCAAAACACTTGGATAAACTGTTTTGAAGATAAACCCATGTATGCATAGTTCTTACATAAAATGAGTGACAGTTTCTGTCTAAAAATTATGCATGTTCCCAGATTCGCAAATTCTACATTTCATCTAAGTTATTATTACAAGAGTCTTATAACTGGTTTCCAGTCACATTCATCTGAAAGTTACCAGGTGCACTACTGCCAAAATATGTTTTCAGAAACCCAAATATGACTGTGTATGTAAAATCTTTCCTCCATTCTCTTTTGACTACAAGATAAAATTCAAGCTCCTACCATGACATAAACTCTTCATTATGTGTTCCCTGCTTTGTGTTCCTGCTACATCTCTGATTACTTCCTATGTTGTACCGTATGCTCCAACAATTTCAAACTACGAACAATTTCCCTCTCCTACAACCCTGTGCATTCACTCATTCTGTCTCCTTTCCCCACAACAACTTCTAATTATCTCCCCCTTGTAAACTCTTCTTTAGCCTCCAGGTTTCAAATCAGGCATCACACCATCCTGAAATCTTTCCTGAGATTTCCAGACCTACTTGCAGCAAAATACAGTTATCATTCTGTTTTAGTAATGTTGCAACTGTTTGCTTAGGCATTTATCACCCTAACCAAAAACTGATCTCCTGGAGCATTTGTGCAGCAGACATTTTTCCTTCTGTGCCTAGTGTTGGAAGTTTAAGAGGTAGTTTTGTTACTAAAATACTAATGCTCATTCCTCTTCCTTCCATGTATTCTCTGCCAAAGGAGCCTAAATATAAGTTACTGTAATATATTGAATAATTAAAAATTGATTTTATCAATCACTCGGTAGGAATTTTTATTCTTTTAAAAGCAGGAAGTGCCTGATAAGCTTCACCAGTGCAAGGGAGATAGACCTCAAAGCATTCTTGGAATGTCCCTTGATCCATTACACTGAATCTGAAATGGCCCTCTCTAGGAATGAGGAGGAAACCTCCTGTGTCTATGTATCCTTACAGAACAGAGAACCATGCCCAGGCAACACATGTCAGGTGCATGCTCCAATAGATGCAAGGGTTACAAGACAGAAAGTGGAACCCAGGACCCTATAGTCTTCAAGTGATAACCACAAGCCAATGAACAGAGTCCATGTGGATATCTCAGGCTCTGCACGGTTTACCAACTGCTTGTCCCTTAGGAAAGCTCTGCAAAGACAGTTAGAGAAGGTGACTTTGCATGTTCTCTACTAATTCCTCTCCTATAAATTCCTACAGTACAACTGTATAACAAGTTAAAGCAATCCAAATTTCAAAAGCATTATATCATGTAATCGCCAACAAAACTCAAGTGTTAACATTAATGTCTCCATATATGGGTACTAAACTGGTAAAATAATTAACCACAGTGACAAAGTTAATGAACAGCACAACCAGAAAACCCAGGTCTTCTGAATGTAAAACTTTCTATTTTATATGTTAGAAATACCTCTACAGTGTTCTCAGAATTCATGTCTGTCTCTGTACTGTGTGTACATATAGCATGAGAGAACAAGAAAGTAAGAGAAAAAAATAGTCTCTTAATGTTCTTCATCTGTTTTTATGTGAAGAATCCCAGTATAGTTTTTTCAAGATAAGATTCAGATAAGGTCCTACCTACCTCAGAGATTGAAGTCTGAGTCAAAAATGATTTATGTAACTGGGCATAGTAGTATACATGTGTAATTCCAGCACTTGGGAGGCTGGGGCAGGAAGACTGCCATGAGTTCATGGCCAGTCTGGGCTATACAGTAACTTTAAGGGAAGCCTGGACTACATAGGGAGGCCTTGTCCATAAATAAATAAATTTTAAAATATAAAAAATAAAATAGAGGGGTTGGGGATTTACCTTAGCGGCATAAGCATCTGCATTGCAAGCATGCAGTTGTGAGTTCGATCCCCACTACTGATTAAAAGAAAATCTTAAAAAAATAAAATAGAATGATTTATGTGAGGGACTGATAGTTCTTTTGGAAAATCTATTAAGAGAAAAATCTCAGTTTACTAGGGACTTAGAGTTCTCTGGGAAATTTCATTCTGAGAAAAGAAGATGTTTCAACAAGTTTGAGGCTCAAAGGCTTGCTTCCTTTCCCAACCTCAGGGTTTGACTCAAGAAACAAAGGAAAGTTTGAGGTTTCTTTCTTGTTCTTTGTCCAAACCCTCTAGAGAATTAAAGAAGGTAGAAACTAACAGTAGAAGTTCTCTCATAAATAAAACATAAACTCTAATCCTATAATATAGGAGATCAATAGTTACAAGAACAATGGAAAATGTTCCTGAAAACCATCTAGTTTGAGTATCTCAGGCTAATATCTGCATGGTCGTCCTTCTGCCATGAGTTGAATTACTTGAGAAACATGCTGACAGTCTCCTAAGCTACTATAAGACTTCCCACCTGGAATCTAGTGCAATTACCAAGCTTTGTTTGATAAATTATAGCAAGAAAGACATGCTTAGAATCATTCACTGGTATTAAAAACAGAAATTTCTACACATTGTAATCAAAAGTTGCATCACACTAGCAATTGAACTTGAAATCAGAAACTTTGGAGGAAAAAATCAAATAAATAGTTATGGTTTTCCTTCTGTAGAATAAAATAGCAACTATCTACCAGGAAAAAAAATGCAGTGATGGAAAGTACAAAAACATTAGTCACAGAAATGGGGGGAATGGGAATGGGGAGGAGTCTATCTATGCAAGGGAGAAGGAGTGGATGAAAGTTGGCCAAGGTTATAAAGAAAAATTTAATTTGAAGCTAATGCTCACTTCAGCAGCACATATAATAATTTGAGGCAAATTTAATGTTTCTAAGCCTCAAAAGTTCATTGCTAAAATGGGTCATATCCCATAGTATTAATTTTATATGAGTCTTTTTTTTTTTCTCTGCCTCTTTCTCCAAAGAACACTGGTGTAATTTTCTCTATGCCAGCCCATTCTAAAACAGAAATAAAAATTGAGTATTTACCAGGTTATTTTTTATCCCCTCTCAGAAACTATTCAATGTTAGACCTGAGGAATGGGTGGGGGGGTGATTTGCACAGGAAAAAGAGATTCTTAAGAAAAATAAGGGAGGTGGTAAATGGGAGGATAAAGAAGAAACTTCTAGAATGAAACTTCTCAAGCAGGGTTTCCTGGAAACCTATGGTTCTACAAGATGTTGTTATGGGTTCTTTAAGAAAACTGAAGGAAAAAAGTGGAAATAGAATTCATGCAAATGGAAAGGGGGAACAAGAGTTTGGGGGGACAGGGAGAGATAGAAGGGGAGGGGATGAAAAATACTAAGCTTTGTCATGCACATGTATAAGCTCCCCCACAATAAATGAAATCATTATTTACTATAAGGTTGTACTAATAAAAATATTTAAAACCTTTTTCTATGCAATGCAAGAATTCAGAGTGATATTCAATAGCCAAAAGCCTTGTTATGATCTCATTAGATGCCATTTAGTCCTTAATTACAGTGTACAGAAAGATTGTGCTACTCAGATAAACACAATTTCTATTTTTGACCTCATAGGAGGGACCAATGATAATGAAAGTAGTGTTACTTTGAGAAGATAATGGCTTGTTGGCATCAGCCTCTCCTTCCCAAAATAGTTTTATCAACTATTTTCAAAGCTGTGGTGTTTAGGTCCTACAAGGGACAATGTCCAGGACAACTCAGAAGAGGAAGGAGAACAGAAGTAAGGAGAGAAAGCCTTAGACTGAATGCTGATTTGACACTTGTGAAAGGAAAAGGAAAGAAAGGAAAATGAGCTATGAAAATTTTAAGATGACAGTGCAGTTTGGTGAAAGTGCCAGGCAGTGGAGAGGAAACTCTGTCGCAAAGATAGAGTATAAAGAACTCTCTTGATAGATATAATTCACCAGACCCTGTTTCCTGCCATACACATTAGCTGTGGGCTTTCCCGGGAAGATCATGGCCTTGATTCAAATACTGTGATACACTGTCTTTGTGTCTATTCAGCAAACTTTTTATTGAGTGGACATAAGCAGCACACTTCCATAGCTGGCACATTCCACATTTTGTGTTGTGAGACTAAATGCTTTCCTATAAAGATCTGGGATACAGATTCCAGTTCCACTTCTCTACCTGGGGAGAAAATAAGAAGAGGGAGATTATTAGTAAAAAGTATAGCAGCTGAACTCTCTCATCCATTTTTCATTCTAAATGTCTGTTCTCTTCTTGTCTAAGAGGCTTAACTAATGATGCAACCCAAAGTCATATTTATGAAGTAACCATATCTTTTTTAGGCAAAAGTTGGCATATTTTTTTATATATAGTTACAGTAAGGCAGGGGAGTGTGAAAAAGCACTCAACAGTTTATCCTAGTCCCGTCTTTGAGTGTGTGTATGTGTGTGTGTGTGTGTGTGTGTGTGTTCCTGTTGCTTAAATAATTTTCACATGTGGCATCCATCTACTCACCAGACTTTGTCTTTGGTCATCCTGTCCCGCTGGCCAGTTAACCAGTCCGTTTTCCACTGCTCACCTTTTGAATGTATTCCCATTGTCCTTCTACACAGAGTGGGTAACTAGGGTAACAAATTGACTCTGCCCATCAAGAATATCTTTCCTCTCCACAGT
This sequence comes from Hydrochoerus hydrochaeris, assembly GCA_004027455.1. NCBI lineage: Eukaryota > Metazoa > Chordata > Mammalia > Rodentia > Hydrochaeridae > Hydrochoerus > Hydrochoerus hydrochaeris. The sequence goes on from PVLA01003113.1 coordinate 23,563, forward strand.
ACTTCAAGGCCTTCTTTTGGTGTGGTTGGATGGAATCCATTGCCCAATTTGAGCTCATACCAACCAATCAAGCTGACTCACATGTAAGCCAAGTTTGAACATTTCTGTTCCTTCCATATGGCCATGGGTGCAAGCTGAGGGAGAAGCTCTGTTGCAACTGAATGAATGATCATAATGGACCCAGATTAACTGCTTGTATAGCTCTCTAGTCATTTATTCCTGCTTGCAACACGCATATACCATTTCCATTTCTAATGGACTGCTATTTGGTCTAAACAACTTTATTGGCTAATACACTGAAAACATCCAGCTCATGATGGACAGGTCTGAATGCATAAACATTTATTACCTCATTGTCATGTGTTCCATCTCTGTTGTACCAGTAACAGGTGAGAAGCTGTTACATGAAAGATTCATAATTCTCCTTTGGAGAGGAAATATCCTTATTCTAGAATCTTAAGACACTGTGTTGTGATTTTTCCACTCAAACTTACAGAAATTCCAGTTACGCTACTGATGATTCCATTATTATGGCTTCTTCTAGATCATATGGCCCAAGTGGTGGAATTCTATGTAATACAGCCTAGACCTGTAACAGAGCCTTTTCCTGATCCAGCCCTACATCAAACTCAGTTTTTCATGACATGTAATATATGAACTGCCATAACATCAGTGTATGCATCCTTCCACATGCATACGTTGAACTCAACTCTTAGGACATGGTGTTAGGATACAAGGTCTTTAGGGAGGTGATTAGGTCATGTGATAGAAGCCTTTATAAATGTGATTCTTATATAAGACAACTGAGGACTCCAGATAGCTCTTTTCACCAGAAAGACAGAAAGATACATTTATAAACCAAGGAAGAGGCCCTCATCAGACACTGACACTGCAAGCACATTGTTCCCCCAAATTCCAGAACTGTGGAAAAAGGAAGATTTTTTTGCTTATAAACAACCCAACTTACAGTATTAATAACTGTCTGAACAGTCTAAGACATAGAAGGAATTTTTCTCAGTGTGCAAACACGTTGCCTCCAGAATCTCACCATGCATTTTACTTCATTTTTAGTAATGGCAAATGTAAGAGGCAGAAATTTTTTTCTCAGCTTTGTTGAGATGATCTGGCACAGCCCAGATCATTGGACTCAATTTTTTTTTCCATGTGACAGATGCCTGAATCTTACAGATTTTATCACTCCCCCTCCAAACTACGTAAGTCTTAACAAAGCCTTCAGCGTGCCAGCCATTTCTCAGTGAACCAGCTGAGGAATATGATGCCATCTATATAATGAATCAAGGTGATATTTGTCTGTTAAGTCCACACATTCCAGATCTCTTCTAATTGTATTACGACAGGGAGCAAGAGAGTAAACATAATTATGCAACAAAACTGTAAGCTCATAATTCTGTCCAGTCCACAGGAATGCAAACCAATTAGGATCCAACATAATGTACTCACTGAATCAGTGGTTGCATACCATGTTCCAGGGACCATCATAACCTACCCCAAGAAAGATGTCACATGTGCCATAGCAGTCACAGTGAGCGCTACTACCTAGACGAACTTGCAGTGGTGTGGAGTTATTCTCCAGAAGCTTTCCTGAAGGGACAGGATTCTTAAAATCCTTAAGAGTAGAATGAATTCCATCCTGTAATGCCATGCTATTTTCATTCTCTGTGTCAGTATGAGAGAAGAGTTCCACAGGTTTTCACATAATCACCAATTCCACAGGATTTACAATGAGCTTTAATGCAGCTTCCATGTACATCAATTCCAATTATCCATTAAAGGGCCCAACAGTAGACCACTGGTTGGACTCAAAGAACCCAGTTTCCCACAATAAGCCAACTTTGGCATTGATTACATTGTCTCTGCAGAACTGCATTCTGACAGGTGCCATAGTAATCTTTGAGACCCTAAATATCACTATTAACTCAAATCCGACATCTTATAAACTTCATTATATTTGGACATAATCCCTGAAACAGGAAAGCAAGTAAATGGTTACATTTGTCTTTGGGGATACCATGGGGAAACAATTAAAAATTATAGTTGTCATGGTGTGACATATTTCTTTTTCCTGGGGACATGGCCACTTCTCTAATTAAAAGATTCTGTGTCACTGTTGAGAATCTTGGCAAAAACCATGACATACATTTAAAGTGATTCATATACAATCCCCTATGTGTAAATATTTACCGGTTCTTTATTTTATACAGTAAGCAACATTTTGTCAGCTACTATGTCAGTCCTTTTTGTTGCTGGAACAAAGTACATGATATAAACATTTTAAAAGAAAAATGATTTATTTTGGCTCATAGTTTCAGGGTTATCAGGCCATGACCAGCTGGCTCATTACAGCCAGAAGAAAAGCTGTAAAGAGAGAAAGGACCCCATATTACACAGGCACAACACCATTCCCTTCTAAGTTACACATCTAGTGACCTACTTCCTCTACTCGGCCTCACCTTCTAATGACATATTTGACAATAATTCATCAGTAGATTAATCATAGAGGCCAGTGTCCCCATGATCTAATCACCTTCCAAAAGCCCTACATCTGAACACATGACCCTTTGGGGCACATTTTTATAACCAAACCACAGCATTCTCCCCCTAAGCCTCCAAGGTTCATGTCATCTCATCATGAAAAATGAATTTAATCCATCTCTAAGGGTCCCCAAAGTCTCAACGGTGCCCACTTTGCTTAAAAGTTCAAGTCCAAAGTCTCCTCTAAGCCAACTCTTAGCTGTGAACTTCTATAAAAATAACAAAAACAAGCTATCAAATGACAATATGAAATCACACAGTGCAGACATTACCATTCCAAAATGAAAAAATGGGGAATAGAAAGCAATGAGACCACAGCAAGACTGAAACTCAGCAGGCCACAGGTTAAATCCTACAGGTCCACATCCAGCCTGCAGGGTACGTGGTGGAGTGGCGTGAGCTCCAGAGGGCTTTGGCACCCACACCCCTGTGGCCTTAGCAGTTGTATTGCTCTTAGGTTGATTTTGCTTACTACCTGCAGTTTTCTTTACATGTTCATTTCATAGGGTGACATTCTATACTCCTGGGCATCTCTAGCTTCCTAGAATCTCCTCTGTAGTTTTGGCTTCATTCTCACAGTTCCATGCACTGGCCTGTTAGGGACTCTTGGCAAGAATTTTAACTTAGGCCTTCTTTTAGGGCGGAATGGAAGTCTCCATGACTCCATAATTCTTCCAGCTGATAATCTGTATTACCACTTGGGCTACTGCATTCTATTAATCATCTCCAAGCCTCCTGGCTGCCCCTCTGAACTTGTTAATTATTACAGTATTTGCAATCTGCTTGCTGTGACTTTGGGGCCCCATAATGTTAGCCTCAGATTATTAACAAGCCAAGATCATAATTATCTATACTACCACAAGCACTGCCAGCTGCAGAAAAGAGCTATTGTTGCATTTCTTAAGGAAATGTGCCCATCTCTCCAGTGCATTCTTCAGGCTTTGGCGAGTGTTGTTTCCTTAAGTTTCCTATTAAACCCCTGATGATTTTTCTGGCCTCACATCACGGAACAATGATACACACACTAAGACTTCATTCCTTCCTATTTCTCGCCTCTAAATGACTTCCTGGGAAAGAAAACTCCCCTGACAGAAGAGACGACCAAATTTTTCATTACAGCAAAGGAATTTTTGTGTACTGTAACTCAGAGATACTACTATTGTTTTGAATTTGTAAATATTGCCAAACTTTGATTGTATGCATTAGAAATAAATTGCACTATAATTACGAAGTATTTTATTTGTGATATTTTCTTTTAGTTATTTATAGCATCCTTTTGTTTCATATTTTATTAGTGTTTGTATTTTATAAGCAAGTCTGTTCAATATGCCAATTATTGAAGACAGGATGTATTTTGAAAGAGAAAAAGTTTTGACTGATATCTATGAATAATTCTTATAAATTTAGGGCTGAACAAATGCATTCTCAGTTATTTCACAGCAATAATATATCAAGGAAGTTTTTTTTTTAAATTCTGTGTATACAAAGAAAGCTACTGATCCCCTGGTTTCACTTGAGATAATAATCCAAACTGAGTAGGCCCATTCCATGTGGTTTGTAGCAGATAAGTTAAAATGTGCAATGCTTCTAGAAATCTTGAAAAGATACTTAATTACAAATCACATCCATTTGACAAGAAAAAGTGCTGATTATTTCCCACAGCTTTTGGAATTCAAAGCAGCATGAGAATTTTATTAAGAAAAGTCAGTCAAAAGTTTTAAAATAAAGAAGCAGAAACTTGAGACTTTTGTTGGAAAATGGATGCACCTTGAGACTATAATGCTAAGTTAAATAAATCAGATGCACAAGCTTAAATACTGCATGATTTCTGAAGTAAGAGAAACCAAAAATATAAATAAATTATAGTCAAATAGATAATAAGAAACAGGGAGATTTTTTGAAAAAAGGGAGGGAAACAAGAGATGGAAGGAAGGAGGAGAAAAGTGAGAGGAAGGGAATAAAGAAAGAGAAATAAGATGTATTACATACATGCATCAATTCCCTACAACAAATGTAATCATTATATACTGCAAACATGTGCTAATAAAATGAATAATATTAGCATGTGTAATAAAATAAAAATCAAGTTACTAAATAACAAAACATATGCTTGACGAAAACCAAATTTATACCACTGGAAAGCAACTAAAAGTATCAATATTCACATACTGAATAAAACATATAGTATGTTGCAGGCAACTGAATTAGTCTGAAATATTATAAGCAGTGAGATAGGGCAGGGTCCTCCATGGAGCCAATGCAGACTCCTGCCAGCTGCGGGAAGCTGACGCCTCCTGCTGTGGACCAGGCCTCGAGACAAAAGGCCCAACAAATGCACCCATATCCTGAGGATTGATACCCTAAACAGTTCCCATGCCCCTAGGAAAGAGTCACTGCTCCATAAGAATGCCCACTTTCTATGCGACTGGCTTCCCCATTTGTCCCTAATGTAATCAATTTTACCTGAACTATTGATCTTATTGGCTGACTATAGTTATGTCCCACCTTATGCCCATCTGCCTTGTGAGTTCCCAGTCTTCCTCCACCTCGAACCCATGGTGCTACTCTATAAAAGTCCTTGGAAAAGTAGAATCCTTGGCAACCAGCTCGGGACCCCTTCTGTTTCTCTCCAGACAGAAGTTTTCTTTCTCTCAATAAATATATTCTACTCTTAACTCCATTGTTCCTAAAATTCATTCTTCAACTTTAGAGAACATGAGTTCATGCCAGACATAATAGGTCAGTTTCATTCTCCTATATCAGGTACACTGGTGACAGGTCACATACTATGGAAGACTTTTGTGTAATGAACTGAAAAACAATAGCTTATATTTCTCCTGTTTCATAAGTAAATAGTTTTTACTAATAAATTTCATGCTATCACATTTGTAAAAATTGTATATGGTAGAGAAATTTTTTAAAAGTTACTAGTTGTAAAAATAAATTACCAGTTGTAATGGTTGATGCATTGCGTCAATTTAGAAAGTTTAGAAGTTTAACTAAACGGCTCACCAAGGGGTCAAGGTACTCACTTTGTGTGCAAGAGGAGATGGTTTGAATACCCCCACCCTGGAGGGAAGGGGTAGAAGTCTGCTTAGTATATAAGGGAGGAAAAGAGGCTTGTTCTTGCCCCTTGCACTGCCTGAACCCTTGCCCCTCTGTCATGCCACATTGCCTTGCAGCCAGCCAATTATGAATTAATGATCCGGCCCGCGGATCAGTCCATGGGTCTCACCTGGAGGGGGAACGGGGATGGGGGACATGGGCAAGAGGAGAGAGAGATGGAGACAAGTTGAGGGCTTCCAATCAAGTCTTGTTTATTGAAAAAATGTTCCTGGCTTATAAAGAAGGTGAGGCGGGAAGTTATCAAGCACAGATAGGTCGCCGTCATATCCTGGGTCCGGCGGAAGAGGATTATGGGAAATGTAGGCTGACGCACCGGATGCCCACAGGAGGGAGAGACAGAGTGGCAGCTGTGAAGCTATCACGCCGCTCCCTACGTCTCCTCCCTTATCACTTTATAAGAGTATGGCAGGCCCTGTGAGGACAGCACCTGTCTTGGGTCAAGGACTCTTCATATGAACCCAACCAGGCCTTACCCGTCATGCACCAGCAGGACAGCAATTGGTCCTGTGCCTGTCTTAGGTGGCCAGTGGCGTAACATATGTGTCCTAGTTGCCCGTCTCTGGCTGCCTATCCAGTGCCTCAGGGCAGTTGGCCCACATCATTATATGGGCCATTTGTAGGGATTGTTTCCCTCCAAGTTTCTTGATTTGCCATCTCCAATTGATGATAATGTACCTGAATGCGCTTGGCCAGGAGCGCGTCAACTCTATTGTTAATGAGTCATGATCCTTTGGAAAATGCAGGGGCCTACAGTGAGAAGCAGTAGCAAGGCGGCCAGTGGGCCTAATAAGGGGGCAATGTAAGGAAAAAGGCCTCCCCACATGGAAGAGAGGGAGGTTTCTCTGAGGTGGTCTCTTTCTGAACCACCTTTTCATTATCCCAGCGAGCAATGGTCCACTGCCAGGGTTGATGGGGATTGCCATCCATTAGGTGTAGTTGTGTCAGGAGTCTGACGATGGCCCATAAGGCTTTGGGAGGTTGTATCATCTGTAAGAGAACACAGGGGGTTGTGCCTCAGGAAAGGATATTATTCCTGGGTGTCGCATAGAGTTTTTGATGAAGGGCTGTCTGTTTTATGAGGTGTTCAGGTAGCCATCTAGCTTTTTTTTTGTTTGTTTGGAATAAACACAGACTGAGCCTCATCCCCAGATAAGAACAGGATCAGGGCCATTCCATGTATTGGTCATTGGGTCTTTCCAAAGTACAGATGCAAATTGTGTTTGTGTCTGTGTATGCCAGAAACGAGATGCCGCAGAGCAGCCTGAGGCATCTAAGGTCAAAAAATTTAAAATGAATAGAGCATGTGAAAGGATATTTTGGGGGGATCCTTGAGTAGGGTACCATGTTTTTCCTTTTATTTTATCTATAGTGGACTTAAGTGAGTGGTGTGCACGTTCAACAATGCCGTCCTTGAGGATTGTAAGGTATACCTGTAGTAAGAAGAATATTAAGGCACTTGCAAAATTGAGTGAAGGAGGTGCTGGTATAGCCAGGGCCATTATCGGTTTTGAGCTGTTGGGGGCATCCCAGAACCGAGAAGGCTGACAGCATGTGAGCTATAATATGTTTACTAGTTTCTCCAGTTTGGAGGGTGGCAAAGATGAAGCCACTATATGTGTCAACAATTACATGTATATATTTTAAGTTACCAAACTCATTGAAATGAGTAACATCCATTTGCCATAAGGCATTAGGGATTAGGCCTTTTGGATTGACACCTAGATGTTGGACGGGTAAATGGATGGCACAAGAGGGGCAGTTTTTTACAATCTGTCGAGCTTGTTCTGGGTAATTTTATGGAGAAGGCAAAGAGTTTGGGCATTAAGATGATGCAGTTGAAGAGTTTGTTGGGCCTTAAATACCTTGGAGTTATCGGTGGGCTCAGAGTGGGTCATAAAGACTTGTGTGCGTGTGGCAGTATCAGCCAAATGATTTCCTCAGGTAAGGGGCCCAGGGAGGTTGGAGTGGGCTCGTAGGTGACCAATAAAGAACTTATGGTAATGGAGCCATATGATATCCTGTAACCATTTAAATAAATTTGTAGCTGGGGAAGCATGGTGAATGGCAGCAACCGTCTCTAGTAATGGAACAGATTGAGCAAGGTAAGCACTATCGATGAACAAATTGAAGGGTTGGTCAGGGTAAGCAGTGAAAACTGCGATGATAGCTTGCAGTTCTGCCAGCTGGGCAGAGGAGGTGCCTACTTGGAAGGTAAAGGCATTATCTTGAGCCACATAAGCAGCCTTGCCAGAGGAGGAGCCATCAGTGAATAGCACTTGGGCATTAGGGATGGGCTGTGAAGCTGTGATTTTAGGGAATATGAATGAGTGACCATTGGCAAAATCAATTAGCTTACTTTGGGGGTAATGGTTGTCAATGGTCCCTGAAAAGGAGGCTAGGGCAATAGGCCACACCTCTGTTGTCTGGAGTAGCCAGTCTACTTGGTCCTTAGTAAAGGGCTGGATGATAATATCTGGCTCTTTGCCAAAATAACATTTTCCTTGTTTTCTGCCTTGAATTATTAGGTCTGAAACTGCTTGGTAATAGGGTAGGAGTGTCCCTTTTGGGGAAACTGACAGGTGGACCCACATAAGAGGAGCCTGTTGCCAAAATACTGCCGTGGGGCAAAGTTTTGTGTTAAAAATGAAAAATTGTAAAGGCTTATCATAATCTATGAAGGAAACAGTTTGTTGAGCAATAGCTTCTTCCACTATATTGAGTGCCTTTCTGGCATTAGGCGTGAGCTTGCGGGAGGAGGTTGGGTTGATGTCTCCTCGGAGGATCTCATAAAGGGGTTGTAAATCATGTTTGGTCAATTTTAAATAGAGTAAAAGCCAAATAATGTCACCTAGAAGCTTTTGGAAATCATTAAGTGTCTGAAGATTATCAAGTCTTAATTGAGGCCTTGGAGAAAGTACTTGAGTGCCCTGTAGCTGAAAACCCAGATATATATATATACGGGTCTGTAAGCTGGACTTTGTCGGGCACTATTTGGAGCTCAGCCTTTTGTAAGACAACTTGTAGCGCCTGATAACATTGTAAGGTTTGATCTTTATGTTTCCCTGCCAAAAGGATGTCATCCATATAATGAAGGATATAGATATTTGGCCAATGGTCTCTGACTGGTTGTATAGCAGCAGCCACAAAGTGTGGCACAATGTAGGGGAGTTGGCCATTCCCTGAGGGAGAACGCACATTTAAAATATTTGCCATTATTAGTTTTTCCTCCTTGTTTGTGTGGGAGAAGAACCTTCTTTACAGCTGCAGCCATAGCTAGGCCCCGATGGTAGACGGGGCCCATATCAGCACACAGGCGGATGCAGCCCAAGAGGTCCTCCCTCTCCCTGTGTGGCCTGATTGCAGCCTGGCAGGCGGATGTTGTGTTTTCATAAGCCAATTGTTTGACTAAGGTGGAATTATTTTCTGAGGAGCCAAAGAGGCACTCAGCTGCCTGTAAGAGGCAATCAACAAAATCAGCGAAGGGCTCTTCTGCTTTTTGTTTAATTTTAGTGAGAGAAGAGGTAACCTCTCCACCAGAAGGAAGTTTTCTCCAAGCCCTACAGGCGGCCGTATTAATTTGAGCAAAAAGGCCAGGATCATACTGCATTTGGGCTTCTTTTGTATTAAAGTCGCCAGTTCCTGCTAGCATGGGGAGGGTCCAAGGATTTTGTTGTCTATTGGCATTGTCTCTTGCTATAAGTTTACATTGGTCCTTGAATTTGGATTTCCAAAGTAAATAGTGGCCTCCAGATAGAGAGGCTTTAGCTAAATCTTTCCACTCATTTGGTATAATCCAACCCTGTGTCATGGAATCTAGGACAGCAAGGGTAAAGGTAGCTGTGGGACCACATTGAGTAACTGCTGTTTTTAATTCTTTTAGAGCAGCTACTGTGAAAGGTGTATGGGCCCTGATGACCTGTGGGGCAGGTGGCACGGCGCCATCCTGTGCCTCACCATTATGTGGGGCGCCATTTTGTGGGGGTAGTGTCATTTCCCCACAAAATGGTGCCCCACATTGGTGTTTACTGGAAACGCCAATGTGGGAACGCCAGGTGGCGGGTAAACACCACCAGATGTAGGCACCATTTTGAGTGTCCTCATGTGCTCCAGAAAGAGGAAGTGGTGGTAAGTCACCATCTTGCAATGGCTCTGGGATATCAAGGATCACAGAGCTAGGGGGACTGAGCACACTGGATGTCTAATGGTGGTTTTGTGGTAGGATTGCGGGAGGAGCATAATGCAACCTCACCTTGAGTAAGCATCTCATCAATTTGGGGATCTGCATGACGCTGAGTCAGTAGCTCAGAAATTAGAGTCCAATATGAAAAAGAGGTTACCAGGACATTTTCTGGACCAAAAACCCTATAATAGTCTTTAAGAGCATCTCCTACTCTATTCCATTTTTTAGAATCAATGGTGCCCTCTAAAGGGAACCATGGGCACACAGAATGTACAAATTGAAAGTACTGTAATAAATCCTTGGTTTTAACCTTAATCCCTCTAACCTTGAGAGCCTCCCTGAGGCCATTGATGAACAATTCATGTTCACTAAGTACTTGCCCCATGCTGATAAAGAAATTAGATCCATTCACCTACATTAGATCTGTTCACCTACCGTGATTCAGGCGAGACGTAAGGTGGCCTTCTGCTCGGATCACAGGGATGGAGTCATCCCGAAACAGTCACACCGGGCCCAGCGATTTACTCCCGTAAATGGTCCTGTGTTGAAGTACCTCGTGCCGGGAGCCCCACGTTTGGGTGCCACTTGATCTGTCCCATGGATTAGTCCATGGGTCTCAACTGGAGGGGGGAACGGAGATGGGGGAAATGGGCAAGAGGAGAGAGAGACGGAGACAAGTTGAGGGCTTCCAATCAAGTCTTGTTTATTGAAACAAATGTTCCTGGCTTATAAAAAAGGTGAGGCGGGAAGTTATCAAGCACGGATAGGTCGCCGTCATATCCTGGGTCGGGCAGGAGAGGATTATGGGAAATGTAGGCTGATCCACCGGATGCCCACAGGAGGGAGAGATGGAGTGGCAGCCATGAAGCTATCACGCCACTCTCTACAAATTAAAACTTCTACAAACTGTGAGCTAAATAAACCTTCTCTTCTTTAATTTGGGACATCAGGTATTTTGTCTCAGCAACAAAACCAAAGTAATCAAAACACCAGTGCAGTAAGTTGTTGAATGTGCCTCGGAGATACTGCATTGGCACATACACTAGTGGTGTTCCAAAAAAAGGCAGTCTCTATGAGACAGTTTACCTCTTTAATTGTTATGGAAATATTATCCTCACATTATCTCAATACATTGGTCTCTCCACAGAGAGATTTTTAAAAATGAATTTTTATTCTGCTTGACGCTATAAAAGCAATTAGTTTTATTAAGGAAACACAAGTTTACTTGAAAATGATGAAAATGTAAAAAACTTTGGCAAGAAGCATGAAAATTTCCTCTCCCTGAACAAATCTTGTGGCTGAACAGAGTTCTTAAAATGATATTTGACTTTAAAAACTATTTTCAAAAAAAACTTTCAAACATTACTGTCAAAAAATTGCCTCCAAAACAAGAGGTATTTTTTAAAACTAGAAACAATATTCATGAGTACTTAAAAAAAAAGAATGCTACAGAAACTAGCCTACTTAAATATTTTTTCTTTACATAATCAAAAATACATGAACTGAAAAGCAAATTGAATTTTGTGAGGAAATCATGCTACAAAAGCCTACCTCTTTCCTCTGAGTCAAGTATGGGATGGAATACAAGTGCTAAGGTTAGAAAGGAAAAAAGGTGAAACAGTTTTGAAAACAACCACTGTAATATTACACTTTTTGATGCCTATTGGCCATAAAGGTGAGTTATTTAAAATAAAGGACCAAACGGAATCATCTTGCATCATTATTTCCTTAAGAGAAATCCCAAAGACCCCATTTGGTAGCTGAATCCTAATGACTTAAGTCCTTATAGAGCTAAGTCATTTTCCAAAGAATGTGGATTAAATACCGTACTTACTGTGTAATGTTCCAACATTCATTCAAATACTGAGTGAGTCCAAACTACTCATTCACCAGGGACAATTCATTGTCTATCTTAACGCATATTTGCTTAGTCTAGTCCATGTGAGACTCTGAGAAAGTTCCTCTGGAAGAAGAGAAGGGAGAAAATAATAAAAAGAGAGTAGATAAATTTTGGAAACAGATCCCATATTTTTAATGATGCCAAGAAGGGAAGGCATGTAATTTGTAAAGTACCCACAGGGCCCTAAAACTTGATTAGTCAAACACACAGAAAACATTTTCAAACCCTTTCTTAATTGTAACAGATGGCTGAGCAATAAATTTCTATTTCAAGCTAAAGGATGTTCAACAAATATATCTGGCTGGAGCCCAAGCTAGCCAGGATAGGATTTCATTGTTCAAAGAAAGTTGTGTCTATATTAGTGAGCTGTTAAAATTGCTCCAACTAGCTGCCAGGGCGGAGGTATTATTATTGCAATTGAAACCTTTAGCATAATAAAATTTCAGACCTAAAAAGGAACAAGCCTTCCATATTCTTCTCATTTTATGAAAGAAAGAAAGAAGAAAGAAAGAAAGAAAGAAAGAAAGAAAGAAAGAAAGAAAGAAAAGAGAAAGAAAGAAAGAAAAGAAAGAGAAGGAAAGAAAGAAGAAAGAAAGAAAGAAAGAAAGAAAGAAAGAAAGAAAGAAAGAAAGAAAGAAAGAAAGAAAGGAGGCACATGTAAGGTCTACATAGTTCTCCAATAGTTCATTACTGCAGAGGTGGAATCCTTTAAAACACTTGATTGTCAGTAAAGCACTATTTGCATTCACTACTACATGTGTAATGCTGATATAGGGAAGGAAACTCCCAATCTACTATGTCCGTGAGTTTGTGTTCTCTAAAACCGAAGAATGAATTTTAGAAACAATGGAGGCAAGAGCAGAATATATTTACTGAAAGAAAAAAGCTTCTGTCTGAAGAGAGACAGAAGGGGTCCCGAGCGGGTTGCCAAGGATTCTACTTTTCCAGGGACTTTTAAAGAGTAAAACCACGGGTTCAAGGGGAACACTGGGAGCTCATGAGGCAAATGGGCATAAGGTGGGACATAACTACAGTCAGCCAATAAGATCAATACTTCAGGTAAAATTGATTACATTAGGGACAAATGGGGAAGCCAGTCACATAGAAGGCGGGCATTCTTACAGAGCAGTGACTCTTTCCTAGGGGGATGGGAACTATTAAGGGTATCAACCCTCAGGATATGGGTGAATTTGTTTGGCCTTTTGTCTTGAGGCCTGGTCCACAGCAGGAGGCGTCAGCTTCCTGCAGCTGCCAGGTGTCTGCACTGAGGACCCAGCCCTATCTCACTGCCTATAATATTTTTAACTAACTCAGCTGCCTGCTACAATGCCATGAGTAATATCAAGTCTTAAAGAGATTTTTAAAAACTTGACCCAAGTCACATAGACAGTCCAAAACGAAATTTTGTATACATCCAGAGCATCTTGCTTAATATTCTATGGCTTGCAAACTGTATTCAACATGCCAGTTTGAAGAATTTCCTACAAAAGAAACTAGAGGATGAAGAAATGAATACTGTCTCTGAAACTAAATAGTAAACTATAATCTCAGTTCTGTCATTTGCTAGCTATTTACACCTTGACAATATACAAATATTATTAAGCATGCAAATAATCCAGAAACTGGAGATATCAATACCTTAAGATTGATATAAATTTTAAACAAGAATTCATGTAAAAATAACTGGCACATGGCAAGCGCTCAATAGATGTTAGTTAAAAGATTTTTCTATGTCTATATCAAAATGCTCAGATTCTTATATATATATATATATATATATATATATATATATATATGAAAAAAATTGCAACAAATTCTTTTCCTTTGCCAATTACACTGACCATCTATTTATGCATCCAAATTAGGAGAAGAGGATGGAACTGGAATATAAAGTAATAAAAAGGAAAATGAAAATGCCATAGCCAAAAATTTTGCTCCCACTCATAAATAAATTGAATTCTATTCTATTCTAATGGGCTCCTTCAATTACTTATCATTCACAATATGGCTTACCTCTGGAGAGTCTTTTAAACATCAGTGATACCCAGAGCCTTATAACAAAAACGCTTTTCATCTTCTCATTCTCCTCGCACCCAAATATCTGGAATAAGTATGAATCTCACACTCAAGTCAGACATGAAGCCCTGTGAGGAAAGAAAAGGTTATTAGGAAATCATGTATACTGTGTTCCCCTGTCAGGGAGGTTAAGTGACTATGATTACTCTGATGCTGAGATGCCTCCAGCTTGTTTTTGCTTCAAGAAGGTAAAGACCATCACCCAAATTCTGACCAAAATGACCATTGCTATGCTCATTTTATGGATGGATGATCCCTTGAGAATAATATATATTAATTAAGTTTATACAGCTTTGTGAGAGAACCAATACTGGTAGTATATTGAGAGGGAAGAGAGCCTAGAAAGAGTAAGAGTTAGAATCAAAGATGTAGAAACAAGGTGTCTTCTTTACTTTTCTCTCCTTGCTGAAACAGAAACAGAAGTAGTGACCATCTCCAGTGCTGTAATCTAACTCAAGCGCCCACCATTCTGTTCTGTAGGCGCCACACCCTTTGACCTTAAACAAACAAAAAAAGATGTCCTGTTTCCTCAGGAATGCACAGGTGTGGGCCCCACACATCTTTGCGGGTTTTTTTCCCTTTATAAACCACCCCCAAATCTTAGCCTAGTTGCACAGCAGTGTAAATTCCACCCTCACTCTGTGTCACTGGATACCAGCCTAAATAAATAAGTGCTCTCTTTTCCTTCCAAGACGTCTTGACCTTTTGATTCTTTTTGCCTTTTTACAATTTGCATTTTATTTTGGGGTGCAGCGTTTTGGGGTACAACATTTGGGGGCTCTCCGGGATTAACCCCAAGGACCCCCTAAAGGACCCCCCTTTTTCTTTTCTCAAGTCATTTCATTGGGTCGGTACTCTATAAGTATCTTTTCTATGTATGCTTTTCCTTGGTCCGTTTGTATTTTGGCGCACATTTGCATTTGGTAGAGGAGCCTGAGTGTTCTTTCTGCACCGGAGCGGGACGCCCTCCAGGTTTGGGGGCATTTTGCCCATTGGTATGGTCGGGTATTGGTATTTACCCATTTGTAATTTGTACGGTCGGTCAGGTATTAGTATTTACCCATTTGTAGTTTGTACTGTCGGGTATTGGTATTTACCCGGTCATAGTTTGTGAACCAGGAACTGATTTTCGCTCAACTCCATTCCAGATCTAATGCTTCCCTAGGGGATTTCACTGGTATTTCCTTCTATGATGCTCAAGAGCAGACGGAAGAGGGTATATGTGCATTGTTGGTGTTTTTTGTGTCTTTTGTGTTGTTTTATTGTGTGTATACTTAACCAACCATTTTCTTACTAGTCACCATGGGACAAGGATCTTCATCTGTGCCTTTAACTTCTCTAACTCTAGTTCTTAATCATTTTAAGGAATTTAAGCAAAGAGCCCAGGGATATGGACAACCTGTTCATCCCAGGAGACTCCACGTGCTCGCTTCCTTGGAGTGGCCTTGCAGAGTCCCTGAATGGCCATCTGTCAGTAGCTTTGACATGGCTATCATGGAGGCACGTCTTTGGCCCTCTGATTCATCCTGACTAAATTGTCTATATACAGATTTGATCTTATATTTGATTCTCCTCCCTGGTTAAGAAAAGTTTGTTAAGGCTTCCAGGCAGCAGCCCAGTAACCCTCCATTGCTAGCACTGCTAAGAGAAAAACCTAAACCACCTGTCCCACCGGTCCTACCAGAGGGAGACATGGAAGAACTGCTACCGCCCCCTTACCGCCTGCCGGCTCAACCCGCGGTACCACCAGCACCGACCAGAAGAAGAGGAACCTCCTTGTCATCCACCAAGCCCTATCCAGACCAGAAGCTGACCACACCACACCCAGAGTCATCGGATTCCTCCCCCACTGCCCCCACTCCCATGTTTTGCCCCTTGTGGGAGATGCCCAACTCCAAGCCCCCATTTTTGTCTATCTTCCTTTCTCTACTTCCTATCTATATAACTGGAAAGGGCAAAACCCACCATTCTCTAAAGAGCCCAAGGTCTCATTTCTCTCTTAGAATCCATTTTCTCTACCCATCATCCCACTTGGGATGATTGTCAGCAGATACTGCGGGTGTTATTCACCGCCCAAGAGAGAAAGCATATTCAGGCATTGTGATGAAGGGCAGTGCTGGATCCAGATGGAAATTTGTCCTCAGACCCAGATCAACTGAACCAGAATTTCCCTTTATCTCAACCTGACTGGAACCCCAACACCACGGAAGGTAAGGAGGCTCTAGCCCAGTATCGCCAGTTGTTCCTTAGAGCTCTCAGAGGTCCAAGGTTTCAGAGGTAAGACAATTGGCTACTAAATCTCCACCAGGTTATCTAGAATGTTTATTGGAGGCCTATTGTCCTTATACACCCATAGACCCGGTTGCACCTGAGAACGCAAGGGCATTAATGTCACCTTTGTTACTCAATCAGCCCCAGATGTTAAAAAAAAAAGTTACAAAAGCTTGAGGGATTTGAAGAGATGCCCCTTAGTCAGCTCATAGAAATTGCTCATAAAGTATTTGACAATTGGGAGAGCTGGCAGGAGGTCAATGATAAAAAGGTAACCAAGGTGCTGGAAATCTTAAGTACAAGAGTTACGCCTCCAGATAGCAAAGACAAGGATGACAAAAGAGGCAAGGAGGGCCCTCCACTAGATAAGGATCAATGTGCTTATTGCAGAGAAATGGGACATTGGTGTAGAAATTGCCCCAGACTAAAACTGAAAAGAGAAAAATATGCAAAGACTCTATTATCCTGAGATTGAGGGGGACAGGGCTCTGCTGCCCCCCTTGAGCTCAGGCTAGCCTTACAAGTGGGGGGACAACCATTGATTTTCTGGTAGACTCAGGAGTGGCTCATTCTGTTTTGACACAGCCATTAGGGGCTCTGACAAAAAAGAAACCAAAAGTATTAGGTAGGAACCACTGGTACTGAAAAGGTCTATCCAAAACTGCAAGCCTGGTGTGCCAGACCTGGGCAGAAGACTATCTCTCATGAGTTTCTCTGGGTGCCAGAGTATCCAGATCCCCTTTTAGGGTGGGACCTTTTACACAAACTAAAGGTCCAACTCAGTTTTGAAGCAGCAGCTCCAACCGTGACGCTACACTCTGAAGCACCTGATGAAATCCATAGCACAAAGGTGTATGCTTTCTATCCTGAGGGGGAAGGACACCTCCTGCTAGAAGAACCTAAGGTGTTAGGTGAAGATACACTCCAGCAGCACTGGAAACAGGAGATCCCTAACATTTGGGCAGAGGATAATCCCCCAGGCCCAGTGATACATCATATTCCCTTGGTCATAGAGCTCCTCCCACAGGCAACCCCAATCCAGTTAGAGCAATATCCTATAAGTCTGCAGGCACGCCAAGGCATTGCTAAGCATATAGCAAGGCTAAAAGAATATAATATCTTAAAACCTTGTGTCTCTTCCTGGAACACTCCATTACTGCCTGTCCTAAAGCCTGGAACCCAAGATTACCAACCACTGCAGGATCTCCGAGAGGTAAACAAGTGAATCATGACTCTCCACCCTACTGTGCCCGACCCCTATATGTAACTAAGCCTGCTGAGCCCAGATCGAACTTGGTGCTCGGTACTGGACCTGTAGGACGCTTTCTTCACCCTGCCCATCGCTCCGGTAAGCCAACCCATTTTTGCCTTTAAATGGACTGATCCTGTGTCAGGAGTGTCTGAGCAACTAACTTGGACATGCCTACCTCAGGGATTCAAAAATGCGCCCACCCTATTCGATGAGGCCCTGACCAGAGATCTCATGAACTACAGAGAGGAGTAGCCCAATGTAACGCTATTGTAGTATGTTGATGACCTCCTGATAGCCATGGATTCCCATGAGAAGTATATAAGTGTCACTGAGGCCCTTTTGTCGACTCTAAGTAAGCTAGGATATAAAGTTTCTGCTAAAAAGGCCCAGCTCTGTCAGCAGTGTGTAACCTAACTGGAATACCAAATTCATGAAGAAAAAAGGATTCTGTCCTCTCAAAGAATACAGGTTATCTTACAGATACCTGTTCCCAAGATGAAAAAACAGATGTGAGAATTTTTGGGAGCTGTAGAGTATTGCAGACTTTGGATGATTAATTTTACAGAGGTGGCACAACCTCTCTATGATGCTTTAAAGGGGGTTACACAAGACCCCCTAAAATGGACTGAGACTCAAGATCAGGCCTTCAATCAGCTAAAGCAGGCCCTCACTGAGGCACCTGCACTTGTTTTGCCTATTTTACACAAGCCCTTCTCTCTCTATGGTGATGGAAAAAAAAAGCGAACATAGCTAAAGGAGTATTAACTCAAAGCTTGGGACCTTGGCAATGTCCAGTGGCCTATCTCTCCAAGAGACTTGATATTGTGGCTGCTGGATGGCCTCTCTGTCTGCAAATAGTAGCTGCAGTGGCCTTATTGGTAAAGGAAGCCCAAAAGTAGACTTTTGGACAGAAGCTTATTGTTGTTCCCTCACACTCCCTGGAAACTCTAATCAAGGCCCCATTGAGCCGATGGCTATCCAGTGCCAGGTTTATGCATTATCAGGCCCTACTTCTAGACCCCACCTCCATTGGTTACAAGACAACTGCAGCATTGAATCCTGCCACGTTGCTGCCTGATGGTGATCCTTCCACACCTCTCCACGACTGTTCTGAGGTAATTGTTCACCTCCAAAGTGTCCGACAAGATTTGACTGATGAGCCCTTGCCTGAGGCCCCCTCATATTTCTCTGACGGGAGTAGCTATATCCATCAAGGTAAGAGAGTCGCGGGCACAGCGGTTACTACTGAATCCCAAGTTTTGTGGGAGCAAGCCCTGGAGCCAGGTACATCTGCTCAAAAGGCTGAGTTTATTGCTCTCACTGAGGTTCCCAAACTGGCAGAAGGGAAGCAGGTCAGTATCTATACTGACAGCAGATATGCATTTCAAACAGTCCATGTCCATGGGACCATTTTATCAAGAACAAGTCCTGTTGACCTCTGGGGTACAAAAGATCAAAAATGCCCCCCAGATGCTTGATCTACTGGCCACCATCTGGATGCCAGAAAAGGTTGCAATTATACATTGTAGGGCCCATGATCCTGTTATAAGGGAAACAACTTGGCAGATGCCACAGCCCGAAAGGCAGCTACAAAATCAGTGGGGACCGAGATGGCCCCGACATTATTGTTGATTCCTCCCACTTTGTCGGAACCTGTGTATACTCAAAAGGACCTCCATCTAGCAACCCAGCTCCAAGACAAGCTTAAAATCCCTGGAGGCTTGTATCAGCTGCCCAACAAGAGAGTCCTACTGCCAGAGGCACTTGGGAGGGAACTTATTCAGCAGGCTCATAGGTCAACTCATTTGGGAGGATCAAAACTGGCTGGTCTCTTTCACAATGATATTTTATTCCTCAATTGTCAAGGCTTGCCCTGTCTGCAAGCCTCAGCTACCCACAGTGTCAACTTGTAAATCCAAAGCAACAACTGCCAATTGAAACAAAGCATTTTCGAGGAACCATGCCAGGAGAACATTGGGAAATAGACTTTACTGAAATGGGAAAGCCGGGGCTACAAGGACATAAATATTTGTTGGTAATGGTAGACACTTTCACTGGCTGGGTAGAAGCACACCCTACCAAGTCAGAGTCAGCTCTAATAGTAGGAAAAAAACTCTTATATGAGATTATACCCTGATTCGGCTTGCCTTTATCTGTGGGGTCCAATAATGGCCCGGCTTTCATAGCCCAAGTGTCCCAAAAATTAACTCAGGCTTTACAGATTGATTGGAAACTTCATTGTGCTTACCAGCCTCAAAGCTCAAGACAAGTAAAAAAGATAAATAGGGCTTTAAAAATGGTGAGAACTAAAATGGCCTTAAAAACTGGCAAAAACTGGGTGAGTTTCCTTCCTTTCGCCCTCTTGCGGGCTCATTGTACTCCCTATGTTGCTGAAATTTCCCCTTTTGAGACACTATATGGGAGACCTCCACCCCTCATCCCTAAGATATCTGAGAAAAAGTTTGCTGATCTTGCTAACCAGGACTTTATTAAGTCCCTCCAGGCACTTCAGCCCATCCTGACTTCAACTCACCACTTATTCAAACAACAGCACCCAAGCACCTGAGGCCTCTTTAAGGGACATGGATTGCAGTCTGGCTTCCGAAGATCTGGGGTTGGTTTTTCCTTTCTTTTTAAATTTTATTTCATTTTTAGTGGCAGCTAAAGGAATTCAGATTACAGTTAAATTGTGGCCTTTTAAAAAAGATATGTTCTTGGATTATTTAGAACATGCAAGCCTTATATTTTTAATCAGATGAAATATGTATAAAATTAATGAGTTTTTCTGATTATAGATTCATCGTGACTTTTCAGTACAATCAATTGTGATATTTACAGTATATGCTAAAATTCAGAATTTTCCAAATACTGAAATTCTACCAGCATTCTTTGTTAAGCCATGCATTCAAAATTTAAAATTTTAATATTGTCACCTAAAATTTGCATGAAATATGTTTAAAGTATTTCAAATTTACAGTGAAGTGTAGCTTTTAAGGTGGTGAAAACACATGGAATGATTCAATATTTTAGACTACTGGAAGAAAATCACTTCAAGGATTTTTATTGAAAGTTTTAATGTTATCTGAAAAACAAGAGGAAGGAAATTGACTGGTAATAAGTAAAAAAAAGAGGAACATAGAAAGTGGTTTTGTCTTCAACTAAAATGTCTGGCTTCAACTAAAATGCCAGAATGTGAAAGAAGATAGGAAAAGCTCAACTTGAAGGTGTGTAGTAAGTTGTAGAAAGATTGAAGAGATGTGAATACTATTTGCCTTGGTTTATAGTACCTGCCAGTAACAGGTTTAAAAGAAACAAATCTGTTCAGAATTTGACAGTATTAGATAAGTTTTGGTAGATTTATTCATAAGACTGGTGAACCTTTACTGTAAAATGTTTCCATTAAAATGAGATTATACGCTCAGTATTGTTCATACTCACCCGAGAAGGAATTCTTCTGTTATGCTTGGAAATGTGTTACTTGGAATTGAGATGGCCTTTAAAAAAAGATATGTTCTTGGATCAATAGGATTAAGTATATCTAGTTTCATAGTAGGAGACCAAACACCATAAACACCATAGTAGGTGTTTTATAGACACCTCACTGCACTCATTAACCAAGACCTAGCTAGCCTGGGCAACTTTGTATCTAAATTAAAAGATTCTCTAAGCTCCTTCGCTGAAATGGTTTTACAAAACTGCCAAGGCTTGGACCTTCTTTTTCTAAAAGAGGGAGGTCTCTGTTTGGCCTTAGGAGAAACCTGTTGCTTATATACAAACCACTCTGGAGTTATTAGACAGAATGTGGCTGCCCTTAAGAAACACCTACGGGAAAGAGAACAAGCTCAACTGGCAGAACAAAATTGGTTTAAACATTGGTTCTCATTCTCCCCTTGGTTGTCCACCGTCATTTCAGCAGCCATAGGACCCCTAATAGTGCTTTTAGTGGGTGTAACTATCGGTCCCTGTATCATAAATAAACTGGTATCTTATGTAAAATGCCGAATACAGACTGTCAAGCTGATGATCTTAGTTACCCAGGGTTATGAGCTAGTACCTGTAGATTCAACTATGAGCCAATGATTTGGCTCACTGACAAAAATCAGTGGGGAATGTTGTAATCTAACTCAAGCGCCGCCATTCTGTTCTGTATGTGCCATGCCCTTTGACCTTTAAAAAAAAAAACAGTATGCCCTGTTTCCTCAGGAATGCGCAGTGTGGTTCCCCCCCACACACACCTGTGCGATTTTTTTCCTTTATAAACCATCCCAAATCTTAGCCTAGTTGCACAGCAGTGTAAATTCCACCCTCACTCTGTGTCATTGGATACCAGCCTAAATAAATAAGTGCTCTCTTCTTTTCTCTCCAAGAAGTCTTGGCCTTTTTATTCTTTTTGCCTTTTTACAATTTTCATTTTATTTTGGGGTGCAGCCTTTTGGGGTACACCATCAAGCAATAGGGCCAGCACACTGACAAGCTGACAGAGCTGGTGAGCAAACATGTGGCAAACAGCAAGGGCCCTAGGCAGGTGCGCCTGTCCAGCCCTTAGAAGTCTGGCTGTTTACCTGGAACAGTCCCAGCTCTTCTTCAAGGTGTCTGAAATATAAATAAAAACATTATTGAATTATAAGAATCTTATGGTTGTCACACAGAAGAAAAGTACTGACATTCTCCCAATTAAGATGCTCTGATAGCCTTTGTGTATATCTGAATAACACAAATTGATTGCTTTATAGCTCAGAAAGCCAGAAGTTTCAAATTGGTTCAATGGGCTAAAATCAAGATGTCTGCAAAGCTGTATTTCCAGGTCTAGGAATAAATAAAACAATCTATTTCCTTACCATTTCCAGTGTCTACAGGCTATCTGCATTCTTTCCCTCCATCCCCAAGGCACAACTGTCTTATCCCTCTCTCTGACTGTGAACTCCGGCTGTCCTAATCTAAGGATTCTTATAATTACACTGAGCTCACCAGGTAGTCCTTGATAGTCACCCATCCCTTTATGAAATCACATCTGCAAAATCCTCTTTCTCATCTAGGGCAATGTATTCACAGGAATATAGGAAATAACCCTAGGGATTGGACATAGTTATATTTAAAATGTTATTAATATGTCCACCAAATAGATCTAAAATTTTTTATTTGGCATTTTTAAAATTGAATAAAAATTGCGATTCATTATACAGCATTTTTATGTGATATCCAATGCTAGAAAGTTTAAAGCCACACTGATTCCTCCCTTTCCCTCTGTCATTGAAACTCTGAATCATCTCAAAACTTTCCCTATCTCATTTCCATTGTTAATTCAGGTCTTCCTACTTGTGGTCTGGATTATTTCAAAAACATCCAAAATCATCCCTCAGGGCAACATTTTTTGCCTGTTCCAATCCATTTCACAAAGCGCTTTCAAAGTTATGGCTTAACACAGAATTGTTAAAAGAAGAGCATTGGAGAAGAATGATTTAATCATTTATTTGAATAAAGAGCTATTAATAAACCAGAAAACACCAACCAAAAGAAAACAGCAAAGGAGTCAAGGGCACTACTTTAGCAGCTAGAACAGCGAAAGCTTTCATAGGATGAACACAGAAATGAGGAAAAGAAATTACCTGATGAGCTGCCTTTAGATATTCCCCTAGTTTAGTACAACTCTGGAGAGGCCATGGTTATGTAACCTATTGGCTGGTTGATTGTTTCTGATTAGCTAAAGTCAGCTCAGTTGTTTGGTTTTGTTAAGTCAGTTACAACAAATCATTTCAAATTCAGTTTCAATTTCCTTAATTACAACTTGTGATTCAGTGATAACCTCAAGCTGACAGACTCTTTACCCTAACAAATAACATGTCAGATGCTTCATTAAAGTTTCTAATGCCTCAGCTTGGCGATCAAAATCTCTGAAGATGCTTAAAGTCTTAGCCATACAGAACATTTTGCTATATCCCAAAGGGCCCAGAACACTTGAACATTTTGACTTTACTCATTGTGTTGCTCCCTGCCCTTAATCTCTTCCTACACATACTGAAAAATTCAAGTTAGCCTTTTCACACACCAAGTAAGAGACCAGCTAGATCTCCCTTGTCAGTTCCTCTGAGAATCTTGTCCCCAAACCTGTAATATCTCAAGTTAGTTGTTCCCATGAAGTCTACAACAATCCCTAACTCTCTCTCTCTCTTTTTTAAACAGGGCTCATAGAAGGCAGGAATTAAGTTGCATTCTTTTCTTTTCTTTTTTCTTTTTCTTCTTCTTTCTTTTTTTCATTTCTTACCTAGCAGTCAATACAAGCCCTGCTCAATTTGTGCTGAATAATGTTCTTCTTCTTCTTACAGATCTAGAAATAGATTTGACTTAGAGCTGCAACCGGAAGAAGCTGAAAGGATCCTCATACAAAGGAATCTTGGGCAAAGATAGTGTTAATTCAGAGGTCTTCACAGTTTTGATACAGAATAGGCATTCAGGTACAATCTTTGGGTGAGAGGCAGGGAGTGGAAAGTGCGAACATGTGGCTCTGGCCAAGGGTCAGGGAAGACTAAGGTGCCCTGCGATGACGATGACAGAAGCTCTCACTTAGTGGTTAAGGCAGCACAGGGGTTCCCCACTGATTGCCTTTGCCTGTCGAATCTTTAGCAAAACATTAATGCAAAGAATATGAAGGAATTTATTCAGTGCCCACATAAACTCTCTCTTAGAGTCCTAAAAACAACTGTGTTTATTTTGGAAACACTAAGCAAGCTAAGTTACAATTAAGCACATTAGAAATAAGAGTCATGGGAGACTGAATGCTAAAGCTCATGTAACCCCATTTTACACAAAGTTGGTAACACCTGAGGTCATTCAGCTTTTACTGAATGAACAAATAAGAAATATGTGATGAGGTGCAGGTCAGAGTTTTTCTACTTTTATCATAATATAGGTTTTATTTTCAATAGCTGGGTTTATCCTCAGGAGGAAGGCCTCTTTCAGACAGGAGTCAATTATTTTAAAAATCTTAATTCAGTGCATGGCATATGTCCTAGTTTGATTCCTGAGCTAATCCTACCTAAAATCAACCCAAGCTTTGTATTATGCTATGTATCAGTTTTCCATTCATGGAGCTGAACTCCTATTTATTCGCTATGTAGAATAAAGTAAAACTAGATATATAAAGCATGTTTCAAATAAAGGATGAAGGAAGCAGCATTAAAGCACAATGATCTACTTAGCTTTGCTGTTAACTGAGAGGAAAAAAACAGGAGACAGAGTAAAAACAATAAATAAATGAAACATTAATATAGTGTATCTTTTCTGTTGTGTAACTGCCTACAAGATGCTAACTTGAAATATTGTCTAACATTTTGCCAGTAGGAGAAAAAAAATAACAGCAGATGGGCCAAGCAGAAGGCAAAGCCAAATCATTTTGCATTTGTTTCAATGTTTTTTTTCAGTCTCATTACAGATATGACTGTGATAGATAGTCCTACAGCGGAAAACATGTATCAGACATTCTCCTGCTTATATTACACACATGTTTCTTTTAAGGCTCTTTTTATAAACAGGATATTACTATTAATGTGTTTTCAGGAAGCAAAAGATGAAACTAGGACTCCTTTAAGAGTGGAAGAACTGAAAGCTCCGACCATGCAGGGACTCAAGGAGCAGCAAACAAAGGCAGTTTGCCCAGCTCCAGAGATCTGACCATGGAGGGCCTCAGGAGGCAGCAGACAAAGGCAATTTGCCTGCCCTCTCAGTGAGCGCCCCTGGCATGAGCCAGGAGAATAGTCACTCAGCGGCTTCCATGAACCCACCGGCGGTGGGCTGAGAATCAACCCCCGCCATTAGCAAGTGAGAGCCAGAGATCTAGATATCTCTTGACATGCAATGTAGTAAATAGGGGGATTTCCTTCTACCATCTCTTTGATGGCAAATATTGTTATCACTGTTTTGCTTTGTTCTGATTAATGATATTGCTCTATTCAATGTTCTGTTTTGATAAGTTCTAGAATGTCCTATATTTCCTTTCATTTGGCTATACCTGATTGAAAGAACAACTGTTGTGAAGGTAACAGGATATACTATGGTACCTATTACAATTATGCCAGTAACCTGTTGAGGGTTTCTGTACCAATTTCACTGCACTGTCTCAGTTGGCTTTGTTTCATCTTGTTCTGTTGTATTTTGCTTACCTTCAAAATAATAAAAAATTAAAATAAATAAAAAGTAAATAACAACAAAACAGATCAGTAAGGTACTGAGCAAGCTGAAGCATGATATAACTAAACAGATAATGGACTTGAAAAGCAAAAGGAGGGAAAAAAAAGTGCTCTAAAGGATATAACTGCATGTATGTTTAAGTGTGTAGGATTGATAACCATGTTTCTGGGTTTTTCTTGGATCCTTGAACAGAAATGTTTGCAGCCTCACTGTTTGAATGTCCACCTTATATGCTTTGATTTTGTAACTTGAACAACTGTGTCTAGAAAACGATATATGATTTATCAACTAGTGATTTCTTACTGTTTATTTTTTTTCTTTTTCTTTGAAATTCTGTATTGTTTCTTCCCTTTTATTCTGTTTTTTTTTCTTTTTAAATAATTTTTTTTAAAAAAAAGAGTGGAAGAACTGTGTAAAAATGGGAAAAATATGGACCTATTTGTACCAGGAAACTGCATTCTGTGATGCCATTGTCCTGCTTTTGATGTTAAATGATTTTACTCACAAAGATATTTATTAGTTATCATGCTCTAGCTCTGATCTTGTTCCATTTGTCATCAGGAGATCAGTGGTACAACAGTAAAAGCAACAGATGCTGGGACTGGCAAGCCAAATCACTGAAAACTCGGCCAGTAATCGCCCCTCAAATGTAAATAGTCTGACTTTCCTGACTTCATCTCTTTCATAAGTGGCTGGTGCATTTGTTTTGTTGAATTAGGGTACTATCTGTTTTGTGAGTGCAGCTAACCTTAGTTCCTGCCGTGCCTGCTAAGTCTACCCATCACAGTGGAACTAGTATGCCATTGTCACTGCAAAGTCCTTCCTCCAACTGTATCATACCTACCCACAAGTCAGGACAGCAGTTGGCAAGGAAATTTGAATATTTTGGTAAGCCCTCCTCAAAGCTAAGGCTTTTTTCATTATAAACCATCTAGTGTATTTCATGTGTTTTATAATATTATAGAAGTCTGTTTATAAATTATCTTCCTTAACATTTTATATCGAGACACTAGTTTATTAGTAATGAAAACTGGATTTACTTAAATAATAATAGTGTACTAAATTACTATTTGTAAAATACATTTTAACTGATACTGATTACAATGACCCTGTGATTACTATCCATTATTTACAGAGGAGAAAATCAAGATATTGAAGGTTTAATTTATTTATCAGTTCTTCCTGACAATTTTCCAGGTACTAGGCAAAAGAAACACCAAGGATACAACAATAATAAAATAGAATTTCTGACCTCAAGAAACTTAAGTCTAGTAGAGAAAATGAAGTGTAAATATGTTACTGGCTATGACAATCTAGCTAATAATACCAAAAAAATGTGTGATCAGACATTATAACAGTAAAGTCTAATTTTGAATGGAAAGCAAAACTTGAGAACTGAACATGAAAACTTAAACCACAGGATAAGTAGGAGTAAAAAGTAAATGAAAGAGTGGGCCAGGGTGAACTTTATCAATATAGTGAACTCTGGGTGGAAAAGAGGTTAATGCTCTCCAAGAATGGATGGCAGATTTGTGAGCTGATTTAAAGTTGAACAAACAGTAGTGGCACATGCCTGTAAACTCAGCATCATGGCAGCTTGAGTCAAGAGATTGCAAGTCTGAGCCCCTGGGACAATTTAGTGACTTAGTGAGAACTTGTCTCAAAAGACAAAAAAAATTTAAAGGTATGATGGTGTATCTCAATGTGAAGCTTGGGGGGTTCTGTTTTCAGTACAAAGGAAGGAAAGAAGGAAGGAAGGGTGAGGGAGAAAGCAAGCAAGAAGAAAAGAAAGGAAGGAAGGAAGGAAGGAAGGAAGGAAGGAAGGAAGGAAGAAAGAAAGAAAGAAAGAAAGAAAGAAAGAAAGAAAGAAAGAAAGAAAGAGAATTGAGATTCTTTACAATATATATTAAAATTTCAGCTATACTAAGATTCATGGAATGACCTCAAAATTCTAAGCTTTGGGCTCTTGTTTTTACTATACATTAATTATATATTATCTTAATATGAACAACTTTCTGTTTTTATAAATTAAGTGCCTGTGTATTTAAAGTTCTGTTAGTTTCAATGCCTTTCCAAAAATCCCATGCATAGAAAATATTGCAGCCACAATTTGAAACAATATCATCTAACTCCAAAGTCAGTTCTTATTGTTCTATGGCAAATAACCTTTTCAGCAACATAAAAAATTAGAATAGACATAGTAACTTTAATGTTTCTTTGTGGTGATTTCTTTATTGAAGAGAAAATGAGGTGTCACATAAGATCACATGTGTGCAGGTGAACTACCATTGCTACAAAAACAAAACAAACACAAATATGCCATTTATTGCTTCTTTCACGTATATTATCTGAGAACATGTCTGCTGATTTTGCTTTTTTTTTTTTTTTCTTTTTTTGTTAGTGGGAACCGAACTCATGACCTTTCACTTTCCAGGTAGGTGCTTAAGCCACTGAGCTAAATCCCCAGCCCTATGTGTGCTGATTTTGTTTCTGCATGTGTCAGTTTGTTAGAAGGCTTAGGGTAGCCAGGTGATAATGCAGTGGAGAACAAACTTATTTTTCCTGCCAAATTTTTTATCATGTGTAGTATGACAGAATGAGCTCATGTCATTGTTACTATGAGAAAAAACTTCCACTGTTGCCACATAGTTGTATTGTGTCCCCTTGTGGGAAATACTGAATCAACCACTTGTTTATTCTTAAATCAAGGAATAACTATACTTTTAGATCAGTTGATATGAAGTTTTACAAAATAGAATTCAAACCACCTGAAAATGTTGATAGCCATTAAAAGATTTCTTATAATTTTCATGTATTTTATGTAGAACTTATTTTATAAAAAATTTATTAAAACACCATCAACGATTTTTACACCTGTCAAACTGGATCTATCTAGAGAAACAGTTTCACCTATTAAAGTGTAATCTCCCTGGGGATTTAGTTTAGCAGCATAAACGCCTGCCTTGCAAGCGCGCAGTCATGAGTTCGATCCCTGGCACCAATAAAAAAATTAAAAAAAAAAAAAGATAAAATGTAATCTCTAACAGAGCAAAAGATTTTACCTATTTAATCTCATCATTCCAACCCCAAAGCTCAGGACAATATTGCCATTAAATAAACACTTTTGAATTAATAAATTTAAGTCAAATAATTCATTTTTTTGGAACAATTTCCCTCACCCACAAGAGAAGACAGATGAAGTTTCTAAGAACTCTCTTTCAATTGCTCATGGCAGTTATCTGCCAACCACAAGGGGAAATCAGCCTTGAAATGCAAGTGCCCCACAGATAATGGAAGAGAGAGAAGAAAGCATACAAACTTGTGATGAAATTATTGTCTTTCTATTAGTCTCAAAACTTGTTCTACCTCTGTGTTTCTGGTAATGAAAATTTAAAAATAATAATAAGAGATTTTATTAAGTTAACTTGAGTTAGAATTTGAGTTAGAATTTCTTTACCTGGAAACCACTCAAATGTGTATCTTATTTGAGGCTGCATTATATGTATCCTACTATATTTTGAACTTCTTGATATAAATATTTACTTAAAATTTTTGAACTATTAAAGAGTATAAAATTTTAACTTGACAAAGAGGAATGAGGCATATTCTTTGCCCTAAAGAAGCAAATAAACATGAAAGCAAACCAAATAAACTGCAAATTCCAATCATCTAAAGCAGAATATATACTTATTACATATTCCATTTACGTCCTATTATCCATTTCCTGCAATTGTTTTTGCTCTTGTTATTAACAGTGTTTAATAAGTTAAATCCATATCTGCACTGAGCCTATAGATATCTTGGATGGAAAGGTATTTTATTTTCATTGTTTATAAAAACATTTAGATTCAGAATTCTGTAATTCTTTTCACCTTTTTTCTATACATTATCCTTCTCTTTTGCAAGTCCAAATTATATCATGAGTTGCATAATGTCCTCCATTCTTCATACGCACTGAAAAAACCCAGAATGAAAAATCATTCGGATCTAGGTCTTTGTATACATATGTTCAAAGGGCTGAGATAAGCTCACAATGCATTCAGGCATCCCAAAATCCAATGAGGGAAGCCTTATTAGAGACAAAAAAAAAAAAAGGAGCATACACAGGGCAGAATGCATAGAAGCAATCTCTGGAAGCAGATATTCATTAGTGAAATATTACAAGCTGGTAGGAATCACTTCCAGAGTTTCCAGAAGAAACTCCTCCTCTGGTATCTTGATTTTGGACTTCTGGTGTCCAGAACTATGAGACAATAAAACTGTTCTTTAAAGTCACCAAACTCTGAGCTGGGAATTTAGTTCAGCAGCCTAAGTGCCTGCCTGGCAAGTGCCAGGTCATGAGTTTGATCCCTGGTACCAAAAATAAAATAAAATAAAGTCACCAAACTCATAATAATTTGTTATGGAAAGTCATTGGTTATAAAAAGATATTAATATAAGTAGCATTTTTGGTTACAGATTACTGTTGTATTTTAACTGTAAATGGGAAGTATCTATGTTTATGCCTAAACACATTTTTCCCTCTTTTTATTAGCACACGTTTGCAGTACACAAACCTTTTTTAAAAACTTGGCTTTTAACTGTATAAAATTGTAAATACTAGTAAGAAAGTGATCTATAAAGAGTAAATCAGTTCAAGAATTAGGTGATCAGCAAGCAGCAGTTTAGATCAAAGTATACTTAAGCCTTCTCAGGGTCAGACCTTTCCTCCCACAGCTATGTTTGAAAATAAGAATCCAAAACCTGATGCAAATTTGTGCTCAAATTGGGTAGGTTCAAACCATATTTTAAAGTAACCTCTAAAACCAGTGATGGTGGGAGCATATGAATTATACAAAAGCTTAGAGAAAAATAATACAATGAAGTTGATTTTTCAAAAGTAAAGCAAACACTCTAGTCTCTAAATCAGAATGTATCTCACTGAAGACTTTATATCTTTGCAAAATTCCTATAGAAAACTAAGAAAAATTGGTCACATATTAGTCCACTAATAAAAATTTAATTATATGAATTATATTACCATACTTTAAAAAATCCAATCTCTTTAAAATAAAATAATACATAAGTGATGAGAATTAATAAAGGAGAATAGAAAGGAGAAAATTGGAACCAGAAGAGTATAAAATCTAGAATACTACAAGGCAAGAATGGAATTTTCCTGGATCCCTAAGAGTTTCCAAAGTTATGAAAGGCAGGATGGAGCCAAGTGTGGTTATGCACACTTGTAATTCCAGCAACTCTAAAAGCTAAGGCAGGAAGATCATATGTTCCAGCCTGAACAAAATAAATAGGGCTGGATAAATAGTTCAATGTTACAGAAGCCCTGGCTTCAACACCAGTACCAAAAGAAGACAGAAAAAAATAAACATCTAAGGGAAAAACAGAAGAAGAAACATGAATCAAATTAAGAAAAGACACACTAGTGGCTATTTGATTAAAAAGAAACCATAAATGAAGGTCTCCTTTGGGGAAAAATAGCATAAACTTCTTGCTTCTCTAATTAGCAACAGTTGCAAAGCAAATAAAAATGCAAATTTGAAAGAATAACAGCATAAAATCACAAACAGCTATATAAATATATAAGCAACATGTAGCATATAATATGTGACTAGTATATGTGTACATATTTATAGTTTCATCAAAGCTCTTAAATTTCCCTACTCTTTTACCTAATACATCTATTCTTAAGGTTTTACCAATGAAAATTTTCAGTAGCAAGCATGCCAACTCACATGCCTTCATTGCCTGTAATCACCCAAAACGTTTGACCAAAGCACACTTTGGAGAAACAAGAGAGGAGGGGAGTAAAAGGTTAGAGTGAGCGTCTCCCTAGTCCTCCAGTGGCCCAATACCATGGCAGAATACTGAACCGTTGCTCTCAGATGTCTCACCATAAACACAGTCTGTGATGTAGAGATGTTTTGTTTTGTTTCTCTGAATGGACAGCAGTTGATCGTGAGTCCCTCACCAAACCGTTATTTGGAGAGTCAGGGGATTGGAGTTGGACATCAGATATTTATTATATCAGCTGGGCAGACCCAAATGTCAGAGTTCAGGCCTCAGACATTTAGAACATTTCTTCCCCTCTTGTCTATCACGTCTCCCTGTCTTTTCTAGTCCTAGATTATAGATTCAGAAATGGGGTAGCAAAGGGGACATAGTAGAAATGAGATTTTTGAGGAAGGATTTATCTTTGAGTTCTGCCCTCATATAGTTTAACAAAAAGAAAAAAGCTTAATTAAGAAAGATATGATTATTTTACTTCCTTGTGAGTTCCATACCTACCTAAAATATACCAAATTTTTGGATTAATTGACATTGTGAGGTGTGAATCAATGTGTTTACTCAATGCATACTTTCACTGCAGTTTTGGTTCTCTATATTTAGGCCATAAGTATAATAGGTAATCCCTTATTATATACTAGAAGTTTTACCATTGTGTTACAAGATTCTGAGTCCTTTTTAAATCTGTTATTTTATCAGTCATTTCACTTAAATTGATCACACAGGTTGTCTTATTTACTTTTATTTCAGCGTTAAGATGAAATACCTGACACTCAAAGCTAAAGGAGGAAAGTTTTATTTTGGCTCAGAGTTTGTAGAGGTTTCATCCATAATCATCTGGCTTCAAGGCAGGCTGCACTGAGGGGCACGGCAAAGGAGAAATAGCCCATGGCAAGGCAGGTAATAGGGAGCAGCCTCCCTTTCCCTTTTGTTGCATCCAAGTCTTTCGGGTAGTGCCACCCACACCCAGAGTGGCCCTTCCCATTATTCACCCCCAGAACTATGCTAAATCCATTTAGATTAGGAACCAAACACCCTTACAGGGCTGTCCAAGATGCAGAGAAGACACATCTGCTCCGATATAAACATAGACACCCACGCAGATGCTACACAGAGATGATAATGACTGAAGGTCACTCAGCACACAGCACTTCAGTGGATGTCAGTGTGTGTTCCTTATCACCTTCTCCTTCTGTACTACTCCTACAGTGCATATATCTACCTCTTCCTACCCCCAAATTTTTCTGAAAGTGAGAATTATAGAAGAGGTGAGGAGGAAAAATATCAGTTTGATGGAACAACACTGAAGGGACTGAAAACAATATTAAATTTACTGATTTTACTTAGACTTGCCCAAATCAAGTTCCTCAGCTTTCAGTTAAAACTAGCTTAAAATAAAGATAAATTTAACTCCATACCTAGTTCTTCTCTTTTGATATCAAAAGTCTACAGACTCCCTAATTATCTTAAAAGATGGATACAGAGTGAAAATAAATTAGTTGTAGAGAAACAAATATATTTAGATATATTTAGATTATAGATACTTATTCAGCTATGAATTCCTATGATGTACAGAAATTAACTGAGTGTATTCTCTAACAACACATATTCTGCGTGATTTTACCTACTCGCTAATGTGTGATGATAGCATACAACAGTGTGTAAGCGATTTCCCTTACACTAACACCTGGGTTTTTTTTCTCACTTTCCCAGGTGAGATAATTGCAAATAGAACTTTTGAAAAGATGTACAAGATGGTTTTTTCAAAATGAAAAATAAAACCTGGAAATGTTCTGAACATTTAAATATACAAGAATGATCAAATAAATTATAATATATTCTGAATTATTCTCAATTACTAAAAGCAAGAGTTGCAAATAATACCATATGAAAAGAATCTAAGGATATGTCTACCTGGAAATATTATGATTGTCAAAATCTAATATTCTCTGTAAAAATGAGGAACTGATACCTTTCAGCTTAAGACATTCATAACTTAATTGTCTGGGTCAAGTATATTTGTTCTTCCACCACAAAAAAGTGCATCTTTTGGCTGAAGGCTTCCCTGCCTATCAGTAAATCTCATCACAGTTTGTGGCAATACTGTATTTCTTGTCTTTCTGTGTCTTACTTGGCTTTGTATCACTAACCACTAACATCAAAATTATCACACCTTAGCTACTCAATCCATGTTTATTGAATGCATAAAAGACAGGACTATTTTTAGAGGACACGCTCAAAACAAATTTCTTAGTTAATTGAAGGGTTTACATCTTAAATGGGAATTGTCAAGATTGATAAATACTAAAAAGAAAGACAAAGGAAAAGAAAAACTGGCATTGATTTCAGCAATCATCCACAAAACTATTGAGCATTCATAAAATGAAAGTCAGAAAATACCCTGGAAGTTTCAAATGTTTATTTGAGGAAGGATATCTTTCTTTGATTCTATCAAGAGGTCAACTGATCAGTTAGAGTTGTCACATGAGCAATTCATTTTAAAACTAGACTGCTCTTATCAGCAAGTTGTTTGATTAGCATAAAAGTCATAAAACTGCATTTAACTTGAGTTATTTTTTTTTCCTTTGTCAATTTCCTAGTGGGAGAAAATTAGCTGAAGAAAAGATGGTATAAAAGAGACAAATTACCAGCCAATCATTGTAATTCAAAATGCCACTTATTCCTATAATTTATCAGGTATACCAATTTGGGCTTTTGTTCATACCACACTGCAAAATCTCCCTCTACTTGTGATCTGTATCCTGAGTAACAGGAAAAAAATAATCTGGGAATCAGCTGTAATTCTCAAAGCATAGCAAACACTTCCAGCTATCTTAAACACTATGATAGTTGCTAGTTTATGTTTCTGCTAATGGAACTCCACTGTGCTGGAAGAACCTTGGTTG
This sequence comes from Hydrochoerus hydrochaeris, assembly GCA_004027455.1. Classification (NCBI taxonomy): domain Eukaryota; kingdom Metazoa; phylum Chordata; class Mammalia; order Rodentia; family Hydrochaeridae; genus Hydrochoerus; species Hydrochoerus hydrochaeris. The sequence continues at coordinate 57,795 of PVLA01003113.1, forward strand.
AGTCTTACAGTATTTGTCATGAACCTGGCTAAAACATTTTTTTAAGTTCTTGCTTTAGGCACAACTGGAGTAGCAATAGGAATTAACATTTCTTTGCCCTAGGGGCTGGAGATTTAGCTCAGTGGCATAAGCGCCTGCCTTGCTAGCGCACAGTTGAGAATTCGATCCCTGGTACCAAAAAAAAAAAAAAAAAAAAAGAACATTTCTTTGCCGTACAAAACTTAATAATTGGCTCTATTGTAACTAAACAATAGTGTAATCCAGGAATGTTCTAAGGTCTTCAGGAGAAATCTGAAGCAGGAGGAAAAATAACCTGGGACATTTAGTTACAGTTTGTTTATGTTTCACATCATTTTGTTTTGTTTTGCGTTTTGTAACATTTTTTTCTTGAGTCAGAATCTTACTAGGTAGTTCAGGCTGGCTTCAAACCACTTCTCCCTGTTCCTGTTAGGAAAACACGATTTAGCAACGTTTGAACCCAAGTCTAACCTCCAAAAGTCCTGCTACAATTTCACTAACTGTTTACAACAAATTTGAACTTAACTCTAAATTCCATTTGCTCTTAGGTTCCTGCTACCTCCATAAACATAATAGAATCATAGATTTAGACTTTGCTTCTCAATGTAAGAGCATACTATCTAGGAGCATTTTTGGAATCTTTGGATACAATTTTTAGTTGTTACACTTCCTAAGGATACAACTAGTTTCAGTGAATAGGGAACAGAGATTGTAGGTGTCCTATAAGGTGCAGAATTGCATTCCTGACTTAAAATATCTCCTAATTTATGTGGCTGGCAAGTATGCCTTAAAGACAGTGCTTATCAACCTTTAGTTTACATCAGACTCATTTGAAGGACTTGTTAAAATACAGATTGCTGTTCCTTACCACCCAGCAGTGATTCAATAAGCCTAAGATAAATTCATATAATTTGCATGTCTATTCAGTTCCTGGGTATTTCTTATGCTACAGTTCCAGGGATTGCTCTTTAAGAAACGTTGCTCTATACAGATACTGATATAGCTGGAACATCCTATCATACTTACTTGGAAAAAGATTTCCATTTTATCTATAAAGAATAATTTTGTACCAGCATGGTGGCATATTCCTGTAATCCTAGCACTCAAGAGGCTGAAGCAGGAGGATCATCACTAGTTCAAAGCAGGTTTAGGCTACACAGTCAGCCTAAACTATACAGCAAGACTTTGTTGAGAGAGAGAGAGAGACAGACAGACAGAGACAGAGACAAAGAGAGAAAAAAGAAAACAAAAAACAATAATTTTGCATGATTTAATATAATTGAATCTTATGATACTGCGACCATTATATAGTGTAAGAAATTTGAACTTTATTACCATTAGACTTTGGCCAGAGGTGTTTAGCATTTCATAAAAATCAACAAGAAGAAGCTATCATAACTGACAGTGTCAGCACCAATACAACATATCTCTATCTGCCTGCATTTATAGCTTTTGCATGTAAGCATATAGCAGGAGACTGAGATTCCCCTTAACAAACAGAATCAATAATTTTTAAATTAGTAAAGAGATATGAAAATCAGAGATTACTCTGTTTCATTAATGTTAGCTATTTCAAAATATTTATGCCATTGTTCTCCTACTGGGCCACAGGTTTTTAAACCTATTTTAATGTTTTAGAAATTTACTCCACAACTCCCCTACATCTTGTTTATTACTGTTTACAATGAATTTCTTATTTGCATTTAAAAGGATATGGTTTCTAAGATTCTTTTAGGTATTGGGGATCAACATCAAGATTTCAAAGTAGAGCATGTTTTTATCACTCCCTTTGGCTATATTATAAAATAATAATTTAACCCTACTCAAAAAATAGAACTCACTTCATTTGCAATTATATTTGAGTCCTTCATTGTATCCACTTATGTATCACTCTTTGTCTGTTATGATTTGTGTCTGGATACCCCCCAAAGCCTCATGCAGTCATGGGGGCAGACTCCTAGAGTTTGTGACTGATTCATAGTCTAATGCAAGGATTATGAACATGAGTGTTACACCCACTCCTAGGGTGGGTAGCCTAAATACAATATAAGGGACAGGAAGAGTTTTCTCTTGCATTTCTCCCTTGTTGCTTTTTCTGTCTTCTGGTCTCAATGAAATGCTGTCCTCAGCCATGTGGCATTCTGCCTTGGAACCAGTTGAATGTGGACTGAAACCTCCACAAACTAAGTTAAATAAACCTTTCCTTCCTCAATTTTGAGCATCAGGTATTTTGTCTCAGCAATGAGAGAAAAGTAGCCAAGACAGAATTTGATATGAGATAAATGGGGTTATTGCTGTGACTATACCTGACCATGTGGCTTAAGAGTCTTGGGGAATGATTTGTGGGAAGAGTTTGAAAAGGTTCAGAGATGTTACCTAAAAGCATAAAGCTGAAACAGCTTAGACAGTTCTGCACGGGAGATTCTGGTGAAAACTCAAAAGACCAGAAAACTGGTAAAGTTCAGGCTCAGGAGGTTTCTACTGGGAAGAAGGACTGCATTAGTTGTTGGACTCCAGATGACATGTACATAGCTTGCCAAAAAGTTTGTCTGCATTTTTTTTCATGTCCAGAGACATTGCCTGAGACTGAGATTAAGGACAGCAGACTAATTAATCTAGCAGAAGAAATTTCAAGGCCTTAGAATGTTGAGGCTGCAGCATGGTTACTGTTGGGGCTGTTAGCCAGATTTGTGTTGAGAACTGAGAACAAAGAGCCCCTCCAGCAGAATGATTTAAACTGTTGTGAATCTGGCCAGAAAGGAAGCTCTAGTAAAGTTGTGGACTACAAAGGTAGAGCTAAAAAGATCTGAATTGCTGAGAAAGAACAGGAGAATATAAAAGATGGCCTGAGGATATCACAAGAAGCAGCAAGTCCCCACCCTTTGCAACCTCAAAACAGCAAAAGTGAAAGACTTTGCTCTGAGGAGAAAGCTGCAAAATACCATGTTCCAGAATAGCAGCAGCCACATTATACTCCAGAATGCTGGTAGCTGCCACAACAGGTTCCAAAATGTCAGCAGCTGCACCAGGTTCCAGAAGGGTGGCAGCCTAGATAATTTTTTCCTTGGAAGTGGATTTAGAGTGCTCAGCAATTCAGGTACTTGACTCCTACAGCCAAGAGAGAGAGAAACCTGACTACATCTCCAGCTGGTAGCAGACCTTGGCATTATCCACATGGCAGTGGTTTTAGGTGCATGTAGAATGCAACAATTCTGAGATTAAAAAGACTTCTACCTAGATTTCAGAAGAAATCTGGGAGGGCAGGCAGTGTGCCCCTGAAAGGGTAATGTGTGAAGCTGTGAGAGTGAAACCAAAAGTGCAGGGTAGACCCCAGAAGTTTATAAAATCCAGGTATGTGGATCATGTAAAGAAAGCTGAAAGGACTGAGAAAAGCTGGCCTAAGAGAAAAGCCATGGGAGCTACAACCACCAGTAGTGCCATGGGGGCAGAGTCATATAAGCCTTTTTGGAGCTCACAATTTATCACAGAATACTTTGGACATTCTACATGGAGCTGCAAGACTTAATGTCTTCCAGCTGGATTTTTGACTTGCTTTGGTCCCAATGCTTTGTATTCTCCTATTTGTACCTTTTGGAATGGTAATGTTTATCTCATGCCATTGTATGTCAGAAGTGTTTAACTGTTCATTTGTACAGGGCCTCATGGCTAAGAGTTTGCCTTATATCATAGAAGAATCTTGGAACTTGGACTTTTCAGCAATTTTGAGACTGTTAGGACCTTTGGCAACTTTTGGAGATGGACTAAATGTATTTGCATAAAAGGATGTGAATGAGTCTTTGGGGGACCAGGGGCAGAATGTTATGGTTTGTTTCTGGATTTCCTCCCAAAGCCTCATGTAGTCATGAGGACAGGCTTCTAGAGTTTGTGACTGATTCATAGTCCAATGCTGGGACTATGGGTGTGAGTGATAGTGACCCTAGCATGGGTAGCCTACATATAATATAAGGGACAGAAAGATTCTTCTTTCATGCTCCTCCCTTGTTGCTTTTGCTGTCTTGCGGCCTCCATGAACTATTGCCCTCTGCCTTGTGCCACTCTACCTTGGAGCCAGCATAGGATGGACTGAAACTTCCACAAACTGAGCTACATATACCTTTCCTTCCTTAATTTTGGGCATTGGGTATTTTGTTTCAGCAATGAGAGAAAAGAAACCAAGACATTGTCTTAACATATTAGCCTCTTTCAATTAAGTTTATTTCTCACTTTTTCCTACCATATACAAGTAAGTGTGATCTATTTTTACTGACTTTAATGCTTTTTCTTAGTTAAATATGCACTCTTTCTTATTTTTTAGTTTTTATATATGGTTAGAGTGTCATGTCTATTTGTAGATATATTGTATTAGATATATTTGTAGTACATTAAAATATAAATGAATTTTATTACAGATAGCAAAGAAGATTTTAGAAATGTTTCTTACAAATGGGAATGTCAGACCTGATAAAACTGAGAATTACTGACATAGTTCAGTCCTTTCACTTTTTTAAAATAGAAGTAGAGGCTTATACTAAATGTCTTTGTCTGAGAACACAAAGATATTTAGATAAATTGACTAAAAATCTGAGTTTACCAATTTTAAATTCAATGATCCTACAACTAAAGTAAAGGTACTATTATTACATTTATCCTTTTCTTATTTCAACATAGAAAACCAAAAGTCACAATGAGAGATTTATGCAATTTCTGGTCATGGATTACCAAAACAGCAACTGAATTTGTTCACAGCTACAGATATAATTTTTCTGCAGAAAATTTCATGTATTGGTTTTCTCCATCTAAAATCTATAAATCCACAAGTTCTTGTTTGAGCCAAGGAAATTGTGTTGTCTGTGATCCCTTTTTCATTAGAGCATACTTTTACTCCACCTCCAAATGCTAAAAAATTGGTTCAGGGAGCATTTTGAAAGTGGTACATTTCCCAGGGAAAGGCACAGAAATGGAGGCAATCATCTTCAACTGACAGAAAAGAGTGGTGAGCTCAGAAAAGCTGAAAACTCAGTCAATACTGCATCAGACTAAGTACAAAGAAATATCAGATTATCAGATAGCCACTTTCAAAAATGCAGCACTTACAATCCAGGAGACACAATCCAGGAAACACTTTGAAAGCTCCCCTCAGTATTTATTAAGCACTCCCATTGCACACTTTAAGAATTGCCGAGCTGGTCAAAAATTTACTTCCATAAGACACAATAGTTGAATGTCTTACAATGTGATTTGGAAAAATGAATCATTTCAGCAATGAATATGTGTTAAATTTATGACTTTAGCTCTCCACAGAACCAGTGCCACTTCATTGTTTTTATTACTGTTATTGTTTATACTTATATTTTTTATTTCGTGTTCCTCTCTCAGCATTAGTCATAATAAGAATCAATAGCATGAAATTAAGCAGAGAAAAAAAATTTAGTCTCAGAAATCACAGAATTTTTTTCTGTGACCATAAGAACTATATAAACTATATAGTTTTCATCTTTTTTGCCAAAAACTTCAGAACCACTGTAGAATACAACCGTAGGAAATAACATGGAGTCCTGTTATAGTCATGTTTGCCTTTTCTTTCCACTTCTCAAATTTTTTTCTGTTTTGTAGTTTACTATATTTTACATAATAAAGAGTTAGTTATTATCTTAGACTACTTTAATCCTCCTTTGGATGATGTGGAAAGTAAACAAATAATTTTGAATAAATTAGATCATAATGCTTTACGCACATTCAACCCCTTTGATCTCAATTATTTGCTTCCCTTCAAATTTTCCAGTTGCCTTGAATCTGAGAAATAGATGCTTCCTTAGGAAAAACAGATTACCTGAGATCTACGGCTGAGAATATTTCAAGCACATAACTAAGGAAGAACTACCAGACAAGATAAATTTTATATCTAATGAGAGAATGTCATTCTCTAGAATAAAATTACAAGTTAAAGATTTCTTAGCACTTGGGGTGACACAATAAAAAGAAGTATGACATAAGCTAGATAAAGGTATATCCTGCCTATGTCAGAGCAGACTACAGAAACAAAAAGATAGAAAGATGACTTGGAATTTGTAAGTTTAGAAGTGAACCCTCCAAAAAATGCACTTAACCTTTGTGATTTTGACACTGAAACTTTGTAAAGTATGTCATTAGAAAAAGCAACAAAATAGTTCCAAAAACTATCTGTGAATAAAAAGCATGTTAGCTGAGACCCAAAGGATAAAAGAAGCCAGTGAGATGAAGAGGTAAGCAGAGAAGATTCTAGGCACAGAAAACCACAACAGTTGGTGTCTCCAGGGAAGACAGAATCTAATGCATTTGTTTAGGGATGACTAGCATACCAGAAGCATAGTGAGCAACATTAAAAGGGGACTAAAATTAAATTAACAGCCCAGACACAGAGAGCATTTAAACAAGGACTAATATAATCTGATCTGCATATTTAAAATGTTACTTTGCTACCATGTATAGAATAAACTGTATGTGCTGATTCAAGGGAAAGTGGGCATAGACAGCTGTGTAGTAAACTAAACACAAGAGGGTGATTATTCAGATTAAAATGGTGTACACAAAGGTAATTAGGAGGAATCTAACTTCACTTATTGGCAGTGGAAGTGTTAGGACATGGTTTCATAGTTATTTGTGTCTTTTTTTGTATCTTCACCCCAAGGAGCAAGCCAAAGTAAAACATTAAAATAAATTAAATCAATAAATAACTGAATGTCATCAAGATCTGAGATTGGGACCAAGTGGGGGATAATTCCTTATCACACAGCCATCAGCTATGCTAATTTTTGTCTTAAGGGATATTTACTCGACCAATTTGTAATCTTCAACAACTCTATAACATGAAAGTTTTTGTTGCCTTTTGTTTTGTTGTGTTTTTGTTCTTGCTTTCTACTTTCTATTCAGATAAACAGAGAAAATACCAAGAACTCACAATTCTCATTTTCCCATTATCACTGTCATAATTAAATCAAAAAAACAAAGCTGTGAAATCAGGAATTGGGGAAAGAAGTCATAACAATACAAAGGAAATCCAAAGAAAATTAATTCATGTAGGGCAGTGGTGGCAAACCTAAGGCATGGGTCCTGCAGTGGGACATGCAAAGCCATCTCTGCGGGCATGTGAGCCAAGTTGTCCCACATCACCCCAGCAGCAGTATTTAATTGCAGTGTTGGCAATTTGTGATAAATAAGAGAGTTTTGAGTTGCAGTTTGAGTACTCGGTCTCTAAAAGTTTTGCCATCATAATGTAAGATTTTAAACATTGACTGGGCATGTCCCACTATGCTTTTTCTACAACAAATACTTACAGTAATTGTATCTATATATTTCAATATATTTAGGCATCAGAAATACACTAGAGACAAGGATAAGCCTTTTAAAAACTTACCTTGTTGTAGTTTATTTATTTAACTTTCAGAACAGCATACAGTTGCTATTTTTTTCTTTTTAAGTACCTGATTAAATGATTAAATGAGATGCACAGAGGAAAAAAGAATTAGTGGATAAGTTTGTGAAATAACTTTAATGGTTGGATGATTGGAGAGATACATGCATACACACACACATTAGCACACACATCAGAATCTAGTCATTTTGTGTTATGAAATCAGCGTTTTACTCAACTCAGTGGATTTCTCAGCTACAGGGATTTGTCGCAAACTACAATTCATAACCATTTTAAAGTAAGCCTTGTAGAATACTGCACAAAGTGTCTTAATCTTTTCTAAAGAGATCAAAAGTTTCACTAACATCTTCAAAAAATATTAAATGAGAATTTGTACCAAATTAATGATTGAGGAAAAAAGAATAGAAAATTGTTAAGAAAATTAAAACATAAAATCTTGTTCTATAAGGACGTCTCTGTGCAATTAGGTTTATTTGTAAAGATTCAGTCTTCACAAAATTTTTGGAAGCAAGAATAAATTTCTAGAGAGCCAGAGATATAGCTAAGTGGCACAAGTACCTGCCTGGCAAGGAAAAGTCCTGTGTTTGATTCCCAGTATCAAAAACAGAAACAAAACAAAACAAGAGAATGAAATTCATGAAAGGTCAGTTCCCATTTGTGGAGACTTTTATATTTGTTCTTTACCGGACTTCCCATAACCATACCATGACTCACTTCTGAGAATTCCACACACCATAACAGACCCTTGAGGCACAAGAGTGTTCGATCATAAACTTTAGAAGACATTGATTGTTAAAATGTGTAAGGGCATAACAAAACCTTTGTATGACCTTAATCAGGATGGAAAAACACTGGTCCATCACGAAACACAAACTCACTCAAGGGTAAAATCCTTCAGTGGTGTATCAGAGGCAAGCAAAAAAAAAAAAATTCATGTGACAGAATATTTTTGTATTTGTTGTTAAGAAAAATAAATGCTAAATATTATACTGCTGACTTGTTGACTTTAAAAAGAACAAGAAATGTAAAACATATGTCTTTGAATTCTTATTGCCTCAGAATGACTTAACAAAAATTATTGATATTTAAGGGAGGAGAAAGGAAAAGACAGACAAACGAAAAATGGATAAAATAAGATGAGAAAGATAAAGATAGACAAAAGAAACAAGTGGAAAACAGCGAGAAGGAGCCACCAGCTTACAAAGATCATCATTTAGAAATAAGTCTTGCTGAGGTGATGTAAAAAGAAAATAATGATAACTTCAAACAAAGTATTTTCCTCATGTGTAAAATCTAAAGCAAGTGGGACTCTTCTAGTACCGTGGACTCACAACTACTGGTGTCCCTGGTTCATTTTGTCATGTCACCATAGTTTCTCATAACCTCTTTCACCAAGTCCATGTTTTAACTACTCTTTGTAAGGAAAAAAGAAAAAAAGCATTTTAAAATGGCTTGCTTTCATTTAAAAATCAAGTTTCCCTGACATTGCAGTCTATTAGCCAAGCCAAAATATCACAGGGCCAAAAAACCATAAACTTTCTGCCCCCAAATTGGAGTTTCTATTCCACCTTAAAACAAAAAAATGGATTTTTGTAATATACAATTAGTACTTATTTGCTCCAAATTCATCATTTTTCTGAGAATAGAAAAATTACCTATTTTTGAAGTTAGAAAATATTTTCTAGTTCTCCTCAACATTCAGATTTTTCTGTTAGCTTGTTTTAGTATCAAACAATATTTTGGTAGTCAAAGTCTTTAATTAGGAAAGTTTAAATTTCTTTAGATGTGAGAAGGAATTATTTGAGGTTTCAATGTTTATTTTGAGGCAATTATAATATTAATTAAAATGATTTACTATGTCTGCATAGTAAATACTATTGCATTTTTAGTATTTTATTCTTTCTGAAATTCTAATTTAGACTCTAAAACTATTGGTGTAGTTATCTGTGACATTTAAATTTTGTGTATACTTTCAGTAAAGATGAATTGTTAAATATGCTAAATGTTAATGTCAAATGCAATGTTAATGTTAAAAGAATAAGCAGTCATTCTTTCATAAGGCATTATATCTAAAAATATTTAAAGGAAATATCACTTATAATTAATATCTTATTTAACATTAAAGAAATAACAATTGTTTTAATAAACTCATTAAGAATGACACAATATTGAAATGAATGACAAACATCTGATGAATGGGATTCCATGAGAATTACAAGGCTAAGTCATAAAAGGTGCTATCATTTGACTTGGTCTCTCTCCTAGGACATGACTCTTTACAGCCCTGGGCTGCTATTTAAGGAATCCAGACATCCACACTGCCATACTAGAGTGACCAGGAAACTACACAGAGGAACGTGCCAAACAATCACTAGCTTTGGGCATGTTAGGGGTTGGAGGCTTAACATAACCATCTTCTATTTCAGAAATGTGAATTATCTAGATGGGCTAAAGCTACAGTTTGATCTTGATTGTCTCCACAGTTCCATCTGGTGAAGGCTTGATCTTTCAGGTGGCACTATTAGGAGGTAGTGGCACTTTCAAAGCTGAGTCCTAGTGGAAAATCTTTAGGTCACTGGGGACATGTTTTGCTTCCTGACCATGATGTATATAGTTTTGCTCCACTGCCCATTCCCTCCGTGATGTGTTTCCTCACTCAAAGCCATATCCAACAAATCATGAACTCAAACCTGTGTGCCAAACAAACCTTCACTTACAGGTTATCTCTGGTATTTGTCATAGTGATAGGAGGCTGACTAACACTAACAGTATATGCCAAGGTTTATGGAACACACTGATTCACTATCCATTTTTGCAGATTCATCAAAAAAAAAATCTACTTGATAGTGATTTGGAATCCACCTCTTAAAGACTGAAAGTATGAAGCTGAGAAATAAATATTTGAAAGACATGGGCAGTATTTTTATTTTTGTTAAAAGAAAAAGAAAATAACAAAGTATTTATTCAAGATTCAAAGAGTTTTGAGGCTTTCTGGTTTTTACTTACAAGAAAGCCCTACTGTCTTTTGGAAAAGAAAGAAGCACGATGTATACAGAAGGCATGTATCCAATGAAAATTTTGCCAACTTTTGTAGAGTTTAGGTAAAATACTACGTAAAAGGGCTTTGAGATTATATATTATATTGTATATATATATATAATAATATATATAATATTGTATATATTATATATATATACACTATATATTGTGTACATATATATATATACAAAATAGCATTTATTTTTCTTAGCAACAAATACAAAAATATTCTGTCACATGAATTTTTTTTTGCTTGCCTCTGATACACCACTGAAGGATTTTACGCTTCATATATAATCTTAAACCCTTTTACATAGTATTTTACCTAAACTCTACAAAAGTATTCTACAAGATTGATGAATGGTTTACTGTAGTACTAGAGATGAAGTAATGGAGATTGAGAGAGGCTGAGCTGTCATGTATCACTTTCTCTACAACCAACATCAGATCAAACTCTTTTATGAGTGTTTATTGCATTGTGTTCATTTCCACACTAATACTTAAAATATTTTCTATTTCCACTTTGCATGATTTGGTTAAATAATAAATATATTCCCCCCAACCAGGATTGTACAGAGCTCTTATTTTTACTAAGTAACATTTTATGAATAAATGCATTGCTGCATTCAGTAATAACAACAAGATAATACCTGAAAAGTACCAGATTTACTGAAGTAAATCTAAATTTCCAAATCTCTAGCTCTTCCAGTATCTTCAAAGGTCTTTATCTTGGGGCTATTTGTGGGAAAGAAAGAAAGAAAGAAAGAAAGAAAGAAAGAAAGAAAGAAAGAAAGAAAGAAAGAAAGATCTCTCAAGATTTTTAAAAATATTTTCCTTTCTTTCTAGAATTTATATGTTTAAACTCAGTCACTAGAAACAGTGACTAACAATTCATAAAATTAGAGATGTATTTTTAAAATATATTCGATTATTTAGGTACTCATTCAACAAATACTTTTAAGTGCCTACTAAAACTATACTAGATCCTATGGGAAATTGAAAATTAAATGTAATATGCAATTTATGTTCTCCAGGGCTTTGTAATATATTTGAGGGTACTAGAAACTCTATATAATTTTTATTTTATTTTAAAGAAAAGAGATAAAACAATGGTACAAAATTTCAAAACAAGATTGCAGGAGAATAAAAATTGATAGTATGTTACATATTGTTGAAGTGGGTTCGTAAACAATATAAGAATCCAAGCAGCCAAATTGATAAATTGAATTTAATTAACTGAGCTCAGTGACCACTCACGTGGACCCATTGCAGAGTCTCACCAAGTGGCCAAGAACTGGAAAGTTACAAAGGTTTTAAACAGGGAACCACAAAAAGACATCCTGTTGGAAACAGTTTAGCTAGAATCTTACATTAATTTTTAGTTAACACTTGTGTCCTGCTTCTTTTGTTGAGCAGGTTAATTCTTCTCTTGTGGGTAAAGCTCATTCTGCTTTTATCATGGGACTTATACCCTGACTAATTTTCCATTTTCCTGGGTCAAATACAGGGCACTAGTTAAATACAGGGCTCAAGATGGCATCAGTTATACCAAGCTATGACAATCGTTAACTTCAAAGTAGTTGCTCATATTACAAGACATAGGCATGAAAAATTAATCAAACAACATAGGCACAAACCTTTCTTTTCAATGAACTAATAACAATTAGTAGTATAACTATCTTAAATATTTTGTATTTTTTTTCTTTTTCTTCTTTTCCTTTTTCTTTCATAATGGATGACTAAATTCTAAAAATACTATGCAGTAAAATAATCCTATTCAGCATGCAACAAAGATAGAAGCAGTTAAATGAATTCTCCTGGAAAAAGGAAGACAAAAGTAGCATGACTACGGGATCCCTGTGGAAACTGCCTGTATGACTAGGAAAACCGACAAGCGGATGGTGATGCGGCCCGGAGGACTGTGTGATAATGAGGGAAGGTGAGCAAAGTGCAGATTGTGGTCTTCATGTTCCCTTAATCCTGCAATCTATTAGGAATCATAACATAATTTGCCTATTAACAAGTCACCCAGGAAATGATAATTTTTTTTATCGGTACCCAGGATCGAACTCATGACCACGTGCTTGCAAGGCAAGCGCTTATGCCGCTGAGCTAAATCCCCATCCCCCGGGAAATTATAACTACAGAATGGGATTAGAAATGGTGAGGATGGCTGACATAAGTCAACAAGGTGATCTGTGAGTATTCCGTATAATACAGCTATGAGATTTCACAACATAGAAGCAACAATTCTAAGTTCTTTGAGTGAATACTGTGAGACAGGAGGAAATGAGTACAATATAAAAAATATAGCATACTTCCCAAGATTCTTGTTTCAGAGGATGGGAAGAATATGCAACCATTTACTGAAAAAAAAAGAAGAAATTTTGGGGGGAGCAAATTATGAGATCTGATAAATTATTCAGCACACATGGACAGATAGGTAGGTAGATAGATTTAAGTTAAGGTGGATATTGAAGAAATAATAGTAGGTATCCATGAGGAAGTTGAAATTTTAAAAATAAAATAGAAAAATTTAAAAAGAAGGCATTAAAAAAAGAACTGATGTTAAGTAGAACAGGAAAAGGGAAAATGCGTACTTGAAAGTCATCAGCACTTGAAAGCATTTACTGACCAAACATCAGAATATATCATACACAGTTTAAGATGCAAAATAAATCATAAGGAAAACCAACAGTTAGTGTTTAAACAGAGCTACAAGAGACAGAAAGATTGGACAGATATATGAAGTTAAATTTGTGAGATTAATGGCCCCAAAACCAAAAGAAGGCAGAACTGAAAGAGGATGTGTTCTCCCTGGCTCCTCTCTCCTTTCTGCTTCTAAGCCAGCATTACACAAATGACTTTCCTCTGCTAAGGTTGCCACTACGATGTCTCTGCATTGAGGAGAGCCCACCAAGGACTGAACCCACTGAAACTGTGACCCAAAGTAAACCTCTCCTCATTTAAGTTTCAGATATTGGATATTTTATCCCAGCGACAGGGAAGTGACCAGTACAAAACATTGGCACCAGTAATGGGGCCAATTCTGTGACTGTACCTAATGGTAAGTGTGATGGATTAACTAATGATCAACTTGTAAAACACAGCTAAACTGAAACAGTGTGGTTTTGGGTGTGGAAAGCCCAGCTGAGAACTGTTGCCAGCAACACAAAAGGAGAATTGCTGAAGAAGATGCAGTGCTGTTGATCCTCCTGAAGGAGCTGTCACACTGGTTTTCCTGATATGAACTCAGCAACCCTCACCTCAGAAGAGCTCCAGTCTGCGCTGTCACCAAGGATGGCTGTGATTCTTTTTAGGGGAGCTCTGGTCCTTTGAGTGTCACTTCCTGGCTTCAGTGAGACCCTTCAGCCTTCTGGCACAGACTCTTTATCCCACTGGTACAGACCTAGTTTCCCAGGTATGCAGAAATAGCATGGTAGCATATAAAATACGATGGGAGAACTGAGTTGAAAAAGAAAGGAACAAAGAATTATAGTCAGTGACAGTGGTAATAAAGAGGCCACAAGCATGAGAATCTTCTATTTGGCTTTTTGAAAAAATTGATTTTTCAGCCAAAGCAGACAGCACATGAGCAAAAATGTTAGGATTAAATCTTAAGTCTTAGAAACTGTCAAAAGAAATCACCAACAGAGTGAGAAGGCAACCCACAGAATGGGAAAAAAAATTTAGCCAACTGTCCTTCAGACAAAAAGCTTCTGTTTAAAACGTACGAAGAATTGAAAAACAATCAGACCCTCCAAATTCAAAGACCCAATCCAGAAATGGGCATCTGAGGTGAATACAGCTCTCAGATGAAGAAATACAAATGACAAATAAATATATGAAAAAACATTCAGCATCACTGGTCATTCAAGAGATGCGGCTTTAAATAACACTGAGGTTCTATCTTACTGCGGAAAGAAATGCTATCATCGAGAAATCAACCAATAACAAATGCTGGTGATGCTGTGGGGGAAAGAGAACCCTTGATGGGAGTGCAGACTGGTACAACCACTGTGGGAATCACTGTGGGGATTCCTCAAAAATTAGGATTGGAAGTCCCATTCCAACCAGCTATTCCCCTTCTGGGTATTTTCCCAGAAGAGTTGAACACATCATACCACAGCAGTTAACGTGCACCCATGTTTAGAGCAGCACACTTTGTAGTAGCCAAATCTTGGGAACAACCCAAATGTATATCAATCACTGAATGGATAAAAAAAAATGTGATATTTTTATTCAGTGCAGTACTTCTCAGCTCTAAAGAAGGATCAACTTGAAGCTTTTATGGGTAAGATTTCATACTATACTGATAGTAAAATGAGTCAAACCCACATGTGTAAATACTGTATTATCTCCTTAGTGAAAGAAATTGAAAGAGTAAATAATATCGAAAATGTAGATTTTGTGAAAGGGGAACAAATTGTTTAAAAGGAAAGAACAACTGCGATGGGAGAAGGAGAAAAGAAAAAATGGAAAAGATTATATATATATTAATATATAATATAAAATATATATTTATATATAATATTATATATTATATATAATGATAGATAATCATACCACTAATCTCTGTTATTTCATCAAAAGAATGGTTTGTGCTTTCATTGTCTGATCATATTTTTATGCCTATATATTGTAATCTGAGCAAGTACTTTGAAGATAACAACATGCAACATAGTAACCATTTTTAATCTATTATGTTGATTTGAAATCTCTTTCCAGTATTTTTAGTCTGTTTTGTTTTGTTTAAAACAAACTGATACGATCATACCTATACACACTGACTAAACAGTAGCCATTAGTTCAGAGCAGTTACAACAAGAGAATCAGACCTGAAGATTTGTGTTACGATCTATTTCCTATGCAAGTGGACACACACACCAGCACTGATGGTGGCTAAGATTGGTGTAAGGTGTTAATATGTACTTTGGTAACTAACATGAAATGTTTACTCCAGATTCTAAACTGACAGTTGGTTAAAATGTTCTTTTATGACCTACCAAAGTTTACCTCTAGGTGGAAGCATTGGAGCACAAAAACCATAGTCATAGGAGTAAACATTTTTCATTCACTGTCATTGATCACACCCTATAGCTTGTCACTACCAATTTTTGGAAGATAAACTCCAGTTGTTTGTTTGCTTTATTTCTAGTGTCCTATTCAAGGGCAAACTGTTGGCAAAGTCTTGGTACTTCACTTCAAGATGATCTGACTACACCAAAACTTACACTACATTGATTTGACTTGACCATTGTGTAGAGTTAACACCCCATCCCACCTTCTCATTTTCTTCTTACTAGCTTATATATTATTCCACAGCTTTGCACTAAAATAATCCCTTCCCTTATGCCCTCACTTCCTTTCCCTCTGATCTTTTCTGAAAAATTTTACCCCTCTACATCTTCCTCTGCACTTAAACAGATAAACATATTGTGATAAAAGCACAATCTTGATAATGTGTCATGTCATACAGTGACTCACAAGTGCATAACAGATTTTTACCATTGCTTAATAAACATATAATATTTTCCTAATTCATTTACTTTTCCATTCTATCATTTAATTCACCACTACACATAATTCCTTCTCTGCTCAAACCAACAATTTTATGGTCACACCTGTACATATTGACTGAACTTCAGTTTTTAGCATTGGCCAAGTACAGCAAAGGTAAGTCAGCAGATTCTATGCCAGTGAGTGAAGAGATACTGGCCACAGTGGTGACAGGATTGGTATTCATTCACTTTTCTACTCTACCACCCTACTAACAGTTTAGCAAATCCCTCTCTCTACTACCTCTACTTTTAAAGGCCCTTTCTCCATTGCATCTTCAGTTTATATCTTCTTCTTGCTTCATATGTGGCAAAAACTGCATAGATCATGTTATCCTCAAAAATTCCCGGAAGTTTTTATATGAGAGACATCACACCCTTCCGTAATAAGTATGATACAGTACTTTTTTCTCCAACATCAAAACTTTCTTTAGTTTAGTCTGCATTTGCAGTCTGTTTTCTATCACTAATATCCAACTTTACACATTATATTTTCATAGCTAGAGGCTGACTCTATGTGAAATATTTAAGAATTTTTTTCCAATTTTTTTTTTAATTTTAAAGGGAATAAAGGGGCTGGGGATTTAGCTCAGCAGCATAAGCACCTGCTTTGCAGGTGCACGATCAAGAGTTTGATCCCTGGTACCGATTAAAAAATAAAAATTAAAAAAAAGAGAGAAAAAAACAGAACAATAAAACAAAACATTGGTAAGATGGAAGGAAATCCACAACAGTTGCTGTATTATATATAATTATCCTCTAAATAGTTGCTCAGACTGTCGGATTTAGGCTTTCAAAGTCAATCAAACAATACTAGTGCTAGATTGTTTCTTTACTTCAGTTGCTATTGTCTCAACCTGTGTTCCTCTGAGGCAGCTGGTTGCTTAAGGAGGGTGGGATTCCTTCTCTCCCAGCCAGTGTGCCAGCTGTCTTGGGAGTGAGACGTGGCCTCCTTCCTGGTTCTCCCACTACCTGCGGGGCTGCCACTGGCACACGGGAAGCTGTATACCTTCCTTCCTGATGTTCCCCAGCTGGCAGGCTGCAACCAATATTCAACAATTAATTCAACTTAGGGAAAGAACAGATGATCCACTCCGGTCTCACTTTTATACTATACCATAAGTTCACTGAATTAAATAGTAAGATAAGTGTTTACACTATATAAATTTGAATTTGTATGTCTTTTATTCTCTTATTGTTTTGGATAGTGGTAGAAGTTCGTGTAAGATGTTAATAAACATTATATAACAGTTACATGATGTGATCTTACTGAAAATTATGATGTATTTTCTACTTCTAGGTAAATGTGACAGTCAATTTAAAATGCTCAGCACAGGAGCTGGCATATAATAAACAATAAATGTTAGTTATTAGTAGTAGTACTGTTAGAATCAGTGTTATTCTACAAGAGTTTATGTTACAGCCA
The DNA here is from genome assembly GCA_004027455.1 of Hydrochoerus hydrochaeris. NCBI lineage: Eukaryota > Metazoa > Chordata > Mammalia > Rodentia > Hydrochaeridae > Hydrochoerus > Hydrochoerus hydrochaeris. The sequence goes on from PVLA01003113.1 coordinate 75,247, forward strand.
AGTGGATAGGGCATATGGACATAAAGATAAATAGAGGCATCATAAGTGCTAAATAACTATTATAGATCCTTAGAGCAAGGAGAGATCACCCTCAACTGCATCCTCCATGATTAGGTTTGAATTGTTATGCATAAAAATGCATGAGACTATAGGAAGCTGGCCAGCAGCTGTGAAACAACAGATCAGATAAAATAAAGCAGAAAATTAGAGATAATTTCCAGAAAAAAGAACACAAAATCAAAAGTTTATATGCATATACTTTATGGTTTACAAGAAATAGCCATCTTCATTATTTTATTAAATTCTCATAGAACTTAGAGGATAAAGGGGAGCTGTCTTTGTTATCTTATTATGAAGACACTGTCCCTTAGGGACATGGTGACCTGCCTAAGCCTCCTTTTGCCAGTGGTGGAGCCTGAAGACAAATTACACAGTGGTTCTCTGACTGTAGACCCAGTGCCCTATCCATTGTTTTTTTCGTGTTTTGCCCTAAACAGTAATTCAAGGAGAATAAACTATGCTGTGGTAGTGTCATGCTTAATATATTGCTTAAAGTACTTTGTTGTGTTGATGAAGTCCATTTAGAAAGACTAAGAAAAGCTCTAAAAGTGCTGCAACCATCAATACTGTTTTCTATTAACCAGACACACTCATATCATCTTAACTCAAATATTTGTAAGCAGAAAGGAGACGCTCATTTTTATTCACAATGCCTTTCCTATCCCATCTGGCATAAGCAATTTCCTTTTGTTTGCCTTTAAACTGTGATATAAAGAAATTAATTTTACCCTACAGGCATTCACTATGAATTTCACAACTCCTATTCTGGTTATTTCTGAATTTCATCATCAGTAACAAATTGGTCTTCTATGGGGAATTGTGCTTGTCAATTTTTCTACTTTAGTCCATCGGATTTTTTTTATTAGATCTTCCACTAAACAAATCCTTTGTGTTTTTTTTTTATGAAGTTGTCAACAGCTATTTTAATTACTTTATCACAATAACATACTTATATTGGTGTATATTTATTAATTAGAAAATTACCTTTTCAAATTAGTTTATAATAGGGCTGGGGGTTTAGCTCAGTGGTGTAAGTGCCTGCTTGGCAAACATGAGGTCATGAGTTTGAGCCCTGACACCAAAAAAAAAAAAAAAATCAAATTAGTTTATATTGACAATGACTTTGTGTACTGTCATTTACAAGCAGTTGCATGAAGAATCAATTAAATTAAATGTATGTGATTAATCACTAAATATATAAATGTGTACCTTGTAACCAGTAGTTTTGCAGAATTTTCTTTGTGATTTCCATAAAACATTAGAAAAGCCACATCCAGTGGTTAGAAAAATGATATCACATTTTAAGATATTTTCTTGATTCACTGCCTATCAAATTTATTATCAGGGATATAAAGATTAACAAGACACAAGTCTTCAAAGAGATCATGTAAAATGATCATGGTAGTAATAACTCATAGTATTATAGCATTACTATGGTATTAATACTCTGATATTAATAATTATTAATAATATTCAACATTTTCTTTATAATGAGCTGACTTCTGGGCTATTTTACAACATACATAGATATTTTCTCATTTAAATCTTATATATTAAGCCTAAAAGGAAAATATAATACTTGTATGTGCAGGCATCTATTATAGATGAAAGTGAAAGACATGGTCTCTTTTCCTGATCATTGCTTCACAGCAAGGCCTGATTTTAATATTTGTGAAAGAAAACTCCATACCAAGTGTTATGGCTTGTTTCCAGGTATGCTCCCAAAGCCTCATGCAGTCATGGAGGCAGCTAAGTCTAGTATTTGTGATTGGCTTCTTGTCTAGCACTGGGATTGCCAATGTGAGTGCTGCACTCACCCAGGGTGGGTAGCCAGCATACGATACATGGGAGGGAAAGAGGTGCACTTTTTTGTTTTCTGTCCTTTTAGCTCTTGTTGCTTTCAGCTGCCATGAATGGCAGCCCCTTAGCTATGCAACCCTGCCTTAGAGCCAGCTGAACATGGACTAAAACCTTCATCAACTGTAAGCTAAATAAACCTTTTCTTCTTTCATTTTGGGCATTAAGTATTTTGGCTCAGCAACAAGTGAAAAGTATCCAAGACACCATGCTAGAGTCATGGCATCATATTCTCACTTCAGTATCTGCTAAGAAACTGCTCAGGATATTGTATCTAAACTTTGGTTCAGATAAACAGAGTCCAGCTCTGTTCCAGACACAGAACCAGGAAATGGAGGAATAAAGCATGATGCTTACCTCAGAAATTCTAAGGGAGCATGCACATTAAACTCAATCTGATGAAGATAAACAGAAAAAAATATATTTGGAGGTGTCATGGCAATTTTTTTTATAATAGACATATCCAAAGACTTCGTATTTTCAGATGCACAAAAATGCTCTGCCTATCTTGGCATGGAATGACTGTGATAGTGGAATGTTAGTACGTTTAATAACATTAGAATATTTAATTGCATTGTTTCTCTGGCATTAGAAACCAAAAGGGTAAATAAGGACAAAAATGTATAAAAGATACTGAGAAATAGGAAGAAAATGTTCAAATGGAAGGAGTACAAAGAAGGAGGAGGGCAAAAAGAAGGAAGGGGAAAGAAAAAATAGAGAATAAAAGGAAAAATGGAAACAAAATTTCCAAAACAGGAAGGAAAGAGGATTGAAGAGAAGGGAGGGGATTTGGGCAAAAAGAAGAATCAAGACATATTATGTACAGGTACAAATTCCCTATGATGAATGTAATCATTATGCGTGCACCAATAAAGTTAATTTTTAGAAATTAGAATACTTAAAATAATTCCTAAAAATATTTACCAAAAATAGAATTATAAAAGCTTCTCTTAAAAACTGATTTGATTTCAAAACCTTGTAAGTTTCATCAGGTACAAGCCATGGTCTCCAGCTATTTATCTGTTTACACTCAATTTCATGATCTGGAAGAAGTGGTAATACTGACATCTACTTTTCATGTGTATGATGTTTGAATGAGATAATGAGTCATTGGCATAGTATCTTTCATATGCTATACATATATTAAGTAGATCATACATATATACATGGATTTAGAGTTTAAATTTGCAAGACGTGCATTTCACTTTTGAAAGATACCAGATATCAGACTGTCTTGACAATCATTTTAGATGAATATATCCAATATAAATGTGTAGGGAAAGAAGTGGAACATCAGAAATTCTAGCTTGCATTGATTGGTAGAATATTAGATAATGATGCTGTGTTAGATGATAATGAAAATAAATGCCATGGACTTGTTATGAATTCTTCAAACTCACACATGCACCATAAGCCTATGTTTGCATGAGCTTTACCACATGCTGTCAAATGCTGATCGGAGGAGATTATAGTTACTCTGCAAATATCTTCAGGGTGTTCTATTGCAGGGGTTTCTCACAACAGAGAGTATGATTTCTGTTTTGAATCTTTAATGCCTTAGAATATTTAGTGTCTAAATAGCAAGTGCTCAGTGAGAGCTAGTAAGATAAAATTGATAATTTTTACCCATCTAAGCATTATAAAATTTATTTTTGATATGTACTTTCAGGTTATAATTTAAATTTCTAATCACACTATAATGAAAATCACTGAGAAAAATCACACAACTGGGAAAGTCGATGTCATTACTATCATTTTAAATCACGAATCCTCTGAGTATCAGCTCATAATAGACATTCACTAACACACTATAATCCCGCTACATTTCTCTAAGAAGTTTACTTTTTTATTTTCTTCTCATGTACTCATTTTTTTTGCATTTCATACCAGCCAACCACTTTATGATGATGATTTTGCTTCATATTTCACAAATAAATCAAAAATCATAGCATAGAAAATCTTTGCTCTATCACCAAACCAATGCACCTTCCTGATTCTCAACTCACCTTCCTCTGCCCATCAGATGCACTGGGGAAGATTTCTCCCTACCACACTCAGCTAAGGAAACTTCGTTGTGTGTATTTCCATCTCATTTTGTCATTCTCTTTTTCAGGGGTGTTTTTCTGATTATTCTCCCCTTCCCTCTTCATCAGTTTTTCCCATTAAAGATGCAAACACTGCCCATCATTGTTCACCTTAAACAATATTTTCTGATACTCTCTTTGGCCGTTCCCCATTTCTTTGTTCTCAATTCTCACCAAACTTCTTTCAACTCACTAGCTCTATACTTTTCTCCCAGTTGTTCACCCTTCAGTTCTGTTTACCTCCCACCCCAGCTGTTTCTATAAAACCATTCTCTTTAAAGTGTCCAATAGATCGCTACATTTTCTGGTCTCAGTGCACCTTCAACATGTACTGTTCATTCATGAAATACTCTTCTTTCTTGGCAACTAAAATATCACTCTATCTTAACATTTCTCCTTTCTACATAGTCTTTCTCCTTTCCAATTCTACCACCTTCTTGTCTTTCTATACTTTGTCACTAGGTAGTCTCATCTACTCTCATGATTAAATATGATATATGTGCCAATAATTCTCCAGTACAGGATTTAGTCCAAATCTTTGTGGGTGTGATCATAAGCTTAATTTTGTCAATTGGATTGACCTGAGAACCACCTAGAGGATTAATGCTTCCTAGTGTATCTGAGTGGCTCCTGGAGGAGTGACTTGGGGTCTATATCTGGGCTCTTGCCTTTTCGTCTTTAGCACTGTTTCCTTGCTCTGCTTCCTGATCACCATGAGCTAAGTATCTTTGCTTCACCAGGCCCTTCAGTCATGTTACTGAATTAAAGGCAGCAACCATGGACTCAGTCCTCTGAAACTGTAAGCTTTAATCTCTCCTCCTTTAAATTGTGGATGTCAGGTAATGTTTCTCAGCATTGGGAAAGCTGACTAATGCAGCTTTGGCCCCATTATATTTAAATCCATTTAATATACAAAACATTGAATATGTGCTTTTTCCTCTCTCCTGTCTTGATTCAGTAAATGGTACAACAATCTACCCAAGTCTTCAAGCCACAAACCTAAATATTATTTACTCCTACTTTCCTTCTTGTTCATCTATTACACTCAGCAAATACTGTCAACTATAACTTTTAAATTAGTCTCTTCTCTTTCCTCCCTTCCATCACCTCACATTTTGCCACTCTTATCTCTTGTCTAAATACCTAAAATAATTATCTCACTGGGACACCAAACTTCCTTATTTTCCCGCTAATCTGGAATGCGTTCTTTACCGAGTAGACAGCAGTCTTGAGTAAAAGCTCAATCAGGTTATGAGACTCTTCTGTTTGAAGCTCTTCTATGGAATCCCACTTAGTTTATGATGAATAAAGATTGTTTGGTGACCTACAAGAAGTACCATCACCTTGTTTCCATCTTTTGGCTCATCCCCAGCCATCCTCTACCCTGCTTGCTATACTGATGTCACATAGGTCTTCTTTCATCTCCTGAAGCCAGCAAACTCACTCCTGTTATAAGGCCTTTTATTTTTCATAGAACACTCTTGTTGCTTGTGTGACTGTTTTACTCCTCAAATACTTCTTTCTCACTGAGAAATGCAATAATTTTTTTCTCAGTGAGAAATTTGACCATCCTTACTAAGCAGCACTGCTTTGCTTCCTGTTAACATCTTGGAAAGACCCTTCATAGCACCTTTTTCATTTGTTATATTTGATCAAGTTATATTAAATCAAGTTCATCGATTGGTTTTCATTTTACCAAACCCAGTGGGCACTACCAAGTCTTTTATCTTAGTTACTTTTCTTGTTACTGAGACAAAATATCCAACATCCAAAGTTAAAGGAGGAAAGGTTTACTGTAGCTCACAGTTTGTAGGGATTTCAGTTCATAGTTGGCTTCAAAGCAAGGTGACATAGCAGAAGTGCATCACAGAAAAGAATTCGTTTATGGCAGGCCGAAGGCAGCAAGTAACAAGTGACTTTCCTTTTGTCTCTAATATTTTATCCAGGCTTCCTGTCTTTAGTGAAGGTGTCACTCATGTCCTTAATCCTAGCATCTCACCATGGATCAATCCCAGCATCACATCCCCTAGATACATCCACCTCCAAAGAAACCCATGTATGGTGACTTGAGGCTTGAAGGGACATCTAAGTCCAAGCCATAGCAACTGGGTTATCCTGATAATCAAATTACTACAAAGTCTGAGGAAAACCCTCAATCGACTTTCTTGATACTTCCCCATAATTTTTTCAACAGAAATAAAAACATATGAGAATTGAAATTAATCCTCTACCTTCCAAACTCAGAGATTCTGACTTCACTATTTCCATTAGTGTAGTGTTATTCTGAGTCATACACATTTAAATATGTAGCATCCTTTGTTTATGCATGCTTCTTTCTTATTTTTTTTTAGAAACGGATTTATGCATTGGCTTCCATTCATTCTTTTTTTAAATTTTATTTAAAGAGAAAAAAGCAAAACAGAAAAAGAGGTAGAAACAATACAGAATTTCAGAAAAAATAAACAGTAAAAAATTACTAGTTGATAAACTACATACTGTCTTCTTAGACATAGTTGTTCAAGTTACAAAGTTAAAGCATATAGAGTGGACATTCAAACAGTGAGACTGCAAAGAAGTTCAAAGATCCAGTTACAACTTAGCAACATGGTTATCAATCCTACACACTGAAACATAAATGCAGTTATTACCTTTAGAGCACTTTCTGTTCCTCTTTTTATTTTTTTTAATTTTTTTTATTTAAAGAGAAACAAAAGCACGTAAGAGGGTAGAGATAATACAGAATTTAAAAAAAGATAATAAGAAATCACTAGTTGATAAATTACATATTTTCCTCTTAGAAATAGTTGTTCAAGTTACAAAATTAAAGCATACAAAGTAGATATTCAAACAGTGAGATGGTAAACAGCTACGCATGCATGAATCTCTACATGTATATCTATCCTTTCTGTATTAGAGGGAAAAACAAAACTTAGCAAGACAAAACAAGACAAATTCCTATAAAAACATGAAACCAAAAAGTCATATAAAACCACAGTACAAGGTGATCTACAAGGATTGCTATGTTGTTTCTTATTATCTTCAATAGAATTATCTATATCATCAGGCATAATTGAATATAGCAGTATAATTGAATATAGCAGTACATAACAATATTAGTAAAAATAAAACATTGTAGACAGTATAAAACTTCAAAAGCAAGTAATAATCAAACCAGAGTGGATATTCTAGTGAATCTTGTCATCTTCAGTGCAGTTGCCTATACTCTCAGACTTGATACTATCAATCATAACAGCTTTGAATAAAATCTATCAATACAAAACAGCAATCTAACAAACCAGATTCGATTACAATCAGTCATGGTAAAACAGTGTAGGTTTTACAAAGCTTTAGATTAAGTTAATAGGAAATTAAGGATGATTATCATACTATATCCTGTTATTTTCGGGATTACTGTCTGTGCCCTCAAATCTAGTACAGGTAGAATGACTAGAACAGAATATAATACATCTAAGCAGAGTAGTGTGAGTAATGTGGGTTTTAAATCCTGGTGCACTGTTAACAATATAGTGGGGATTGCAAGATGGCCAACTGAGTGGCGGCAGGATAAGAGAGCCTCTCTAAGGAAAAAAGAAAAAATAAAAACAACTCAGACGCTGGAATCTGGCAACATGGAGAAAGCCAGACAAAAGGAGAGGAATTCTCATGACCCAGGAAGAAAATGAGGAAAAAGAAAAAGAAAAAAGAAAAAGAAGCATGGACAGAGGGCTGGAGCTGGGCAAGCCCCAATCGCTGTACTGGCACGTCTTAAAGTCAGGTGACTCACGATTGAGCTGAGATCACGGCCCTGCTGAAAGCAGGGGTTGGTGAGATCCAGAACCTCGGCTGGAGGAGGTGTTAAGACAGGGAGTGGCAACAGCCAGTCGAGCAGCATGAACTTTGGTGAGTGATGGGAACTGGAATCTTCAAACCAGGAGGACTGGCTGGGTGACATTTTGGAGTTGGGCAGGGCTGGCTTGAATCAAAACCCAAAGCAGCATCTGCTGATGACTCCTAGTCCAAAGCAGATTGATGGGATCTGCTTGGGCAGGGCCATGCCCCTGGTTGAAACCCAATAGCCAGGGATGAGTCTTTTCTGGGCCAGTGGCATCCCCTGAGAACACACAAACTTGTTGAAGCATAAACTGGTTGACTGGCAAAGGGGGAGGGGCTGGCTCTCAGCATGCAACTCGCAGATCCGCAGCCAACTGGGGGGCTGTACTTCCTTAGCAAGTGTGCTGCAGAAAAAACAGCAATACAAAAGTCCCAGAGACCTCCACCACCCACCTGTCTGAAAGGGGCTGAAAACATGACAAGACAGAGACAGAGCAAAAGGTCCCCAACTGCAGAACCAGGGAAAGTGAGTCCAACAGAGGTAAATGCAGAGGAGGTTGAGAGCAGCAAACCTGTAATGTCAGAGACAGCTTCATCGGAAATAAAGAAATACATCCGTGACCTCATTGTCGAATTTAAATCTGAAATTCTAACTCAGGTGAAGCAAGATATAAGAAGATTAATAAAAGAAGTCCTGGGTAATCCTCAAATAGACACAAATGAAAGAATAGAGGAACCCAGAGAAAGGAAAGAAGCCTTTGATGAAGAATATAAACAAACCTAGAATATATGAAACAGATCCAAAGAGAATATCAGGAAATTAAAAACTCCATTGAAGCCTGGCAAAACCTTTTAACAGAAACTAAACACAAACTTTCAAAACTTGAAGATAGATTTGCAAAGTATGATCATGAAAGGAAGGATCTCTTAAAAATAACAAGGAACCAGGAAGTAACAATACAAAGGCTAGAAGATGACAAGAGGATTTTTAACCTAAGAATAAAATATGTGAATGAAGATGCAGCAACAAATACAAATGAAATAAAAAGTCTATTCACAGAAATAATTAAGGAAAACTTCCCAAACATAGGTAACGGAACTGAAGTACAGATAAATGAGGCATATAGAACTCCAGCCAGCTACAACCCAAACAGATCTACACCCAGACATATAATAATCAGGATCCCAGAAATCCATCACAAGAGCAGAATATTAAAATTGGTCAGAGAAAAGAAACAGTTTACCTATAAAGGAAAACTTATCAAAATCACAGTAGACTTCTCAATGCAAACCATCAAATCAAGAAGAGCTTGGAGTGAAGTCTTCCAAGTCCTGAAAGAAAATAACCTCCAACCCAGAATGATGTACCTTGCAAAACTGTCTCTCAAAATTAATGGAGAGACAAGATATTTCCACAACAAAGAGGAACTGGGGGAGTTTGTGACCACCAATCCAACCCTGCAAAATATGCTGAAGGACATTCTAGAGAGAGAGAAGAAAATCGCCAGGGTTCCAGGAATAATGGCAAAAAGGCCTCAAAGAAAGGGACAGACAGTGGAATAAAGGAGAAAAGTAAACAAATAACAACAGAAAAATAGCATGACAGAGATAAGACAGAGAAAATTGGTTATATTGACTGTTTTATCTTGACTGATTTTATTTGAATCTGGCATGCTTGAGAGTGTCAAATATGAGAGTAAGGGCAACTACTCTGAAGATGACAGGATTCAATAGGATACCCACTCTGGTTTGATTGTTAACTGCCTTTGAAGTCCTATAATGTCTCCAATGTTTAGATTTTATTAATAGTGCAAAGCAATGCTAAGTTTATATTATACTTGGTGATATAGACAATGTTATTGAAAATAACAAGAGACATCATAGTAACTACCGTAGATCATCTAGTGGTGTGTTTTTGTATGTTCTTTTCATTTCGTGTTTCTCTAGGAATTTGTAGTGCTGACTTGTTTTGATTTGTTTCTCCAATACAGAAAGGCTAGGAATATGTGTAGAGACGTATACATGTGTAGAACTTCTAAGTAGTTTACGAGAATGGATTATAGTTATTGTAAAGAAAAAAAGGAAAAGAGAGTATTCTAAAGGACATAACAGCATGTATGTTTGAGTGTGTAGAATTAATAACCATGTTGCTAAAGTTTTAGTTGGATGGATAAGCAAAACTGACTGCATCTAAGAGGAAAGTATGTAATTATCAACTAGTGATTGTTTACTGGTTAATATTTTTTTGTTGTTTTGGTTTATTTTTTTGAGATCTTGTATTTTTCTACCCTCTTTCTGTTTCAAAATTTTTCTTTAAATAAAAATATTTTTTAAAAAAAGCAAGAGGAGGAAAAGAAAGTGCTCTAAAAGAGATAACTGTATGTATACTTAAGTGTGTGATAATCATGCTACTAAGCTTTTGTTGGATCGGGTGAACAGAACTGTTTGCAGACTCACTGAATGTCCACTTTGTATGCTTTAATTTTGTACCTTGAACAACTATATCCAAGAAGACAATATGTAATATATCAAATAGTGATTTCTTACTTTTTTTTTTGAAATTCTGTATTGTTTCTACCCTTTTTTCTGCTTTGCTTCCTCCCTTCTTTAAACAAAATTAAAAAAAAACAATATAGTGTATCAAGGCCATCTATGTTAGAGATTCTAGCCATCCTTCTCTGTCTCATTTCTGCTATGCCATTTTTCTGCCTTTGTCTGTCTAGTTTTCTCCTTCATTCTACTGCCTGCCCCACTCCTTGAGGCCTTTCTGCCACTGTTCCTAAAATCCCAGTATTTTTTTTCTCTTTCTAGAATGTCATTAAGTATTCTCTGTAAGGTTGGATTGGTGATGACAAACTCTCCCAGTTCCTCTTTGTCATGGAATGATTTTGTTTCTCCATTAATTTCTAGTGACAGTTTTGCAGGGTACATCAATCTGGGTTGGAGGTTATTTTCTTTCAGGGCTTGGAATACTTCACTCCAAGCTCTTCTTGATCTGATGGTCTGTGTCGAGAAGTCAGCTGTGATCCTGATGGGCTTACCTTTATAGGTAATCTGTTTCTTTTCTCTGACAACTTTTAATATTCTGTTTTTATATTGAATTTCTGGTATCTTGATTATTATATGTCTGGGTGTAGATCTGTTTTGATTGCAGGTGGCTGGAGTTCTGTATGCCTCACATAACTGAATGTCAATTTCTTTTCCCATGCTTGGGAAGTTTTCCTTAATTATTTCCTTGAATAGCCTTTGCAATTCACCTGTATATATTCCTGCTTCTTCATTCACATTTCTTATTCTCTTGTCATCTTCTAGCCTTTGTATTGTTACTGCCTATTTCCTTGTTATTTTTAAGAGATCTTTCCTTTCATGATCACACACTGCAAACTTGTCTTCAAGTTTTGATAGTCTATACTTAGTTTCTTTTAAGGCATTTTGCCAGCTTTCAATGGAGTTTTTAATTTCCTGGTAGTCTCTTTGAATCTGCTTCATGTATTCTATATTTTCTTTATATTCTTTATCAAATATTTCTCTCCTTTTTGTGTGTTCCTCCCTTCTTCCATCTGTATCTTCCTGAGACATGCTTCCTGAGAGCATTTCTTTTATTACTCTACTCATATCTTGCTTTGCCTGATTTAATATTTCAGTTTTGAGTTCGTCTACAAAGTTCCGAAGATATCTCTTAATGTCTATTGAAGCCATGTCTGATGTTGCATGTTTGCTGCCCTCAGTCTCCCTTGTTTTCCCTCTCCTGGATCTGGGCTTTCAGGGTTCTGGGCTGAGGGCCTCCTCCTACCTCTCTCTCCTGTCATGGTCTTGGCTTCCTCCACACAGATTATAGGGCAGGTCCCAGCCCCCTTCCCTGTTGGCAACGTTTCCTCTGAAGCATGCTGGCAAGGGACCTCCACCCTCTCCTGCCTGCTCTTGTCACTGAGGTGTAAGCAGCAGCTGCGTATGCCTGCCCCTCCCCACTGGGCCAACCAAACTTCAGGGGCCTTCACCAGGTTAGTGTATGCTATGCACAAGGAATCAATTAGGGATGGCTCAGTGGGTCCTGGCCAGGGGTGTGGCCCAGTCCAAGCAAATCCCATGAATCTGCTCTGAGGAGGGAGGAACCAACTGAAGTCATATCACTCACAGTTGAGGTTCCTCTTGCCCAATTCCAACATGTCATCCATTTGGTTTCACCCTTCCTAGGAGGGGGTGTCTCATTCCCAACACTGATTGAGGATTAATGAAGGTCCTTTGATGGCTCCGCTCTCCTTTGGGCTCACCACTCCTCAACTTCAGCACTGCTGTGGTTCCTGTGAGTGGTGGTAGGGACGAGTTTGAGTGGTTCTGCCACCCGGCATGGATTCAGGCTGTTGCAAACTTGCTGGGTCACTGTGAATGAAAATGCTGTGTCCCATAATTTTTAGCTCTTTCAGTTGTATTCCCGATGTATTTGACAAGCTTTTTTATGTTTTAATTTCTTCCTGTGTCAAGAGGATCCATCTCCCTCTCTCTGGGACTCTCCAGGGTGTTATATTCTGGTGTATGGGTTATTTCTCCAAGTAGGCTTTGTATTTGTTGCTCACTGATCGGCCATCTTGACTTCAAAATCCACTTGTTTCTTATTATATATTGTATATCAACAGATGCCAAATTTCAAACCTCCACTTGCATAAGAATTCTTTGTCTCTCTTTCTATTCCCATCCAGGATACTTTTGATAACATTACTAATGGATCACTCTCCATCATAGCTCTTCTACTCTAATCATTAAAAGTCTAACTATGAGGGGGCATTAAAAAAAGTCTAACTATGCCTATTAGTTCTAGTAGCCATATAATTTATCATCCAAATGGGCACAGCTTTGAGAACAGAGAGATCCCTATTATTAACTACACTGGGAAAATCCTTATGACTAGAATTTTTCAGACAAGCTGGGATGCATGAGAATTCTAACTTTCACAAGGGCTGTTGATTACCTAATCAATAATCATAACTTTCTTCTTTCTCCCCCCGCACTTGGTTCTTCTCAGCATGATTTAGTGACATGAATTGCTTTAATCAATACGGACATCTTATTTCTTTCACAGCACCTGATTTAGAAAGGAGCATGTGATGTGAAATGTGAGATATAGTCTGCTGCAATGAAAGAGGTTTATAAAAAATGTTGGGACCGGGGATTTAGCTCAGTGGCATAAGCACCTGCCTGGCAAGTGCAAGGTCTAGAGTTCAATCCCCAGTAACAAAAAAAAAAAAAATGTTTCTGAACATACATGAAGATAATTCTTATTCTTCTCTCAGTTGTTATCTGGTCTTCCTTTGATGCCTGTAGCTTCAGTAGCCAATTTGCCATCATGAAGTGAAGTTAGCAGAGGATGAAGCTGACATCCTGGCTTTAGTAGAAACTAAAACAATAACAAAAAGAAAAGAATTAAAATACTCAGGCAAATCTGAGGGTATTCTACATCCAAAATCAAAATACTCTTCTGCTTGGAAAGATAATGTGTTTTCCTTATTGTTTCAATGAGTTCAGTTACATAACTGAAAAGATTTCAGTTATTTACTGTTGAAAGTACTCCAATTTAAAGCTAACTAGATACAAGCTCTCTCTCTCCCTCTCTTTCTCCCTCTCTCACTCTCTCCTCTCTCTCTCTCTCTCTCTCGGCTCTTCTCCCCCTTTACCTAAAACTATTTCAACAATCTTCATTTCTGAGCCAAACTGGGAGAACAAAATTTGTTTTAAAATGTTCTCTTATTTCCCATTACAACAGCTTTTTGAAAGGATATCCTTCATCTCAGAAATCCCCTCTGATCATTTCTGTGTGCTAAAACCTTCAGATCTGTGCTCTGAGACTTTATCTCCTCATGAAGGCTTACCAATTCCTGAAGTAGATCATAACCTCTTAAATCTATCCTGCAACAAATTCATATCTTTGTCATAACACTGATTTGACCCTGTTCTAGTTTTTTATGTACAATTCCAAATCTTCGTCCTGTAGTTACTGTTCCTGGTTTTCTCTAACATATGAACTCATGACCTCGCACTTGCCAGGCAGGTGCTTATGCCACTGAGCTAAATCTCTGACCTGAAGGATTGTTTTTCTAACCTTGAAAAACTTTTAAAATATAAAATAGAGAACATAATGAGTCTCATGATCAGCATGATTTTTAGTTGGCAAACACATGCTTTAAATAATATGGCACTTCTTTTTGCACACATCTGCCCCAGGTAACTAGTTGGCTGCAGCAAATTTGTTGGCAGTGTATTTCTACAATCTGAGCAGACGTGTTACAGAGATAAATGGAAACTTCCCACGTATGACACCAAATTCAAAACTTCATTCTTTCTTGAATTGAAAGGAATAGGGAAAAAGACAAAAACAGTTATTGATTTATGGTTATACTTTTTCTCAGATAAAATACATCTGTTTAAGCATGATAATATTTCAATCTGACTTGAAATTCTACTATTCCTGTTCCAGTTCCTTTGCTTTAGAGGACTGGAGTTAGCAAGAGGTGTATATGCAGAGAGTCAGGAAAGGACTCACACTGACTGACGGAGTAGCTAACATGATGGGTATCATGGTCAGAGCTTTGCATACATCATTCTCAGAAATCTCAAGGAAGGTATTTACATCCCCAATCTATAATTTTCTAAGAATTCAGAGGTGTAGAGTAGTACACATTGGAACAGTCATTACATGACAAAGCCAAATGTGACCCATGGTAATCAGTTAACTAAACACAGGTCACCTTCATCAAAATGTACAACATCCTACTGTTTTGGGTTAAGGGTCAAAAAGCATATTTAGTCATATGGAATAAACATAAATTAAGGAATTGACAAATTAAAAGAAGCAAATGCCCACAAATTATATAATACAAAGAATAAATCTAATAAGACAATAAAAAGCTCCAGAATGAATGTGTGATATCCTACGGGGCCTGTACATGGAAAGTTATTTACAAATCAATGCAGTAAACACAAGCATGAGAGCAAAAAGCCATCCAGAGATGAACAGAATACTAACAAACATTGCATTAAAATACAGAAACTACAACAGGCAACTCATGCCTACTCCCACTGGGAACTCATTAGGAATGGTCTGGAGTGCATGCCAACATTTCTCCACCAGGGAATGAGAGGGAGGTACTCGTCTACCCACTCCCATTTCTTTTTACTTAAATGTTATTTCTAGTACCTCAGTATGTTGAAGCTTCCTTGCCAGTCAGCATTGCTTTGGGGAATGTTCAAAGGCAGACAAGTGGGAATTCAAGCACTTTCTGTGAGGATTTTTCCCAGACCACACATAAATGTGCTTTACACTTGTCCATAACTTAGGATAATGACACACTCAGCTATGCTGGGGAATGTAAAAGGGGAAATACTTAAGGGATATCAAAGAAGTCAGGGCAGGAATCACAGAAGAGATAGCATTTGAACTAGACATTGAATAATAAGAATTTAATGCAAGCAAGCAGAGAGAGGGAGAGAGAGAGAGACCGGAAGTAGAATTGAGTTTTGTTCAATTTTAGCCCACCCTGATCACCCAATTTAAAATTGCCACCCTTCTTTCCCACCATCACTCACTACAACCCTTGCTCCTTACAAAATCATACTTGCTTTCCATAGTAATTTCTAACACACAGTATAATGTATTCATTTGTAGTACTTATTGTTTATTGCTAACATTACCTACCTCCACTCTAACGTAAGTTCCAGGAGGTCATCAGTCTATTCTATTCTATTCTATTCTATTCTATTCTATTCTATTCTATTCTATTTGTATATTTAGTATATATTAAATGGCTAGAACTGTGCCTGGGACTTCAGAGTTATTTAATAAATATTTGTTGAACAAACTAATAAACTTGCTCATTCAGCTCTTGAATTACTGAGTGACTATAAGATTAATGATGCTGAAAAACCTAAAAAGAGAAGAAAGTATGCAAAAATTAATGAATTCAGTCTGGCACCCTGTTGAAACCCAGGTGCTATGAGACATTCAGACACATTGTGGAAGGAAGAGCAGGAAATCTATGTGTAGCTGGCACTCTATGTCTTGGCTGTTTAACTTGATATTCAGCATCATACATTTGGTACATTTTCAAGGTTCTTTTCCTCAGGAAATCATCTATATTTATAGTATTAATATACTCTGGCAGCCACAATAATCTCACATTTTTCTGGCATCATCTATTCTCAAGGGCCTCTAGGCTTTTGTGCTGAAAAGTTATTTCTCTTATAGTTTTGCATTTACCTCTTTAAATGGAGAGCATCTGTCACAGGAGCTGATTCCACTTGGCAGCTCCCATATCTTCCATGGTCCCCTGATGTCACAACTAAAAGCAGAAACCTGCTTCCCCAAAGACTCGCTTCTCTGTCCTAGTCTGAACACCAGTAGTCTTCCCTGACCATATCCACTGGCTGGAAGTGGACATCATCCTTGATTGTGTGTTACAATTTTAAAAGCAATTTTTTTTTAGCTAGTACTGGCAATTATACTAATGCTTGAGTGAGCAGACATAAGAAAGGTTCCTGTGATAGCCAATGTCTGTTTCTGACATGTAAAATTTACCTGTCTCAGCTTTATATAGAATAAAATGATCTGGAAATTGTTAAATTGTGTTGAAGTTTATTTTCATTGTGCTATTGGAGAACAAATGGTTTATTAAGCAAATTAATAGAGCAAAACCATTGTGAGCACAATGTTTGAAGTTTATGACTAATTCAAAGAAGAAATTACTTTCAGTCAACCTCAAGTACATGAGAAGCATCATTTGCATATAAATAACTGGGATGATAGACTAATAATAAATAAATTTATTTATTCATTGAAACTGTTTCCCAAAGCCAAAGCGTTCTTTTAAACTGGAATGTTCATAATGTGCCATCAAACTTCCTGAAAATTAAAATAAAGCTTTTTAAATATTATATTCAATAATTTATCATGGTCTTTAACTCTTCTTGTACTCAGGTTTGCCAATGGAGAATTCACTGGCTGTGAAGCAACATTATAAAAATAAAATGCCAAGAGATAATTGTAAGATGCAAAATCAAAAAATTTCACATTTTACAGAGTTGTTTGAAAACAAAAACAATGGCCATTATTTAAACCAGGCACCACAGAACACTCATAGGCTCACAGTTTGTGGGAAGGAGCTCTGCTTGCATTGTTACTTCACATAAAGCCTTTGCAGATATCTTGTGCCTGAGGTGGCAGATAAACAAGGACTTAAAAAGTTACCAGGCTTGACAGTTCTGACCATGGAGGGACTCAGGGCGCAGCACACAAAGGCAGTCTGCCAGCCCTCCCAGTAGGGCCCCTGGCCTGAGCTGGGAGGAGAACCAGCAGCCCCAGAGCTCCAACCATGAAGGGACTCAAGGCGCAGCACAGAAAAGCAATTTGCCCGCCCTCTTGGTAAGCGTCCCTGGCATGAGGCAGGAGAAGAATCACTCAGCAGCTCCCATGAGCCTACTGGTGCACGTGCGGGCTGAAAATCAAACTCCCCCCACCCACACACACCCCTGCCTTTAGCAAGAGGGAGCCAGAGATCTAGACATCTCTTGACATGCAATGTAGTAAATAGGGGGATTTCCTTCTACCATCTCTTTGAAGGCAAATATTGTTATCACTGTTTTGCTTTGTTCTGATTAATGATATGCTCTATTCAATGTTCTGTTTTGGTAAGTTCTAGAATGTCCTGTATTTCCTTTGATTTGGCTATACCTGATTGAAAGAAAAACTGTTGTGAAGATAATGGGATATACTATGGTACCTATTACTGTTATGCCAGTAACCTGTTGAGGGTTTCTGTACTAATTTCATTGCACTGTCTCAATTGGCTTTGTTCCATCTTGTTCTGTTATATTTTGCTACCTTCAAAATAATAAAAAATTAAAATAAATAAAAAATTAAAAGTTAATAACAAAACAGATCAGTAAGGTACTGAGCAAGCTGAAACATAATATAACTAAACAGATAATGGACTTGAAAAGCAAAAAGAGGAAAAGAAAGTGCTCTAAAGGATATAACTGCATGTATGTTTAAGTGTGTAGGATCTATAACCACGTTGCTAAGTTTTTCTTGGAGTGTTGAATGGAACTGTTTGCAGCCTCACTGTTTGAATATCCACCTATACAGCTTTAATTTTGTAACTTGAACAACTATATCTAGAAGACAATATGTAATTTATCAACTAGTGAGTTCTCACTGTTTATTTATTTTTTCTTTTTCTTTGAAATTCTGTATGGTTTCTTCCCTTTTTGCTGTTTTGCTTTTTTTCTCTTAGTGCTAAACAGTAACTTTTATTGGTGTTTTGGGACTATTTCTACCTCCAGTTATGATTCTGCCCTGACTCCAGCCAGAAATTTTCCATATTTATCTATCTCACATGAGATATGATTTGAAAAAAGAACTTGAAAAATACATCATCAGTGGTTTCCCAAGAAATCAAATGATGCTCTTAATTTTCATTAACTCTGTGCTATGACTACATAGTACTCTCCTTTGGCAGATAGTCAGTGACAGAATTTTCTACTGAAAGTACTTATTAATATCAATTTTTCTTTATGACAACATTTTTATTTCACAGAGAAAATTACTGGAAACCCAAGACAGAACAAAATGAAAGACATACTTAGGGCAGTTATGTACCGGGACAGGGGCAAATTAGGAATTGGAATTGGTTAGGTTGCACAGAGCTGGTCAGTTGTGCCTATACTGAAGTTCAGGCTGAAGTTTTCTAAACAACTGAGCAAGGGAACTCAGCTGTTTGTGCTTGGCTTTAATACATCATCACCTTTTTACCTTCACAACCGAAACCTCCAAAGAGCCCAGATACTATGCGATTTTCTCCAGAACATTCACTGTCTCCTACAGGTATGGAGGGAGCAGTAACTAGTTTTCACATAGGTTTCAAACCAGTTTGCCCTTTTCGCAGTGACTTTAGCCCTTCAGGACTTTTGTAATGTCTCACACCTCTACTTCTTTAGGTTTTTTCAGGATGCTTTGGGGGAAAAGTTAGCTTGCTTCTCAGAATTTCTTTTTCTCTGGAAGCTCTTCTATTTTTTTTTAATTCTGCTGAATTAGATATTATTCTACCACCATTTCTATGTCTACATGTTTTAGTTTAGAGTTACAAACACTATCTAGAACATGTATTTAGAGTACAGGATTCTGTCTTTTTTTTTCCTTGTGTAGTTATCCACAAAAAAGGAAAATTAAAATCTGAAATTGCGGGTTGTCTTCAAAAGTTAACAGAAGCAGAAATATAATTCCAGAAAGGGTAAAGACACAAAGTAGTAGTTACTAAAAATGTGTATAAGGCAGGAAGAATAACCAAAAGATGCTCATGTCCTAATCATCAGAACCTGTGAGTATGTCAGCTTACATGGGAAAAGACACTTTACAAATATGATTAAGTCAAGGACCTTCAGGTGGAAAGATTATTTTGAATAATCCAGGTTGGCCTAGGATAAGCATAGAATCATTATCAGGGAAAGAAGGAGGCAGAAGGAAAAAAGTCAGGGAAGAAGGTAACCAGAAACAAAGATCAGAGAGGAAAGAGACTGAAACAGCCACACTGGTTCTTATAAAGATGGAGGAATGGTCATGGATAAGGCAATGCAGATGACCCACAGAGGCTGGAAATAGCAGAGAATTAGGAGCCCTTACAGATCTCTAAGAAACACAGCTCTGCAAATTACTGAGGACTTCTGACCTCCAGAATTGCAAATGAGAAAACATATACTACATTAAGCCACTAAGTCTGTGTAATTCTTGATTTTAGTAACAGGAAATTAATAATTTCATACAAAGAAAAGCATAGGTGGAAAGGGTGAAGATGTAGCAAATAGGAAGACAGTGATGGATCTGCTATGTCCAGATAAGGAATTTAAATTTGATTTCTGCACGACAGCAATGACCCTTTAATGATTTTGAATGGAAGTTTTACAGTTAGTTTTGTACATTATGACTACCACTCTAACAATAATTGGATGTCCGATAAACTGGAAGAGTCAAAACTAGAAACATGTAAAGAGGGTTAGACACCATCTCCTTTATCCAGACAAGAAATGTTAATATCCATAAATTAAAATAATCAATAGAATTGTAAAAAAGATAATATTTGAAGGTATACAAAATGACTAAAGATTAGATATGGAGTGCTAAGTGAAATGTAGGATTCTAAGTGTTTCACAAATTTTATGATTGGAAAAATGTGTTTATTATTCTTAAAGGTAAAGGTAAAAGAAAGATTGGGTTTAGAGATGCAGATCGTCAATTTTAGTTATTCTGTTTTCGAGGTACATATAAGTCTTCCAAGTAGAAAGACAGTAGGTAGAGTCAGATACATGGGAAATGGGTTAGGTTTTTCCAAAACTAGTGATATAAAGTGGCAAAGAGAAGAAAAATGTAAACAATTCACGGAAATATTCCCTTTGTCTGTTAACCTCATTTATACTCATGAATTTAACTAATACTTATAAACTGATAAATACTTATACACTTATTTATAAATATTACTTAAGTTCATGAGCATAAATGAATCATAAGTATACATATTATAAAATATATATATTCCTAATAATTTACCTGATCTGAGATCCCTACTCAGCTAACTTCTGGACACCATTACCCTGACATTCAAAGGCATATTAAATCATCTTTTATCTGTTCTAGTTAACAGCACTACTACTCCTCAGTTTTAGTGTCAGAAACCTCACTGTCATATTCAAAGATTTTTACTCTCACTAGTTATGTTAAATCCATCACCAATCCTCTCAACTGTACTCTGCACAAATCCCTGGAACCTACTCTATCCACTTTCCCTCCACTGCATTTCTTTGGCTTACAACTTTTTGCCAATTAATGAAATCTTATTTCTTATCAACAGTTTACTGCCCTAACACAGAAGAGACATGACTTTCAGCATCAGGTCTCCACAGAATCTTTTGAGTTGAGAAAGGGCCACCATATTTTCCCAGCTGTAGCCAGGAACCATGGGAAAAGGCCTCCCCTTCCAAGAACCCTAAACAGCCAAATCCACGGTACCCGCTCACTCTTCACCAACCACCAACAGAGCAATATTTACCTTCCAGGCACATCCAGCCATGTTTTCAACATGCCTGGGTTATTCTAAAAAACATGTTTAAAAAGGAATTTCGTTGCTTATCTATATTAACTATATTATGTTTTATATTTGATCCAAAACAATTCTTTACTCAATGCAACCTAGACATGCCATTGATTTAGCACTGCCAATGACACACACTCACACACACACACACACACACATCAGACTCCTTTAATGAGTGGAGAAGTGGAATAGTCAGGGAAGAAGATGACCAGAAACAAAGATCAGAGAGGAAAGAGACTGAAAAAGCCTTTAAAAACTAAAGTTTCAAATTGTATCACTCCCATGGCATTCCAAATGTCATCAGCATCTGTAGAGTATAATGGTCTCTTTGCTCAACTCTGAGTTTAAGTTCAATTTATGTTTCTCAGTGATGTGCTATATTGTTAATTATTTTACTTTCATGTATGTCATTGAATATATTTAACATCATTGCATGTAGATTTTAAATAACAAAAGCAACTATTAAACTAAAAGGCAGGTTTCTCGTATCAAGTTCACAGCACTTTGCACCAAATGCTCATTCTCATAGTCATTTTTCATTCTGCACATTCCTCTTGGGTTTGTCTGTTCTAGAATTCATCCTTATGATGTGCTTTTTGAAACTGATTTTCTATGACACCAGGTCATACTCAAAAGCTTTTTGTCAAACAACTGGAGATCTAATTTTAAATGCATCTCATCTGTCTTTAATCTTTTGGGATAAACAATAACAAATGAGGCTTAGTTTTTGACCAGTTTAGCTGTTTCTAAAACAGTGTGGGTGTTTCAGTGAAGCTTTGAGTGGATAATAGGCATGCAATGCGCTTTCTGAGATACGGCAATGAACTCTGTGGATGGATGCAGTACTGTATTTTTTTCACAGTGTTTCTGCACAACAAAGTATTCATAATTATAAAGGAATCAGAAGTCTGTTTACATGGCCAATGGGATATGTGCTAAATTTCCTTATGCATTTAAATATCCCTATTTTCACACCCACTACAACCATTATTTAGTTTGTAGATTCATTAAACTGTGCAATGTGTACTTATTAACTGCCAAAGAAATCATGTCAAATTAGGTGTGGGCTTTTACTACTTAAAGTACACAATAAGGCAACATGCTCAGAAAACGTTTGAATCACAGAATGGTTATGATAACAAAAAAAGTTTACATAAAAATCTTTCACCCAAAGCCTTAAAATTAATATAGTTAATGTTAATGGATTCTAAATATAGGAAACCCTATCTGTGATTTCAGAATTGGCTTGATGAAAACAAATCCAATTCTCTAATTGCTGAAATGTGACAGACCACATAAACATCTATGGTCAGAGTGCGGAAGCCATGGAATCCTGGCAATGAAGCAGAAATTCTTACTCTTCCAAATTTCCATGCAGCTAGTTCAAAGGAAAAATATGGTAAACAGAGGTAAAATAAAAATCTGAGTGCTCTGACAATAAACATATACTGATATCCTAGTAAAATCAATAATTGATTTCCTGAAAACAAGCTAATATGAAAGCATATACGATAATGCCTTATATTTCTCACACTGTGTACCCTATAGGGGATAGGAATGTAATTTTAAGGAAATATCTGAGAATGTAGTGCAGACATAGTAAGGGCCACTTCCCATCTCTAGCAGTTCCTAGCTGTGCAATTGTAGACAGACAACATATTATCTTTACTTATTATTAAATTAGATAAGGGAATGAACTTTTCATTCAAATTATGGACAGATTTTATTTGCAGTCCTAGAAAGTCAAATATTGTGAAGGGTCCTTTAAATGCCAAACAATTAAATCTCATGTGTTTATGCATTTTTTGAGCTATTGTGGCACTCTCAAGATAAAACTTAGCACCTTTATAATCTGTATGTTGCTAAAAATCAAAAGTTTTGGCTACACTAAGTACAAACTCCAGTATTAGGGCCGCTATCAGGAGACTATGCCTTAGAACCAGTTGCAAAGGAGAAGAACTAAAACTATGTATCCCATAAGAGGTTAATAATTTTGAATTGGCAGAAGATATGGTGGATCTGGGAGGAGCCCATCAAGAAGAAGAAGCCAATTAGATCTTCTGGTAAGCTGCACAAGCAAGCCATGCGGGGCCCAGGAAGAGAGAAGCCAAAGAGAACCTCCGGGGAGCCTATTGGTACTCAGCCTGAAACTCAAGAATCCTATTCCCCTACCCCACAAGCAACCGGCTGATTTGGGGGCAGGATGAGTTAAGAGCAACTGAGGTACAAAAAGCAACTGAATGCTTGTACTGTTTTGATTGACTCTGCAGGCCTGGGGCTGGGGGTCTGAGCATCTACTGGGAGGATAACAGTATGCAGTATGGCAAATACGGGGGATTTCCTTCTACCTTGTTTTTGAAATCCAGTATTGTTTTTACTGTTTTGTTTTGTTCTGGTTTATTGCTTTGCTTTATTCGATGTTCTGTTTTGATTGGTTTTATTCTGTGTTGTTTGGTTTGATTTGCTATGTCTGATGGAATGGACAACTATTGTGAAGATAACAAGAAATACTATGGTACCCATTGTTGATTTCCTATTATCCTGCTTCGAAATTCTGTACTAATTTCACTGTTTCACTTTGATTGATGCTATTCTGTTTTGTTTGGCTTTATTATCTTTAAAATAAATTTAAAAAATAAATTTGAAAGGAGCTAAAATGGTTACACATTGGGTAATATCATCAGCCTCCCTACAAAGGCAAATGTAGATTCTTTCTAAAGAAAGACATACTAGATACAGAACTTCAGGATTTCCATCTTAATAAAACATTATGTTGAGCCCAAAAATACAAATTTATTTATATATAAATAAATGGATTTACATAGTTCTATAAAAAGGTATAAAGAGAATAATACCTCATGAGAAACAGTGACTGTATCAACAGTCTAAGAGGAAAAATTCATAGGATTGTCTTCATAGACAAAGCGCTTGGCAAAATTCAACAGTTATTTGTCATGTAAACAAAAAAAATTACAAATAGAAAAAATTTTAACAGCATAAAGGGAATTTAAAAAATAAATTTCTCACTAAAATCATACTTTGTGGTGAGAAACTGACTACTTCCCCACTAAGATCAGGAAGAAGGTTAGCATGTATGCACTGATTGTTCCTCATTAATACTGTACTCGTTAACACTAACTAGTACAATAAAGCAAGAAATTAAAAAAAGAAAAAGTTATAGATTAGGAAAACTTTTTACAAAAGACGTGCTTGTTCTCAGCACAAGTTTTTTGTTTTTTTGGTTTTTTTTGGTACTGGGGATCGAACTCACAACCTCACACTTGCCAGGCAGGTGCTTAAGCCACTGAGCTAAAGCCCTAGCCCCAGCAGAAGATTTTTTAAAATCTACAGAATAGGTCCAGACTGTAATGAGTGAGTTTGAGTGAGTTTGGCAAGGTTGCATGGCACAAGATCTATATATGTAAGGTAATAATATAACAAAATACTAACAATAAAATTTCATAGTTTAAAACTTTAAAAATATATCCTTTATAATAATAAATATTCATGAAATAGAAAAAAAATCTATGAAAGTATGTCCAGAATCTGTATGAAATATAAAGCTCTGACAGAATAAATCAAATAATATATATGTCAGTGAGCAGACATATATTTTGGACTAGAAGATTCAATATAGTTAAGATGTCAACTCTCTCCCATTTTAGCTTTTATTCAGTGCAATCCCAAAAGAAATCTCACCAAGATGAGAATTCTAAAATTTGCATCAAAAAACAGAAGCACTTTAATGTTCTAGTAAATTTTGGAAAGAAAAGCTACAAGATTAAGACAGTTTGTACTTAATCATTAAAGGATAGCATGCTCAATTGAATGCATGAGTGATTCCAGCAATAGGTCCACAGTTATATAGCCTACTGATTTTGACAATAATGCAAAGGAAATTTGGGGATGGGAGAGAAATATGACTAAAATGTGTAGATTACCATTTAAAAAATAGGATAAAAAATGGAAATATGAAAAATAGGTTAAAAAAAGAAAAAGAGGTTAAGATAAATAAAAAGCAGGATAATTGTAAAATTTCAATAGATAGTTGAAAAGTTAATAGCATTTTCTACTGAGAAGAGATGGGTCTACACATGTAGCAAATCTATTATGTATATCAAACAGGCTAAATCAAAAGAAATTGATTTTGCAGTAAAACTGTAGTATACTAAATTTAAAAGCAGCTGAAATAAAAGATCACAAAGTAACAGCAATTAGTGTGACTTGATATATACCAATTTGTGTCTCATCTCACAGAGGAAGGAGGACTCACAAGTAAAATAGGGCGTAGCCTCAGTCTCTGTAACTCTGTAACAAGACACACATTTCTATTTGATATATAATCTATAAAATTAGAGAACTGTAAATAATCTCTGCACTGTACAGTATCCCTGTACTTGGACATGATTGTGTCTATCTTGAAGGCCAATTAACACTTAATTCTAAGGGAACTCTTTTAATGTACCAAATGTTTATTGCTTTTTTTTTCTTTTTTTAATTGGTACCGGGGATCGAACTCACTACTGCAAGCTTGCAAGGCAGGCGCTTATGCCACTGAGCTAAACCCCCAGCCCCTAATGTACCAAATGTTAATTTAAAGAAATGCTTTTAGGTATCCAGTTCTGCTATGTCAGACAGTTCGACACATCTTATATCTGATTCTCCCCTAAAATTCCATGGAACACATGTTCATTGTCTTCATTCTACTATCCAGGAAACAGAGTTAGAGGGGTTAACTGACTTTTCTGGGTCCATAGAATAAATGCTAAACTAAATTTTATAACCAAAGTTAATATCTTCAATCTTTCACTTATTTAATTTATGTATTTGTTTTTGAAATAATTTTCTTTTAGAAACTATGCTTTGATATCAATATATTTAAATTTAAAACATGACTAAGCTATAAGCAAGTAACCAAAATAACCAATCACCATTTATTATTGCACACCAATAAATATTTTTTCTTTGTTCATTTTCTGTTTTGAGGGGCCCAGGGTTTAGCTCAGCAGCCTAAATGCCTGCTTAGCAAGAGTGAGATTGTGAGTTCAATCCCCAGCACCAAAAAAAAAAGTGTTGAAAATAAATTTTTAAACACTTTTAATACAGCTAGGTATGGCAGTGCACACCTGTAATCCCATCACTCAGGAGACTAAGGCAGGAGGATTCTCAGGAGTTCGAGGCCAGCACTGCTTCATAGTAAATTCAAGACTAGCCTGAACTTCATAGCAAGACCCTGCTCAAAAAAAAAAACCAACTTTTAATACACATATGCAATTAAATAGATTAATTATTGCCACAAAATTATATTTAGTTCAAATTCAGAAATATACAGAGCAAACTAAACACTGATGCTAAATATATGGCAACTTTAATTATATTTCTTCAAACTCCTAAGTTTCTTAGTTTATTTTTTCAATCATACAAGAAGTAGGTATTTTAAAAGGAGACATCTGCACATATGCAACATATAATTTGTTCAAGACCATTATTTTGGGGAATAGATTTGTTTTATGGCACCAAAATAGAGTATGTAAATTGTGTATCACACACTGTGAAAAAATCAGTATGACTACACACTTCTCATGCTCTGAGAATTTTTACTATAATAAAAATCTGTAGGAACATAACACCTTCGAACTTCACTGCCTCAATATGCTGTTTACAGACATGGTAAAAATACGCTCCAAAGAGTTTACAGTACAGTACATATTTTCTGTAGTAACCAGGTACATATGCTGACTTTACTTATAAATTAATTTTTCATCAAAGAGCTCTCAAACAATAATCTCTCTAGGCCAATATACTCCAAGAAATGTGCAAATTCAAGCAAATTAAATATACATGTATTTCTATGTATAGTGAAAGAGAGCAGGATTTGAGTCATAAAACTCTATAAAATTACCTCATTGAATGAGACTATAATTCTCTGTAATAACAAAACATTTAACTTTCCAACCTCATCCACTACAAGTTCATGTTTCTATTGAACTTTGAAATATTCAATATTTTATCATTTGATTGGTATTTTTAACATATACCAAGGCAACTCTTTAAACATATAAAATATACCCAAGCTTGAATGTGTTACATACAATATTTAAATTTTTTAAAACAATACTTCAAAAGTATAAACTGAGGCTGGGGGTTTAGCTCAGTGGCATAAGTACTTGCCTTGCGAGCATGCAATTGTGAGTTTGATCCCTGGTACCAATAAAAAAAAAGTATAAACTACTCAAGAAACAATATACAATAATATAATTAAAATCATGTTCATCTACTGTGTTTTGTTTATTCTCATAATATTCTCTCCTTGCTTCAGTTACGATAAAATTCTTTGCATCTCTTTTATCTTTGCTCCTGATATAGGGGAAGGAAATTCCCAACCTATTATATCCGGTATGAGCTCATGTTCTCTAAAATTGAAGAATGAATTTTAGGAACAACAGAGGCAAGAGCAGCATATATTTATTGAGAGAAAGAAAGCTTCTGTCTGAAGAGAGATAGAAGGGGTCCCGAGCAGGTTGCCAAGGACTGTGTCTTTTCCAGGGACCTTTTGGATTCAAGGTGAGGAAGACTGGGAGCTCACAAGGCAGATGGGCATAAGGTGGGACATAACTATAGTCAGCCAATAAGATCAATAGTTCAGGTAAAATTGATTACCTTAGGGACAAATGGGGAAGCCAGTCACGTGGAAAGCAGGCGTTCTTACAGAGCAGTAACTCTTTCTTAGGGGGATGGGAGCTGTTTAGGGTATCAATCCTCAGGATATGGGTGCATTTGTTTGGCCTTTTGTCTTGAGGCCTGGTCCACAGCAGGAGGCGTCAGCTCCCCACAGCTGCCAGGTGTCTGCACTGGCTCCACCTGGCATCCAGCCCTGTCTCACTACCTATAATATTTCTGACTGACTCAGATGCCTGCAACACTCCTTAAAAGTAATCTGTTCTCAGTAACTCAAAGTAAGCTTTAATGTTTTTATTGCCCTTTAAGCATTATACATTATGACTTTGCAGAATTTCTAACTATATGAATGATGTCATACTACACTATTATTTTTCAAATTGCTTTAACATTATATGTGTAAGCTTCATCCATACTAGTGTATGTTGATTTAGTTTGTTTCAAATGCATTATTTCTATAGTACTCTTTTTTCTATATCACAAACTTCATGTATTTAATCTCCTGTTGTGGATACTTCAAATGTTTCCAACTCTTCACTTTTTTAAATAATGCTGACATGAACATCTTTAAACATAACCTTTTGGATCCATGGAAATTTCTCTGCTACAAAAGGAGTTCCTGAGGTTTTCAAAAATACCTCTCAAAGTTCACTAGCTATTGCCAGTTTAAATCTAGCTCTTTTATGAAACTTTCTGTTCTTCACATTTTCTCATTCTAAAAGAAGTTACATACTTTCTTGTTACCATACAATTACACTTATAACCTACTGCAATTCATTTTTACTGGAATTCAGTTCAGTATTCTGTGATACCTGTCAGACTCTCTCTTCATCAACACTCTGAACTATGATAATACAATAGGAAAGAAACTTATCGGCTCCTCCTTTGTGCTTCACAGCAAGATTACTTTATGGGAGGTAGAAATTGAGAATTTTGAAAATGGAAACCTCTCTCTACTCCTGTAGGGAGGTTAGACCACAGCTCACTCTGCTTCTTAGCAAAATGGTTTTTCTGCCATACAATTTATCCAAAATTATTCCCTTTAGTTTCTCTAGTTGTTCCTCTGAGATTTTATTGGTATTTACTAGACAAAATTGTGTTTTGAAATGTATTCCTAGAAATAGCATTATATAAACATGAACTTTCACCTCAATATTCTACAATTCTTCTGCATGAAACTTTCTATTCCAAGACATATTCTTCCACCTGTTGAGTCTTAAAGCAACAGAATAGCAGAGCAGAAGCAGACCCCTACAGAGGTGGTTCAGCATCCTCAATTTCTATGAGAGACAGTGTGAAAGCAATGAAAATCTAAGTAGCTTCTGTTACTCACCCAGCTCCATGCTGCTAGTCAGTGGCAGGACCACTGTCAGGTCAACTTTTTCTGATTTTTTTTTTAACTTAAAAAAAACAACTCTTTCTGACTTTAACAGTAAGGAATAAATAAAGCTCAATCACAAAACACTACCACACAGAAATAACTACTATTAAAACAGCATTTTATTTTTCTCTCAGTGTGCATTAAGAGGAGAATAGAGAAATAAATTGTGGTCTTTATTTAAATTAACAACAAGTACCGTAGCCCTCTTGGGTTCAAATTGAATTTGGATATTTATTAAATTTGTGACCTTGGGCAAATTAGTTAATTTCTCTGGGCATCAGTTTTCCCATCATTAAGTAGACAGAACAAAGTTATTTTAATAATGAGATGGTGTAAGAATAGTGGCTGCCAATAATTAGTGTTTAATAAAGAATAGCTATTATTCTATCTGAATAAATAAAAATGCCATTTACGCATCATTACAGAAGGAAAATGTATATTAAGTTTTAGAGGTATTCCATTCTCTTCTACCACATACCTAAAGATATATGTATACTCTAATTTATATATATATATATATATATATATATATATATATATATATATAATTTTTTTGAACACACACTATTTTTAATTTCCTACTCCTCAATGAACTCAGACAGAGTGTCCTTGATAATGGGGTTCAGGCTCCTTACACCTTGGGTTGCTTAGACAACATAATTCAAGATTTTCAAATGATGCCAAGGGATGTGACCCACCTGGCTCAAACATGTCTTTCACCCGCACAATTTCTACATTTTGATTTACAATTAAGGACATTGCTAATTTATATTTTTTGAAACATAAGTTGCATAGGAAGAATTTTGTTTCTCTACTCTTTTTAAAAAGAGGATCTATCAGGCTGGGGATTTAGCTCAGTGGCATAAGCACCTGCCTGGCAAGCATGAGGTCCTGAGTTTGATCCCCGGTACTGCAAAAAAAAAAAAAAAAAAAGAGGATCTATCAGAAACTTTAGCTATGCTGACCATAATTTTATCATAGGAAATAATATTCTGCTGAGCACAAACATGCAGAGAGTAGTTTTGTCCTGGGACATACAATTCAGTGAAAGCTTTAAGGTCACACACCCAACCGCATCTTGGTTTTGGGCAATTAGATTCATAAATTCATTATATATGAGAAAAAACTGATAAGGCATATAAAGTGTATGCTTAGTTGTGTATAAAATGTTTTTGTAGGCTAGAATATTATCATTGCTTGTCTCTGGATTTTTTTCATAAACCTTTTTTATATTTTATAAATTCCTACAATTAATGATAGTAATTTCATAATTTAAAAGTTTTAAAAAGAGAATTCAAGAGATGCACTCTGCACTGTATGAATAGTGTATAACTGAAACTGAGTATCTTTTCTAACTGAAGACAAGGATAAATTTTGGGATGCGTAACTTCAGCTCAGCACATAGCCCTATGACATGGCTTAGATCACATCTTTTTGCTTTTGCTTGTGTTACTCCAGCTGACTGGTGTTCCCTCTTCTGCTTTTGTCTCCATGGATGTATTATCATCTTAAAGAAAAACTTTATAATCTCTTCAGATACAAATTGTTTCTCCTTCTGAATTAAAACTTTACTAATTGCCAAAAAAAATGGGCCACTCTTCTCTTTATGACCCCATGTAGCTTGAACAAATATTTGTCACAATAGTCCTTGAACAATGCTTGAGGATTCCTGTATCTGTCTTTTGAAATTAAAGGGCCTAATTATCATTGCTTTGTCAATACTGAGTCAAATGAATACTCTAAATATTCGTTGGCATTAGGAAAAGAGGAACAGAGATCAGAAAGAAAACAGGGAAAGTATGGGAGGTGGCACAGAGGAGAGGAGTGAGAGTGAAGATAAAGAAGGTGGAAGGAAACAACCAGATAAATGTTTAGTGCCATGTAAAGCACAGATACATCAACTAGAGTTGAAGCATCTCTTAGAAATTCTTTAAGGCAACTCTACTACTCATATTTTTTCCATTGATAGACATACTTGTGCACAAGGTTGAAATATATATTAAAATTAATGTCATACCCAAAAAATCCAAGACAGATCCAAAAAAGTAAAAAAGTTTTTGTGCTCCCTCTATACTAATACAATTCCTAGAATCTGTAAAGCATTTAGGAATTTTTGTATCACCAGTAAAGTGTAGTCCTTTCTAAAATCTTGTTGAAGTCCAAATGGCTAAATATCATGATGTTAAGTTTAAAGATGAGAAAACTGAAGTTCAGAAGGGTGCAATGATCTGTCAAAGTTCACAAAACTAAAATGATAATTTGTCCATTAATAACATTTATCCTAGCTCTCGGTTGTTTAAGATAAATCAGACTGATTCTCATTGTGTTGTTTTCCTTTCCGTATCAGCAAGAAGGAATTATATACTTAGCTTATATAATTATATTATATAATTATATACTTAGATTATATAATATATTATATAATTAGATTCTTGGTGATCCAGTCTAGAAGGTATCACCTCAAACATTTCTATTAAAATGGCAGGAACAGAGAGCTCAGAAAAATTTAATGCCTTTTATGAAATTTTCTACCTGAGAATTACACATGCTGGTTTTACTAAAGAACAAATGTATTGGTCTGAATTATTCAGAGGGTCTCACTCAACCATAAGAGGGCCAAGAAACTCAATGTTACTGTGTGACTGGAAGTATACAAAGTGGAATTATATTTGGAAGCATTTCTACCAAGTAGTTATCACTTCTGACCCAGAACTAAGGTAACTTCTTAGCTCAGAAATATAGTTAACATGCTGCTAGAAATTCTGAGTTATGAAAGTCCTAAAATTCATATATATCAAATTAATTATGTGATTATATTCTCTCTACATTTGGAGTTGAAACACATACACATACTCTTAAAAGCTTGAGTGAGGCTACAGGAGGGGGCAATTGAATTTCTGCAAGAGAATTTTCTTTAAGGACAAAGGAATTGATGAAAAAAGAAACTGACCTGGTAAAACATAAAAGTTTTTAGTTGTAAACATTCTAACCCAGTTATGATTGTGTACATGTCCAGGGAGAAGAACAGAGCTGTGTGTCAATTGAAAAGTCTGTTTCACTGGAATCAATCATGACTTGGAACCCAAATAACACTGCTGTGGTACATTTTTTTCTACAATTGAACGTAACATATTTCACAACAGGAGTTTTATGGTGGCAGCAGGATTGCAGCAGGTTCATGTCCTCACAACCACTGGAAAAGCTATTGAATGGCTAATACATAAGTAGTTTTTGAGGCCAGTCACTGGGAAATTCATGTTAACATAGTTGCAAGGGTCATTCGGTAAGAAAATCTCAGAATGACTAACATTCTGTACACTTGGATGGCAAAAAGTGAGTTATGAGAGCTATTTCTGCTTATATCACAACTGTTTCTTCTTGGCAGCATCTGTAAAGAAACAACATAAACAATACTATGACATCCTGAATTGATTAATAAAACTAGAAAATTTGCTCAAAGATCAATTGATTGTACAGTCTATTTACTGTATACTTATTCTTTGCAAGTCATAGTCAAATTTTTCTAGGTGTTGGATAATACGAGGTAAATGAATGAATTTTCTTCTCTAATGGAGCCAAAATTTAGGAGGCATAGACAGAAAATAGTTAAGTAGGTAAGTATATAAATATAATTTTAGGTATTCATACCCAGGATATGAAAGAAATGAATCAAGGATGACCGTTAGGTTTTGATAAATGGTTGTGCCATGTAATGTAGCAGCTTAGAGTTTCATTAACGCTTTAAACAAGTAAGTTTTGAGATGCCAATAAGATACTAGTAGAACTATTGGATGGGTAGTTAGAGATAGTGGTTTGGAGCTTAGTGGATAGGTTGGAACACGGTGCTGAGTCTCCACTGTAACAAACAAGGTAGAAGAATTGATGGTGCAGCTTGTAATAAAAATAAAAGCCAATGACAGCCTGAGCTTATAGCCAGGGTATCACTATGGATTAGGGTATGCTACTCTAAAAGGAGCTGGAATTGTCGAAAGAGCATGGAAGAGTTTTAAATAGCAAGATTTAAATACCAATGTTAATATGATATCACAACACCTACCTGGAAGCTAATAAGCTGTGAGGTGTTCTAGTGATAAATGTACATGTAAAATGCTATAATTGCTTTATAGTATTTCAATGTGATTATTTATTTTCCTATTATAACTTTATAATTAATATCTATTAAATGTCTATAGACCAGGGATATTATATTAGTGAAGGCACTTCCATTAGAGCTAAAATGTGGTGATTCTACTTCAAGGAAGAGCTTATTGTTTTAATTCTGGAAGTCCTTTGGACCAACCCACTTTAGATGGCAGTGTCCTCAGGAATTGACTCAATGTTACAAAATATCCTTTCCCAAGGTCTCTCCTCTTCTAGTGGTAGTTAATATCTAATGACTGACCTATGTAGGAATACAAACGCTGGGGCCATCTAGCCTAACTTGGAATGACTCCATGGAACTATACAGTGTTTATCCTAGTGGAGTGGGTTCTCACTAGGTCTGTGTCTCAGCTCAGCTTCTTTTTTCTGCTCAGTTCTGCTCCTGTTCTCCCCCTCATAGGTACTGATGCCAAGCACAGTCCTTAATAAATATGCTGTGTACTAAAATCAGTCTTAGCGGGGCATATAACTCAGCGGCGTAAGCACCTGCCTGGCGAGCGTGAGATCATGAGTTTGATTCCCAGCACCAAAAAAAAAAAAATGAAATGAAATGAAATGAAATTGATCTTAGCACTGGATGTCTCTGGAACTCAACTCACAAAACAAAACCCAGAGTGATCTTTCAGTTGCATTATTTACCATGCAAATATATTTTGTTATTTGAAAACAAATTAACAAACTTTTGGACTTCTACCAAGAGATGGAGTCTCCATTCTTACCCATGAAGCTATGTGGGTCTTTGCTTCAATAATCAAAGGACTTTGGTAGAAAAGCCCTCTGTGCTATGTGACTTCTGATGCTAAGGACTGAAGGACGTGGAACTTCTGCTGATTCCTCATGAGACACTCATCCTAGAAGCCTTTTGCTTCCATGTAAAAAAGCCAGCTAGCATGCAATCTGAAGCTGCCATGCAGAGAGGCCAGGTGAGGAAACCATAAAGTGAGCTTTGTCTAGGGGAGACTTAACTGCTCTGGCTCCCAGATGCTTCCATTACTACAAACCAGGCACGAAATGTGTAATTAAATACTCTGAGGTAACCTCAGCCCCACTAATCACCTGATTACAACTACATGAGAAACCCTAAGCAAGGATTGCCCAGTCAAGCCCTGGAAACCCTCAGGTGAGTAAAACAAATATTTATTGTTTTAAAACATTGTTTTTTAAAAAAGACACAGTTTTAGGGTGATTTTTCTCACAGCTATAAATAACTATAGCAGTATCATTATTTTACTTCTCACAGTTTCAATTTCTTTGTCAATAAGGAATATTTTATTAAAACCTCACAAACAGACCTTACTAGCATATTGTGGAAATAACAATAGTATCAATAAACTTGCTTTATGAGCTGTAAGAGGCATTAGTAGTGCAAGTTATTATAATTATCACCATAAATTCTCATTAACTTGGAATACATTGTACAGAATACCAAAAGAGTACGGTTGTTTACTCAGTCTCAAGAACTAAGGATCTTAACTCTCAGTTTATAATAATTTATCCTAATCACAAAACTGTAAATAGAAAGACCTAGAATTGAAAACAGATTTAAGGGCAATCATGTATTTGCCCTTCCTTGATCTCCTACTCTGTACAGCTCAGTTCAAGAGTTTTTTTCAGGTACATTTGTAAAAGGCACAACCTTGTCATGGAAACTTGGTACTTAACAATTCCCTCCTTTACATTTATTGAACATTGCCTGACACCTTCTATTTTGGTGCTATATATACATATATATATGAATCCCATTTCTCTGACCTATATTCTTGAATACATGTATCTTCAACTAGATATAAATTAGATATACACATCTTTAGAGAGACAGTCCAGGGATTATTCATACCTACTTCCTTTTTTTTTTTATTGGTACCAGGGATAGAACTCACAACCATGCACTTGTGTAGCAGGCGCTTATGCCGCTGAGC
This sequence comes from Hydrochoerus hydrochaeris, assembly GCA_004027455.1. NCBI lineage: Eukaryota > Metazoa > Chordata > Mammalia > Rodentia > Hydrochaeridae > Hydrochoerus > Hydrochoerus hydrochaeris. The sequence continues at coordinate 110,348 of PVLA01003113.1, forward strand.
TAAATCCCCAGCCCCCATACCTGTTTCCTAAGAGTAATCATTACAATACAGTATTTTGTAAATAGAATAAACTTAATACATGTTTATAAAATGAACTCCGGAGTACAAATATGATTTGAAAGATACCAAAGAATGAATTATTATTTACTACTCAGCTCTTTTTTAACTGAAAATTAAGAATGCAACTATCTTGCTTAACCTGATTTTTCTTTTGTTTTTCATTTCTTTTATGTTTTAGGTTTCAAGATTTCCCCTTGATCTGCAATTTAGATATTGTTCCGATTTAAATTCCCCAATATTCCAACTCTCCACATGCACACACACACACATACACACACACACACACACACACACACACTCTTGTCCTAAGCATGTACTGGGATTGGATTTTCCAAACTGCTAGCGATGAGTAATTGTGAATTGCAAGTATAACTGATGTGTGTCACTCTGCATGAAGCATTTAAATTATAGTTTAAAACCCTCCCAGCGGGCCAGGGATTTAGCTCACTGGCACAAGCACTGGCCTTGCAAGCACACGGTCATGAGCTTGATCCCCAGAATAAAAAAAAAAAAAAAAACCCTCCCAGCATCCTTATTCCTTGTGGTAGAAATTTGCACACCTCTAGGCAGTAGCTGTTCCCTTAGCTTGGTTTCCTTAATAGCTATAAGCACAAATATCTTCTTGATGGACATGTAACATCAATAATAAGTACATTGTTATTGTTTTTCAAGCCCTTAAGATTTGTTCATCTCCTACCATAGCTTAACTTTAACCAAATAGTTCAGTTGGAATGAAGGTCTCAGTTGATGGTATGGAAGGCTGCTTACAGGACACTTTACAGCTGTTCTGGTTGAAGGGCTGTCACAGTCCCTCCATCAAACAGTCATGGGGGAGGAGGTAAAACCTTGAGCTAACCATTTTCCCTGGATGGAAGCAATGCTTGGGGATGGTAACTAATCAGTAGCCGACATGCTTGCCAGTTGGAGAAACTTCTGCCTTTGCCCTGAAGAAAGAGTCTGCAGAATACAACACAACATTTACTATACAACAATATAAATTTACCACAAAATCATCAACAATTTGCCAGTCGGTTATTTCCTATTGAAACCATTTTTTGTCCATTTGGATTGCTCTTTCTGTGGGAGACAACTCCATTGTCTCCTGTTGAATGCAAATCAATTACTATGACTTTGATTATTTGGAGACTTATTTCCTTATACTGATATTTAGAGAGCTGGCTAGAGTATTTCCTTCTCTCTTCAATTGGCTCTAAGCATTGCAAATAAGGCTAGCTGAGGTGCCAACAGGCAATTTTTATAGCCAACAGACAATCCTGTTTCCTCACATAGTGTTCTCAGTACAATACATCACGTAATTCCTGACATTCTCACTGCCACTCATTCCTGAGCCACCCACCTTCTTCACAAGATAATAAATGCTGGGAGAGGCCTAGGATCAAGGCCTTTGTCCACATGTCCTCACAAGGTTGGGACTTAGGACCCCCTTAGCTACCCTTAACTTGGAATATGTCTTGGTATTTTTACTCTCACCCTGGGTTGCATTAGTGGTGGTAGATTGGAATTAACTTCCTGGGATTCCAATGATGTCTCAATGGGATTACAAATATAATTTTTTGGATTGTGAGGAAAACCAAAGAGGACTACAATATTTGGATAACTGAACTCAATTTGGGGGTTTACATTACTTTCCTAGTGTCCACCTATCGAAACCATATTTCACCTTAAGGTTTCAACTCAAATATCAAACAAACTAAACAAATTCTCCCAGGAAATGTTTCTTCTTGTGAGTGATATAGGGGAATGAAACTCCCAATCTACTATGTCTCTGAGTTTGTGTTCTCTAAAATCAAAGAATGAATTTTAGGAACAACAGAGGTTAAGAGCAGAATATATTTATTGAGAGAAAGAAAGCTTCTGTCTAAGAGACAGAAGGGGTCCCAAGCGGACTCTGTCTTTTCCAGGGATTTTTATAGAGCAAAATCATGGGGCAAGATGGATTCAAGATAGGGGAACTCACAAAGCAGATGGGCATAAGGTGGGACAGAACTATGGTTAGCCAATAAGATCAATAGTTAGGGTAAAACTGATTACATTAGGGACAAATGGGGAAGGGAGTCAGCTAGAACGCAGGCATTCTTAAGGAGCAGTGACTCCTCCGTAGGAGGTTGGAATGGGTCTCCTGGCTTCCTCAGGGTGATAGGGAATTATTTGGAATATCAGTCCTCAGGATAAGGCTGCATTTGCTTGGTCTTTTGTCTTGAGGCCTGGCCCACAGCAGGAGGAGTATGTCTTCCCCACAGTTGCCAGGTATCTGAGCTTATGCACTAGCTCCTTTGAGGACCTAGACCTGTCTCACTACCTATAATATTTCTAACTCAGCTGCCTGCAACATTAGGACTTCTCAGTTCTCTCCATCAACCCTATTTTGTACATTTGCTTTTTGCAAGGAAACAGCCCAATGAAGCCGCTCCTCAAACCTAAAGCACAGAGAAACTAACACTAACACGGAGGAGGGCAGGAGGTAGGGAGGATCAAATGAGGTAGATAAAGGAGCACTCTACTTACCATTTGCTGCTCTGGGGTTCCACACAGATAACATGGATCCCATGGGTTCCAAGATATCATGTAATCCAGATTCTTCTCTCTTTTCATCATACTCTATGGATTGTTACTCCATTTTTATTTCTAAAACTTTAGGGAAAGATTATTTAAAAGTTCCTTTCTTTCTTTTTTTTTTCCAGGGATTGAATTCACAACCTTGTGCTTGCCAGGCAGGTGCTTACACCACTGAGCTAAATCCCCAGCCCAAAAATTCCTTTCTTGACTTGGCCTTGCTTCCAAGTTCTAATGGAAGCTGGTGCTTTTAATTTTGTTTTAGATGATTGCTCTCATCCTTGCCTCTGCCCCATCCCTTGCTGAAGTCTATATGGTAGTGCTGGTATTAATTGTTGATGAACTTCACCCATGGGGAAGGAAGGCAATGTTAGACAGTTAAGTGTCCAGAGCTGGGGCTAGAGTTCACCCATTCATTCAATAAGCAGTTATTTCCTACAGTGTCAGCAAACAGCATATCAAAAATTTTCATGGTGTTCTAGCTTATATCACAATAGACATCAGTTCTTAATTTAAAGAACTGATGTTTAAGTTTTCTTTTCTTAATAGAAATCTTCCCTAATTCTTTTCTTAATAGAAATCTTCCCTAATTCCTTTCTTAATAGAAATCTTTCCTCCAGAGTCAGTCTCCAATTATAAGCTTTATTTTTCAGGGAAGCAATTTTTTATTATTTCAATTTAAATTATTTGTGCACAACTTTTATTTCTGTTGTAATCTAACTCATAGCACTGCCATTCTGTTCTGTATTCGCCATGCCCTTTGACCTTTAAAAAAAGGAGAAAACAGGATGTTCCATTTCCTCAGGAATGCACAGGTGTGGGCCCCCCACATCTTTGCAGTTTTTTTCCCTTTATAAACCACCCCCAAATCTTAGCCCAGTTGCACAGCAGTGTAAATTCCACCCTCACTCTGTGTTGCTGGATACCAGCTTAAATAAATAAATAAATAAATAAATAAATAAATAAGTGCTCTCTTCTTTTCCCTCCAAGACATCTTGGTCTTTTTATTCTTTTTGCCTTTTTACAATTTTCATTTTATTTTGGAGTGCAGCCTTTTGGGGTACAACATTTGGGGGCTCATCCGGGATTAACTGCAAGGACCCCCAAAATGGCCCCCCTTTTTCTTTTCTCAAGTCATTTCATTGGGTTGGTACTCTGTAAGTATCTTTTTTATGTATGCTTTTCCTTGGTTCATTTGTATTTTGGTGCACATTTGCATTCGGTAGAGGAGCCTGAGTGCTCTTTCTACACTGGAGCGGGATGCCCTCTGGGTTTGGGGGCATTTTGCCCATTGGTATGGTCGGGTATTTACCCATTCATAATTTGTACAGTCGGGTATTGGAATTTACCCTTTCATAATTTGTACAGTCAGGTATTGGAATTTACCTGTTCGTAGTTTGGGAACCAGGAGCTGCTTTTTGCTCGACTCCTTTCCAGATCTAATATTTCCTTCTAGGATGCTCAAGAGAGGATGGAAGAGGGTGTGTGTGCATTGTTGGTGTTTTTGTATCTTCTGTGTTGCCTTATTGTGTGTGTGTTTAACCGACCATTTTCTTACTAGTCACCATGGGACAAGGATCTTCATCTGTGCCTTTAACTTCTCTAACTCTAGTTCTTAATCATTTTAAGGAATTTAAGCAAAGAGCCCAGGAGAACCTGTTCATCCCAGGAGACTTCACATGCTCACTTCCTTGGAGTGGCCTCACAGAGTCCCTGAATGGCCATCTGTTGGTAGCTTTGACATGGCTATCAGGAGGCAGTCCGGAGATATGTCTTTGGCCCTCCCACTCATCCTGACCAAATTGTCTATATACAGACTTGGATTGATTTTATTATTGATTCTCCTACCTGGTTAAGAAAGTTTCTTAAAGTTTCCAGGCATCAGGCCAGTAACCCTCTGTTGCTGGCACCACTAAGAGAAAAACCGGAACATAAACCACCTACCCCACTGGTCCTACCAGAGGGAGATGTGGAGAAGCTGCTACTGGCCCCTTACCACCTGCCGGCTCAACCCGCGGTACCACCAGCACCACTGGAAGAAGAAGAACCTCCTTATCCTCCGCCCAGCCCTATCCGGACCAGGTGCCAACCACACCCGGAGTCATCAGATTCCTCCTCCACTGCCCCCCACTCCTGCACTTTGCCCCTTGCGGGAGATGCCCAACTCTATAAATCCTAAAGCCTCTTCTCTACTTCCAATCTATATAATTGGAAAGGGCAAAACCCACCCTTCTCCAAAGACCCCCAAGGTATCATTACTTTAATAGAATCCATTTTCTCCACCCATTGTCCCACCTGGGATGACTGTCAGTAGATACTGTGGGTGTTATTCACTGCCAAGGAGAGCGAGCGCATTGGGGCATTGGGAAGAAGGGCAGTACTGGATCCAGATGGAAATTCATCCTCTGACCCAGATCACCTGAACCAGAATTTCCCTTTGTCTCGACCTGACTAGAACCCCAACACCACGGAGGTAGGGAGGCTCTAGCCCAGTATCGCCAGTTGTTCCTTAGAGCCCTCAGAGATGCTGCCAAGAGACCGACAAACTTGTCCAAGGTTTCAGAGGTAAGACAATTGGCTAATGAATCTCCATAGGGTTATCTTGAGCGGTTATTGGAGGCCTATCATATTTATACACCCATAGACCCGGTCGAGTCTGAGAATGCAAGGGCCATTAATATCACCTTTGTTACTCAATTGGCCCCAGATGTTAAAAAAAGTTGCAAAACTTGAGGCATTTCAAAGGATGCCCCTTAGTCAGCTCGTAGGAATTGCTCATAAAGTATTTGACAATTGGGAGAGCTGGCAGGAGGTCAATGATAAAAAGAACCAAGGTGCTGAAATCTTAAGTACAAGAGTTACACCTCCAGATAACAAAGACAAAGATGACAAAAGAGGCAAGGAGCACCCTCCACTAGATAAGGATCATTGTGCTTATTGCAGAGAAATGGGACATTGGCATAGAAATTGCCCCAGACTAAAAGTGAAAAGAGAAAAAGATGCAAAGATTCTATTATCCCAAGATTGAAGGGGTCAGGGCTCTTCTGCCCCCCTTGAGCCCAGGGTAACCTTACAAGTGGAGGGCCAACCTGTTGATTTTCTGGTGGACACGGGAGCGGCTCATTCTGTTTTGACGCAGCCATTAGGGACTCTGACAAAAAAGACTGAAAGTATTCGGAGCCACTGGTACTGAAAAGGTCTATCTGGAACTGCAACACTGGCTTGCCAGACCTGGGGACAAGACTATCTCTCATGAGTTTCTCCGGGTGCCAGAGTGTCTGGATCCCCTTTTAGGTTGGGACCTTTTACACAAACTAAAGGTCCAACTCAGTTTTGAAGCAGTGGCTCCAACTGTGACGCTAGGCTCTGAAGCACCTGCACTGGATTTGCCTGATTTACACAAGCCCTTCTCTCTATGTTGATAAAAAAGGGAACATAGCTAAAGGAGTATTAACTCAAAGCTTGAGACCTTGGCAACATCCAGTGGCCTATCTATCCAAGAGAATTGATCATGTGGCCGCTGGGTGGCCTCCCTGTCTGAGAATAGTAGCTGCAGTGGCCTTATTGGTAAAGGAAGCCCAAAAGTTGACTTTTGGACAAAGCTTATTGTTGTTCCCTCACACTCCCTGGAAACTCTAATCAAGGCCCCGCCAAGCTGAGGGCTGTCGAATGCCAGGATTATACATTATCAGGCCCTACTTCTAGACCCTGCCTCCATTGGTTACAAGACAACTGCAGCATTGAATCCTGCTACGTTGCTGCCTGATGGTGATCCTTCCACACCTCTCCATGACTGTTCTGAGATACTTGTTCACCTCCAAAGTCTCTGACAAGGTTTGACTGATGAGCCCTTTCCTGGGGCCCCCATGTACTTCTCTGACAGGAGTACCTATGTCCATCAAGGTAAGAGAGTCGCGGGTGCAGCGGTTACTATTGAATCCCAAGTTTTGTGGGCGCACACCCTGGAGCCAAGTATATCTGCTCAAAAGGCTGAGTTTATTGCTCTCATGGAGGCTCTCAAACTGGCAGAAGGGAAGCGAGTCAATATCTATACTGACAGCAGATATGCATTTACAATGGCCCATGTTCATGGAACCATTTATCAAAAACAGGGCCTGTTGACCTCTGAGGAAAAAAGATCAAAAATGCCCCCCAGATACTTGATCTACTGGCCACCATCTGGATGCCAGAAAAGGTTGCAATTATACATTGTAGAGCCCATGATCCTGTTATGAGGGGAAACAACTGGGCAGATGCCAAAGCCCGAAAGACAGGTTCAAAATCAGTGTGGACTGAGATGGCCCTGACATTATTGTTGATTCCTCCCACTTTGTTGGAACCTGTGTATACTCAAAAGGACCTCCATCTGGCAACCCAGCTCCAAGCCAAGCCTAAAATCCCTGGAGGCTGGTATCAGCTGCCCGACAAGTGAGTCCTATTGCCAGAGGCACTTGGGAGGGAACTTATTCAGCAGGCTCATAGGTCAGCTCATCTAGGAGGATCAAAACTAGCTGATCTCTTTCAGAATGATATTTTATTCCTCAATTGTCTAAGCTTTCCCAGTCTGCAAGCTTCAGATGCCCACAAGGTTAACTTGTAAATCCAAAGCAACAACTGCTGATTGAGACAAACATTTTTGAGGAACCATGCCAAGAAAACATTGGGAAATAGACTTTATTAAAATGGTAAAGCCAGGGCTGCAAGGACATAAATATTTGTTGGTAATGGTAGAAGCTTTCACTGGCTGGGTAGAAACATACCCTACCAAGTCAGAGTCAGCTCTCATAGTAGGAAAAAACTCTTAGATTATACAATGATTCGGTTTGCCTTTATCTATGGGGTCCGATAATGGCCCAGCTTTCATAGCCCAAGTGATCCAAAAATTAACTCAGGCTTTACAGATTGATTGGCAACTTCATTGTGCTTACCGGCCTCAAAGCTCAAGGCAAGGAGAAAGGATAAATAGGACTTTAAAAATGGTGATAACTAAAATGGCCTTAAAAACTGGCAAAAATTGGGTGAGTCTCCTTCCTTTTGCCCTCTTGCAAGCACGTTGTATTCCCTATGTTGCTGGAATTTCCCCTTTTGAGACACTATATGGGAGACTTCCACCCCTCATCCCTAAGATATCCAAGAAAAAGCTTTCTGATCTTGCTAACCAGGCCCTTGTTAAGTCCCTCCAGGCAATTCAGCTGATTCTGACTTCAACTCACCGCTTATTCAGACAATAGCACCCAGCACTTGAGGCCTCTTCAAGGGACATCAATCTGGCTTCCAAAGTCTGGCTTCCAAAGTCTGGCTTCTGAAGATCTGGGGTTGTTTTTCCTTTCTTTTTAAATTTTATTTTATTTTTAATGGCAGCTAAAGGTATTCAGATTACAGTTAAATTGTGGCCTTTTAAACTTTTTTTTAATTTGGTACCAGGGATCGTACTCATGACCACCTGCTTGCAATGCAGGTGCTTATGCTGCTGAGCTAAATCCCCAGCTAAAATGTAGCCTTTTAAAAAAGATATGTTCTTGGATTATTTAGAACATGCAAGCCTTACATTTTTAATCAGATGAAATATGTATGAAATTAATGAGTTTTTCTGATTATAGATTCATCATGACTTTTCAGTAAAATCAATTGTGATATTTACAGTATATGCTAAAATTCAGAATTTTCCAAATACTGAAATTCTACCAGCATTCTTTGTTAAGCTATACATGCAAAATTTAAAATTTTTTATATTGTCACCTAAAATTTTCATAAAATATGTTTGAAGTATTTCAAATTTAAAGTGAAGTGTAGCATTTTAAGGTGGTAAAAACACATGGAATGATTCAGTATTTTAGACTACTAAAAAATCACTTCATGGATTTTATTAAAAGTTTTAATGTTGTCTGAAAAGCAAGAGGAAGGAAATTGACTAGTAATAAGTTAAAAAAAAAAGGAGGGACATAGAAAGTGGTTTTGTCTTCAAGTAAAATGTCTTGCTGTGCCAAAATGTAAAAAAAGATAGAAAAACCTCAACTTAAAGTTGTGTAGTAAGTTATAAAAAGATTAAAGAGATGCAAATTTTATTTGCCTTGGTTTATAGTACCTGCCAGTAACAGGTTCAAACAGAAACAAATCTGTTCAGAATTTGACAGTATTAGATAAGTTTTGGTAGATTTATTCCTAAGACTGGTGAACCTTTACTGCAAAATGTTTCCATTAAAATGAGATTTTACTCTCAGTATTGTTCATACTGGCCTGAGAAGGAATTCTTCTGTTATGCTTGGAAATGTGTTACTTGAAATTGAGATGGCTGGATCATTAGGATTAAGTATATCTAGTTTCATAGTAGGAGACTGTAATGCTGCAATGATGATTTAGAAATGAAAGCCAATCAATCAAGAGTGAAGGAGTTTTATTGCCAAGCCTGGCGACGCAGTCTCTGTTGATTGATCTCCAGACTGCGCGCCTAACAACTAAGGGGGTTACCTTTATAGTGGGTATGGGGAGGATGATACTAGAAATGATTGATGAATTCTGGGTGGTAAGAACATGGGGAGAAAGTTGGTTGGTTATTGAGGGTGGCAAGCGAAGCGTCAGTTCAGGGAAAAGGAAACTTATCTTATGAAACAGAAACTTAAGTAGGAAACAGAAACTTAATTTTAAAATGGTGCATACAGAACAAGATGGCAGTGCATTTGGTGAGTCAATGGTCTGAGCATTACAGAGACTAAAACTATAGATACCTCACTACACTCATTAATCAAGACCTAGCTAGCCTGGGCAACTCTGCATCTAAATTAAAAGATTCTCTAAGCTCCTTAGCTGAAATGGTTTTACAAAACTGCCAAGGCTTGGACCTTCTTTTTCTAAAAGAGGGAGGTCTCTGTTTGGCCTTAGGAGAAACCTGTTGCTTATATACAAACCACTCTGCAGTCATAAGACAAAATGTGGCTGCCCTCAAGAAATGCCTACAGGAAAGGGAACAAGCTCAACTGGCAGAACAAAATTGGTTTAAACGTTGGTCCTCATTCTCCCCTTGGTTGTCCACCCTCATATCAGCAGCCATAGGACCCCTAATAGTGCTTTTAGTCGGTGTAACTATAGGTCCCTGTATCATAAATAAACTGGTATCTTATGTAAAAGGCTGAATACAGGCTGTCAAGCTGATGATCTTAGCTACCCAGGTTATGAGCTAGTACCTGTGGATTCAACTATGAGATAATGATTTGGCTCACTGACAAAAATCAGTGGGGAATGTTGTAATCTAACTCTTAGCGCTGCCATTCTGTTCTGTATGTGCCACGCCCTTTGACCTTTAGAAAAAGGAGAAAACAGGATGTCCCATTTCCTCAGCAATGCACAGGTGTGGGCCCCCCACATCTTTGTGGGTTTTTTCCTTTATAAACCACCCCCAAATCTTAACCCAGTTGCACAGCAGTGTAAATCCCACCTTCACTCTGTGTTGCTGGATACCAGCCTAAATAAATAAATAAGCACTCTCTTCTTTTCTCTCCAAGACGTCTTGGCCTTTTTATTCTTTTTGCCTTTTTAAAATTTTCATTTTATTTTGGGGTGCAGCCTTTTGGGATACAACAACTTCCTCATTAGACTTAAAGTTACTTGATAGAAAATCAGCAGAAGAAAACCACCAGAAGCCTTTGTTTCTCTATTTGCAAAATAGGTGACTATAATTCTTCAGGCCCTTTGTTTCTGTAGAACTTGCTAATTTTATGTCACTCAGCCTAAACTGATAGGATGTCACACTCCTGGAAAGGCAGAGAATAGCTTATCTCTGTTTTCCATATTAGTTTGTTGGCAGATATGCTGCCATATCTTTTGTCTTACTATAAAGTAAAATATCTGCTCTGGAACAGAGGGCAAGAATAACACAAAGCAAAACAAGGAAATTTCACAACAGCCTCATCATGAACTTAAGGGCAATTTGACTTAAAACAGCTTGAAATTTTAAAAGCAAAACAGAAAGTACAATCTTTTTTCACTTAGTTCCTGTTTCCTCTTAAAACAAGCATGCACTATCTCCCCAAAGATCTTCCCGTAAATAGAAAACACATCACACAGCTTGACCCATAATTTAAATCACAATTAAGCTTCCAGTTAGGATGCATCTTCCTCATAAATCTGCTATGAATTCCCTAGTGTTCTGTTAAATTCCCTTATCCTCTTAAACATGATGCAGTTTTATTTTCCCAAGATATAAAATGGTGAATTATAGCTTACTTATGAGTTTCATGAATAAGACTAATTTGATTGCCATTTGCACAGAAATTCTCACCAGGTTATTATACTACTAGATCCCATTAACTAATTAAAAAATATAAAAGTAAAAATTACCCCTAATTAGTCATCCAAGCAGAATTGCTGCCAACATCTCTGTGTAAGAAGATGCCATCAACCAACACTAATGGGTATGTTTCCTCCTTTCCCCCCTGTTTAGCACCATTACCTGTGCTAAATCCATTTCTAATGTGCTTTTTATAAACATTTACCAATCTACCCTTTAGGCCATTATGGCATTTTTTCTAATAGATATTATTTTTGCATTAAGAATGCATCCACTGAGAGCAATGCTTATGGTGTTTCAGATTTCATGTTTCTAGTTGAGACTTTGGTACCTTCTACAAATGCAAGCTCACTTAAGAATGTCCAAGCATCTGGTAATAAGAATGAGATGGGCTTTTTAAAGATGTTAGTGTTACAGGCAGCTGAGTTAGTTAGAAATATTATAGGCAGTAAGACAGTGCAGGGTCCTCAAAGGAGCCAGAGCAGAAGTTCAGATGCCTTGTACCCTTGGAAGAGACAATCACCTCTTGAGGTGGGCCAAATCTCAAAAGCAAATACACCCACATCCTAAAGAGCCACAAATACTTCTTTATTACCCTGAGAAAGTCAAGAGTCAGCATCCCACCCCCCTACAGGAAGAGTCACTGCTGTTAGGATGCCCGCTTACTATGTGACTCGCTCCCCCATTTGCTCCTAATTTAATCAATTTTACCTGAGCAATTAATTTTATTGGTTGACCACAGCTCTGTCCCGCCTTGTGCCCACCTTGCAAATTCCCATTTTCCCCACCTTTGATCCATTTAACCTTATGATTTTACTCTATAAAAGCCCCTAGAAAAGACAGAGTCTTTGGCAACCTGCTCAGCACCCCTTCTGTTTCTCTCAGACAGAAGCTTTCTTTCTTTCAATAAAAATATTCTGTCCTTAACCTCCACTGTTCCTAAAATTCATTCTTCAATTTTAGAGAACACGAATTCATACTGGACATAGTAAACTGAGAATTTCATTCCCCTATATCATTAGGGCTTCAGTACTTCCATGAAAAGGACAAATATTTCAGGCATTAAGACTGATAGTTATACCTAGGGTGTTATAACTTCAAAAATTATGCTTTAAAATCAATAAACTAAGAACTGATATCTATGGTGATATAAGCTAGAACATACCATGAAAATTTTTGAGATGCTGTTTGCTGTATGTCAAAAGGCTGCACCCGAATATAAAATGAAAATTGTAAAAAAGGCAAAAAGAGTAAAAAGGCCAAGACATCTTGGAGGGAAGAGAGCGCTTTATTTAGGCTGGTGTCCAGCGACATAGAGTGAGGGTAGAATTTACACTGCTGTGTAACTAGGCTAAGATTTGGGGTGGTTTATAAAGAGAAAAACCGCAAAGGTGTGGGGGAGCAAAGGGCAAGTTGTCCCGAGAGACAGGCTTATTGTAGGGGAAAAAATTAGCTCATCAGCATACATGTGCATTCCTGAGGAAAAATGACAACTTGCTGTTTGCCTAGAGTCAGAGTACAGAGGTTTGTGGCTAGTCTATTCCAGGAATACATCATGCTGGTGGCAGGCATTATGGGAAGAACAAAATTACTGGAGTCACAAGAAGTACAATGTGCAATTTGGGACAATGGCTGCAGTTTAGGTCAAAGGCTGTGGTGCATACAGAACAGAATGGCAGTGCTTGAGTTAGGTTACACCATTCCCTACTGATTTTTACCAGTGAGCCAAATCATTGGCTCATAGTTGAATCTACAGGTTCTAGCTCATAACCCTGGGTCTCTAAGATCATCAGCTTGACAGCTTGTATTCGGCCCTTTACATAAGATACCAGTTTATTTATGATACAGGCACCAATAGTTACACCAGCCAAGAGGATTAGCAGAGGTCCTAAAGCTGCCAATATAAGGGTGGTCAACCATGGGGAAAATGAGAACCATTGCTCAAACCAATTTTGTTCTGCCAGTTGTCCTCACTCCTATACCTGTAACTGTTTCTTAAGGGCAGCCATGTTTAGCCTGATGACTCCAGAATGGTTGGTATATAGACAGCAGGTTTCTTCTAAGGCCAAACAGAGACCTCCCTCTTTTAGAAAAAGAAGGTCCAAGCCTCGGTGGTTTTGTAAAACCATTTTGGCTAAGGAGCTTAGAGAATCTTTTAATTTAGATACAGAGTCTCCAAGGCTAGCTAGGTCTCTGTTAATGAGTGTAGTGAGGTGTCTATGGTTTTGGCCTCCTACTATGAAATGACATATACTTAGTCCTGTTGATCCAGCCATCTCAATTCCAAGTAACACATTTCCAAGCATAACAGAATTCCTTCTCAGGTGAGTATGAACAATACTGAGAGAATAATGTCATTTTAATGGAAACATTTTGCAGTAAAGTTTCACCAGTCTTATGAATAAATCTACCAAAACAGATCTAATGCTGTCAAATTCTGAACAGATTTGTTTATTTTTAAACCTGTTACTGGCAGGTACTATAAACCAAGGCAAATAAAATTCACAGCTCCTCAATCTTTCCATAACTTACTATATACCCTTAAGTTGAGCTTTTTCTACCTTTTTCACATTCTGGCACAGCCAGACATTTTACTTGAAAACAAAACCACTTTCTCTGTCCCTCTTTTTTTTTTTTTTTTTTACTTGTTAACAGTCAATTTCCTTCCTCTTGCTTTTCAGACAACATTAAAACTTTCAATAAAATCCTTGAAGTGATTTTCTTTTAGTAGTCTAAAATATTGAATCATTCCATGTGTTTTTACCACCTTAAAATGCTACACTTCACTGTAAATTTGAAATACTTCAAACATATTTCATGCAAACTTTAGGTGGCAATATAAAAACTTTAAATTTTGCATACACGGCTTAACAAAGAATGCTGGTAGAATTTCAGTATTCGGAAAATTCTGAATTTTAGCATATACTGTAAATATCAAAATTGATTGTACTGAAAAGTCATGATGAATCTATAATCAGAAGCAACTCATTAATTTCATACATATTTTATCTGATTAAAAATATGAGGCTTATATGTTCTAAATAATCCAAGAAAATATCTTTTTTAAAAGGCCACAATTTAACTGTAATCTGAATACCTTTAGCTGCCATTAAAAAATAAAATAAAATTTAAAAAGAAAGGAAAAACAACCCCAGATCTTTGGAAGCCAGACTGCAATCCATGTCCCTTAAAGAGGCCTCAGGTGCTGGGTGCTATTGTCTGAATAAGCAGTGAGTTGAAGTCAGGATCGGCTGAATTGCCTGGAGGGACTTAATAAGGTCCTGGTTAGCAAGATCAGCAAGCTTTTTCTCGGATATCTTAGGGATGAGGGGTGGAGGTCTCCCATATAGTGTCTCAAAAGGAGAAATTCCAGCAACATAGGGAGTACAACACGCACGCATGAGGGCAAAAGGAAGGAGACTCACCCAGTTTTTGCCAGTTTTTAGGGCCATTTTAGTTATCACCATTTTTAAAGCCCTATTTATCTTTTTTACTTGTCTTGAGCTTTGAGGCCGGTAAGCACAATGAAGTTTCCAATCAATCTGTAAAGCCTGAGTTAATTTTTGGGACACTTGGGCTATGAAAGCAGGGCCATTATCGGACCCCATAGATAAAGGCAAGCTGAATCGGGGTATAATCTCATATAAGAGTTTTTTTCCTACTATGAGAGCTGACTCTGACTTGGTAGGGTGTGCTTCTACCCAGCCAGTGAAAGTGTCTACCATTACCAACAAATATTTATGTCCTTGTAGCCCCGGCTTTCCCATTTCAGTAAAGTCTATTTCCCAATGTTCTTCTGGCATGGTTCCTCTAAAACGCTTTGTCTCAATCAGCAATTGTCACTTCAGATTTACAAGTTGACCTTGTGGGCATCTGAGGCTTGCACACTGGGCAAGCTTGGACAGTTGAGGAATAAAATATCATTCTGAAAGTGACCAGCCAGTTTTGATCTTTCCAAATGAGTTGACCTATGAGCCTGCTGAATAAGTTCCCTCCCAAGTGCCTCTGGCAGTAGGACTCACTTGTCAGGCAGCTGATACCAGCCTCCAGGGATATTAGGCGTGGCTTGGAACTGGGTTGCTAGATGGAGGTCCTTTTGAGTATACACAGGTTCCGACAAAGTGGGAGAAATCAACAATAATGTCAGGGCCATGTCGGGGCTGTCTCGGTCCCCAGTGATTTTGTAGCTGCCTTTCGGGCTTTGGCATCTGCCAAGTTGTTTCCCTTATAACAGGGTCATGGGCCCTACAATGTATGATTGCAACCTTTTCTGGCATCCAGATGGTGGCCAGTAGATCAAGTATCTGGGGGACATTTTTGATCTTTTGTCCCCCAGAGGTCAACAGGCCTTGTTCTTGATAAATGGTCCCATGGACATGGGCCATTGCAAATGCATATCTGCTGTCAGTGCAGATATTGCAGATATTGACTCGCTTCCCTTCTGCCAGTTTGAGAGCCTCCATGAGAGCAATAAACTCAGCCTTTTGAGCAGATATACTTGGCTCCAGGGTGTGCGCCCACAAAACTTGGGATTCAGTAATAACCACTGTGCCAATGACTCTCTTACCTTGATGGATATAGCTACTCCCATCAGAGAAGTACGAGGGGACCTCAAGCAAGGGCTCATCAGTCAAATCTTGTCAGAGACTTTGGAGGTGAACAATTACCTCAGAACAGTCATGGAGAGTCGTGGAAGGATCACCATCAGGCAGCAACGTGGCAGGATTCAATGCTGCGGTTGTCTTGTAACCACTGGAGGCAGGGTCTAGAAGTAGGACCTAATAATGCATAATCCAACAATGGACAGCCATCACCTCAGCGGGGCCTTGATTAGAATTTCCAGGGAGTGTGAGGAAACAGCAATAAGCTTTTGTCCAAAAGTCAACTTTTGGGCTTCCTTTACCAATAAGGCCACTGCAGCTACTATTCACAGACAAAGAGACACCCAGCGGCCACATGATCAAGTCTCTTGGATAGATAGGCCACTGAATATTGCCAAGGTCCCAAGCTTTGAGTTAATATTCCTTTAGCTATGTTCCCTTTTTTTTTTTCCATCAACATAGAGAGAGAAAGGCTTGTGTAAACCAGGCAAAGCCAGCGCAGGTGCTTCAGTAAGGGCCCACTTGAACTGATTAAAGGCCTGATTTTTAGTGTCAGTCCATTTTAGGGGGTCTTTTTTAACCCCCTTTAAAGCATCATAGAGAGGTTGTGCCACCTCTGTAAAATTAATGATCCAAAGCCTGCAATACCCTATAGCTCCCAAAAATTTTCACACCTGTTTTTTTCATCTTGGGAACAGTTATCTGTGAGATAGCTTGTATTCTTAGAAAAGACAGAGTCCTTTTTCCCTCATGAATTTGGTACCCCAGTTAGGTTACACACTGCTGACAGAGCTGGGCCTTTTTAGCAGAAACTTTATATTCTAGCTTACTTAGAGTCCACAAAAGGGCCTCAGTGGCACTTATACACTTCTCGTGAGAATCAGTGGCTATCAGGAGGTCATCAACATACTGCAACAGCGTTACAGTACTCTCTGCAGTTCATGAGGTCTCTGGCCAGTGCCTCATTGAATAGGGTGGGCACATTTTTGAATCCCTGAGGTAGACGTGTCCAAGTTAGTTGCTCAGACACTCCTGACACAGGATCAGTCCATTCAAAGGCAAAAATGGGTTGGCTTATGGGAGCGATGGGCAGGGTGAAGAGAGCATCCTTCAGGTCCAGTAGCGAGTACCAAGTTCGATCTGGGCTCAGCAAGCTTAAAACATATAGGGGTTGGACACAGTAGGGTGGAGAGTAATGACTTGCTTGTTTAACTCTCGGAGATCCTGCACTGGTTGGTAATCTTGGGTTCCAGGCTTTTGGACAGGCAGTAACGGAGTGTTCCAGGAAGAGACACAAGGTTTTAAGATATTATATTCTTTTAGCCTTGATATATGCTTAGTGCCTTGGCATGCCTGCAGACTTATAGGATATTGCTTGAGCCAGATCAGGGTTGCCTGTGGGAGGAACTCTATGACCAAGGGAATCTGGTGTATGGCTAGGCCTGGGGGATTATCCTCTGCCCAAACATCAGGGATCTCCTGTTTCCAGGGCTGCAGGAGCGTATCATCACCTAACCCCTTAGGTTCTTCTAGCAGGAGGTGTCCTTCCCCCTCAGGATAGAGAGCATACACCTTTGTGCTATGGATTTCATCAGGTGCTTTAGAGCCTAGCCTCACGGTCAGAACAGCTACTTCAAAACTGAGTTGGACCTTTAGTTTGTGTAAAAGGTCCCACCCTAAAAGGGGATCTGGACACTCAGGCACCCAGAGAAACTCATGAGAGATAGTCTTCTGCCCAGGTCTGGCAAGCCAGGCTTGCAGTTTCTGATAGACCTTTTCAGTACCAGTGGCTCCTAATACTTTCAATTTTTTTTTCAGAGTCCCTAATGGCTGCATCAAAACAGAATGAGCCACTCTGGAGTCTACCAGAAAATCAATGGGTTGGCCCCCCACTTGTATCCAGTGGAGGGCACTCCTTGTCTCTTTTGTCATTCTTGTCTTTGCTATCTGGAGGTGTAACCCTTGGTTACCTTTTTATCATTGACCTCCTGCCAGCTCTCCCAATTGCCAAATACCTAATGAACAATTTCTACAAGCTGACTAAGGGGCATCCCTTCAAATCCCTCAAGCTTCTGTAACGTCTTTTTAACATTTGTGGCTGATTGAGTAACAAAGGCAATATTAGTCCCCTTATGTTCTCAGGTGCAACCGGGTCTATAGGTGTATAAAGACAATAGGCCTCTAATAACTGCTCTAGATAACCCGATGGAGATTTAGTAGCCAATTGTCTTACCTCTGAAAACTTGGACAGGTTTGTTTGTGGGTTCCTTGGTGGTGCATCTGAGGGCTCTAAGGAACAACTGGTGATACTGGGCTAGAGCCAACCTTCCGTGGTATTGGGGTTCCAGTCAGGTTGAGATAAAGGGAAATTCTGGTTCAGGCGATCTGGGTCCGAGGACAAATTTCCATCTGGATCCAGCACTGCCCTTCGTCCCAATGCCCGAACATGCTCTCTCTCCTCTCCTCGGCCGTGAATAACACCCGCCATATCTGCTGACAATCATCCCAAGTGGGACAATGGGTAAAGAAAATGGATTCTAAGAAAGAAATGAGACCTTGGGGGTCCTTGAGAATGGTGGGTTTTGCCCTTTCCAATTATATAGATAAGAAGCAGAGAAAGGAACATAGACAAAATGGGGGCTTAGAGTTGGGCATCTCCCACAAAGGGCAAAGCACAGGAGTGGAGGCAGTGGAGGAGGAGTCTGGTGACTCTGGGTGAGGTTGGCTCCTGGTCCAGATAGGGCTTGGTGGACTATGAGGAGGTTCTTCTCCTTCCAGTGGTGCTGGTTGTGCCACAGGTGGAGCCAACAGGTGGTAAGGGGCTGGTAACAGCTCCTCCACGTCTCCCTCTGTTAAGACCAGTGGGGCAAGTGGTTTAGGTTTAGGTTTTTCTCTTAGCGGTGCTAGCAATGGAGTGTTACTGGGCTGCTGCCTGGAAACCTTAAGAAACTTTCTTAAACAGGGAGGAGAATCAAAAATAAGACCAATCCACATCTGTATATAGACAACTTGGTCAGGATGAGTCAGAGGGCTGAAGACATATCTCCAGACTGCCTCCACAGTAGCCAAGTCGAAGCTACCAACAGATGACCATTCAGGGACTCAGCGAGGCCACTCCAAGGAAGCGAGCATGTGAAGTCTCCCGGGATGACTAGATTCTCCGTATCCCTGGGCTCTTTGCTTAAATTCCTTAAAATGATTAAGAACTAGAGTTAGAGAAGTTAAGGGCATAGCTAAAGGTCCTTGTCCCACCATGACTAGTGAGAAAATGGTCGGTTAAACACACACACAAATGAGGCAACACAGATGACACAAAAAACACCAACAATGCACACACACCCTCTTCAGTCCACTCTCGAGTGTCCTAGAGGAAAATACCAGTGAAATCCCCTAGGCAGCATTAGATCTGGAATGGAGTCAAGTGAAAGGCAGTTCCTGGTTCACAAACTATGAGCGGGTAAATAGCAATACCCAAACGTACAAACTACGAACGGGTAAATACCAATACCTGACCATACAAACAGGCAAAATGCCCCCAAACCCAGAGGGTGTCCCGCTCCGCTGCAGAAAGAGCACTCAGGCTCCTCTACCAAATGCAAATATGCACCAAAATACAAACAAACCAAAGAAGAGCATACATAGAAAAGATATTTACAGAGTACTGACCCAATGAAATGACTTGAGAAAAGAAAAAGGGGGGCCCTTTTGGTGGCCCTTGGGGTTAATCCCAGATGAGCCCCCAAATGCTGTACCCCAAAAGGCTGCACCCCAAAATAAAATGAAAATTGTAAAAAAGGCAGAAAGAGTAAAAAGGCCAAGACATCTTGGAGAGAAAAGAAGAGAGTGCTTTATTTAGGCTGGTGTCCAGCGACACAGAGTGCAGGTGGAATTTACACTGGTGTGCAACTAGGCTAAGATTTGGGGTGGTTTATAAAGGGAAAAACCGCAAAGGTGTGGAGGAGCAAAGGACAAGTTGTCCCAATAGACAAGCTTATTTTAGGGGAAAAAATTAGCTCATCAGCAAACCTGTGCAGTCCTGAGGAAACAGGACATCTTGTTGTTTGCCTAGGGTCAGATTACAGAGTTTTGTGGCTAGTCTATTCCAGGAATACATCATGCTGGCAGCGGGCATTATGGGAAGAACACAATTACTGGAGTCGCAAAAAGTACAAAGTGTGAGTTGGGACAATGGATGCAGTTTAGGACAAAGGCTTTGGTGCATACAGAACAAAATGGTGGCCCTTGAGTTAGGTTACAGCACTGACACTATAAGGAAATAAATGCTTGATGAATGAATGGATGAACTCTAGCCCCAGCCATGGACACTTACTGCCTAACTTTGCCTTCTCCACGGGTGAAGTTCATCGACAATTAATACCAGCACTACCATATAGACTTCAGCAAGGGATGGGGCAAAGGCAAGAATGAAAGCAATCATCTAAAAAGAAGTTAAAAGCACCAGCTTCCTTTAGAACACAGAAGCAAGGCCAAGTCAAGAAAGGAACTTTTAAATAATCTTCCCCTAAAGTTTTAGGAATAAAAATGGAGAAACAGTCCATAGGGTATGGTGAAAAGAGAGAAGAATCTGGATTACATGATATACTGGAACCTATGGGATCCATGTTATCTGTGTGGAACCCCAGAGCAGCAAATGGTAAGTAAAGTGCTCCTATATCTACCTCATTTGATCCTCCCTACCTCCTGCCCTCCTCCATGTTAGTTTCTCTGTGCTTTAGGCTTGCTTGAGAAGCAGCTTCATTGGGCTGTTTCCTTACAAAAGGCAAATGTACAAAATAGGGTTGATGGAGAGAACTGAGAAGTCCTAATGTTGCAGGCAGCTGAGTTAGTTAGAAATATTATAGTCAGTGAGACAGGGCTAGGCCCTCAATGAGCCAGTGCATAAGCTCAGATACCTAGGGGGAGATATGTACCTCCTGTTGTGGGCCAGGCCTTAAGACAAAGGACCAAACAAATGGACCCTTATCCTGAGGATTGGTATTCTAAATAGTTCTCTCTCACCCTGAGGGAGCCAGGAGTCCCATTCCAACCTCCAAGGGAGGAGTCACTACTCCTTAAGAATGCCTGCTTTCTAGCTGACTCCCTTCCCCATTTGTCCCTAATGTAATCAGTTTTACCCAAACTATTGATCTTATTGAGACAATGTTTATCTTTTTATACTCATGTAGTAGTTCATATATTCAATAAGCATTTGCAAAGTACAACTCTGTTAGGAACTGGGTGGCTGCTAGATTTTGAGACACTAATAAAAGAACTCTGCTGATCAAATTGTTCATAGTGCAGGGAGACAAACATATGAATGAATACATGTAATAGGACTTTGTGTATGTAATAAAGAAATACAAATGATAGTTGGTAATTATGCATTGACAACAACTAAGGAAAAGAAACTTACATTAAGTCTGAAATTTCAGTTGTTCCTGTAACACAGGAGAAGGTCATTTTTACTTGCAGGCTAAATATTGCATGACCTGTGCAAAAGAATATGGTGCTGAAAGCTCTCCAAAGCACAAGAGTGGAATGTACAGTTCAAGGAAATATCCTTAGCTGCAGTGGTCACTAACGCTATTATACAGCAGATTACAGTGCTGGCAGAGATTTCCAAAAATTCTTCAGTGTTAGATCAATGAGAGATAACTCTGAGTAACTTGCTGAATCTTACAATAATAGAGTATTTTGTGACTTATATTGTACATTGTGATATGAAGTCGTTTCAAGCTTTTTATTTTTTTATTTATTTTTAATCGGTACCAGGGATGAACTCACGACCTCGCACTTGCAAATCAGGTGCTTATGCCACTGAGCTAAATCCCCAGCCCCAGCTTTTTATTTTTTTAAATTATTGTTTCCTTTAGCTAACATGAAAACAGCAAATGAACCCCTTAGACTATTCATATTTAGCCAATATTCCTTAAGTGTTTCTTGTGTATTGGGCACTAAGGTGTAGCACAAAGGTAGAGAGCACAGAAGAGGTAGGATCAAGGGTTAGGGGGATACCAAAGAGGCTATAAATAATTTTTAAAGATAGGATCAGATCTTGGTGTTAAAATAGAAGTAGAAATACACGTGGGGATATTGAAAGGGGCTGACCTTTCAAGTTTAGCACGTGTAGAGACAAAGATGTTAATATCCATATTTTAGATTAATAAAAAGTTAAGATGGCAGATGGATTTTTTTTATTTTATTTAAAGAAAGGGGAAAAATAAAGCAAAACAGAAAAAAAAAGGTAGAAACAATAGAGAGTTCCAAAAAAAAATGAACAGTAAGAAATCACTAGTTGACATATTACATATTATCTTCCTGGATGTAGTTGTTCAAGTTACAAAATTAAAGCATAGAAAGTGGACATTCAAACAATGAGGCTACAGACAGTTCTGTTCTCTGATCCAATAAAAACTTAGCAACATAATTATCAATCCTACACCCTTAAATATACATGCAGATATATTGTTTAGAGCACTTGTTTTTCCTCCTTTTGCTTTTTAAGTCCATTATCTATTTAGTTATATTATGTTTCAGGTTGCTCAGTACCTTGCTGATCTGTTTTGTTGTTGTTGTACACTTTTTAAAATTTTTTTCTTATTTATTATTATTTTTTATTTTATTTATTTATTTTATTTTGAAGGTAGTAAAATACAGCAGAACAAGACAGGACATAGCCAACTGAGGCAGTGCAGTGAAATTGGCACAGAACCTCACAGCAGGCCACCAGGACAACAGCAATAGGTACAATAGTACATCTGGTTTTCTTCACAATAGTTGTCCCTTCAATCAGGCAGAGCAATATCAAAGGAAATACTGAAATTACAAGAACAGACTATTAAATAAAGCAATAATATTGATCAAAACAGAGCAAAACAAGCCAGGCGTGGTGGCTCACCCCTGTAATCCCAGCACTCGGGATGCTAGGGTAGGAGGATCATTGCAAGTTCAAAACCAACCTGGGCTACAAAGTGAGCACAAGGCCTGCCTGAACTGCATAGAGAGACCCTGTCTCAAAAAGCCAAAAAGAAAAAAAAAAAAAACTAGAGCAAAACAGAGTTAAAAAGATTTGCCCTCAAAGAGATGGCAGAAGAAAATCCCCCTTATTTGCTATATCGCATATAGTCAAACTGGCAAGACATGCTCAGATCTCTGGCTTTCACTTGCTGGGGGGGTGGATGTTTGATTCTTAGGCCGCACCCCGGTAGGCTCACAGCTGCCCACTAGAGGGATGAACTGGCTGCCCATTTTCCCAGTGCCCTGAGGTCCAACATGGTGCATTGTGGATCTCAGGAAATGCTGATATTGTTCTTGCCCTGGGGTGGCCACGGCTTGCCAGGCCACAGCCACTTATCAGAGTGGCATGCTGGCAACTGCCTGTTTTCTCAGCTGGCAGATGGGTTTTATACTCTGCCTTCTGTGTATTTTTTATACTAAATCTTGTTATTACTTGCTTCATACACTATGTTTATCCTTTATTCCATTTGCTGTGTAATCTATGTAGATTGCATTTCACTCTTCTCCACCTGTGGTTAACATCTTTACATATTTTCTACACTCATCTAGACTCCTTGGATGTAAGGCTGTATCCATCATTATGTCCCAGAACCTAACACAATTATTGGGATAATGCTGGAATTCTATAAATACCTATTGGATTCATTAATTCATCCATTCATTGACAAGTTATTAAATATTTTCTTTTTGTCATTGTTTGGTGCTTGGTTCACAATAGTGAGTAAAAATAATGGTCATCTAAAGTAGAAAATAGCCAATGAATCCAAGAAAAATTTTGAGGACAAATAATGGAAAGCCAGATTTGAGCTAAAGAGGTTGTAATTAATTTCACAAGAATTAGGGGTAGGGTATCAAACTGGGGACTGAAACCAGCTTCTTTATGTTGTACCCCAAAAATCAAAGATCAAAAGTTATGAAAAAAAAGATAAAAAGCCAAGACATCTTGAAGGAAAAAAGAGTGCTTTATTTAGGCTGGTACCTAGCGACACATAGTGCAAGTGGAATTTACACTACTGTGTAACTAGGCTAAGATTTGGAGTGGCTTATAAAGGGAAAAAAAACCACAAAGGTGTGGGGGACAAAAGGCAAGTTGTCCCGAGAGACAGGCTTATTTTTTCACAGGAAGGTTTGCTCATCAGCACATCTGCACATTCTTAGAGTGCCAGGACATCCTGTTGTTAGTCTAGGGTCAGAGTGTGATGCTTGTAGTTAGGCCTGTTCTGGAGATACAGCCCTGGGTGGGCCATGTTGGGGAATCAATGGGAAACAAAGCCCTGGGGGTTGTGCAGGAGACATACAGGAAATACAAATTTCAATTTCGAGCAAAGGCTATGGTGCATACAGAACAGAATGGTGGTGTGCAAGTTAGGTTACAACATTCCCCACTGATTTTTGTCAGTGAGCCAAATTTTTGGGTCATGGTCTAGGTTAGAGGTACTAGTTCATAACCTTGGGTTCTTATGTTTAGCAAAATGCACAGATCTAAAGCTATAACACCATGGGCAGTGGTATTAGTCATCAACATTTCACCAGTATTATAGTCTATTATTACCCAAGTGCCATGAGCAGGGTTGTGAGAAGGAGCTCGCAAGGCTCCCAAGGAGAAACCACAGATAAGCAACAATATTAAGAACATTTGGTTATCTTAAGCCTTAAAGGATCCTTAGAGGAGAATACAGTCCTCTTGTCTGGAGGGTGGTCATTGTCAAAAGTCGGGACTGGCTTAATGTGTGTGTGTGGTGAATCCAGGTGGGTTTTCCAGCAAGCTTGATGGCAGTTGGTGTACTGATGACCATGGTATAGGGCCCTTCCCACCATGGCTTGAGAGATTCCCAGTGATATTTCTTGATGAGGACCAGGGTTCCAGGTTCTTCTACAGGATGGTTGTCCTCAGGAGGAACAGCAGGTAGGGGGTGATGTTGCTTGAACAACTGATGGACTGGGGTCAAGACAGGCTGGAGAGCCTGTAGGGACTTAATAAGGTCCTGGTTAGCCAGATCAGTAAGCTTTTCCTCAGATATCTCAGGGATGAGTGGTGGAGGTCTCCCACATAGTGCCTCAAAGGGGGAAATTCCAGCAACATAGGGAGTATAACACGCACACGAGAGGGCAAAAGGAAGGAGACTCATCCAGTTTTCACCAGTTTCTAAGGCCATTTTAGTTTTCACCATTTTTAAAGTCCTATTTGTCCTTTCTACTTGCGCTGAGCTCTGAGGCTGGTAAACACAATGAAGTTTCCAATCAACCTATAAAGCCTGGGTTAACTTTTGAGTTATTTAGGCTGTGAAAGCCAGGTCATTGTCAGACCCCATAGATAAGAGGAGGCCAAAATTGAGGAATGATCTCAGATAGAAGCTTTTTTACTACTACCAAAGCTGACTCAGACTTAGTGGGGAAAGCTTCCACCCATCCAGTAAAGGTGTCCACTATGAACAAAAGGTATTTGTGACCTTGCAGTCCAGTTTTTCGCATGTCTTTGAAATCCATTTCCAAATGTTCTCCCAGCTTAGCTCCTCTACGGTGGGTGGTCTTAATTTGCAGCCGATGTTTT
This sequence comes from Hydrochoerus hydrochaeris, assembly GCA_004027455.1. Classification (NCBI taxonomy): domain Eukaryota; kingdom Metazoa; phylum Chordata; class Mammalia; order Rodentia; family Hydrochaeridae; genus Hydrochoerus; species Hydrochoerus hydrochaeris. The sequence continues at coordinate 135,435 of PVLA01003113.1, forward strand.
GGATTTACAAGTTGACATTGTGGGCATCTGAGGCTTGCAGACTGGGCAAGCTTGGACAGCTGGGGAAAGAAGAAGTGGTCCCAAAAGAGGGTGGCTGGTTTTGTTCCCCCCAAATGGGTAGACTTATGGGATTGTTGGATGAGTTCTCATCCCAATGCCTCAGGTAGTAGGACTCGCTTGTCAGGTAGTTGGCACCAGCCTCCAGGGATATCAGGCTTTGCTTGGAGCTGGGCTGCCAAATGCAAGTCCTTCTGAGAGTACACAGGTTCTGACAAGGTTGGGGGGATCAACAACAATGTTAAGGCAATCTCCATCCCCACTGATTTTGTGGTCATTTGTCAAGTGGTTGTGTCCACCAAGTTGTTTCCCCTTATGACAGGGTCATCTCCCACTTGGTGGGCCTTACAGTGTATGATGGCCACTTTCCTGGGTAGCCAGATAGCAGCTAGCAAGTCCAAAATTTGGGGAGCATTTTTGATCTTTTGGCCCCCTGAGGTCAATAGACCTCGCTCCTGGTAGATAGTGCTGTGGACATGAGTGGTGGCGAATGTGTACCTACTATCAGTATAAATGTTTATCTACTTCCCTTCTGTTAGCTTAAGAGCTTCTGTGAGGGCAATGAGCTCAGCCTTTTGGGCCGATGTTCCTTGTTCTAAGGTTTGTTCCCATAAGACTTGGGAATCAGTGGTGACAGCTGCTCCCATGACCTGCTTCCCTTGGTGGATGTAACTACTCCCATCAGAGAAGTATGAAGGAGCTTTGGGTAACAGCTTTCCTGTCAAGTCCGGTTGGAGTCCCTAGAGGTGATGATTAACCTCGACACAGTTGTGAAGGGGCAAGGAGGGGTTGTCATTGGGTACCAGTGTTGCAGGATTTAAAGCTGCTGTTTCCTTGACACTGATAGTGATTGAATCTAGGAGCAAGGCCTGATAATTCATAATTCAGGAGTTGGATAGCCATCAGTTTGGTGGGGCTTTAATGAGGGTCTCCAATGAGTGAGAGGAAACAATCAAGAGTTTTTGTCCAAATGTCAATTTTTGGGCTTCTTTTACCAACAAGGCCACCAAGGTGACCACCCGCAGGCAGGGTGGCCATCCAGCAACTACATTGTCAAGTCTCTTGTAGAGGTAAGCCACTGGCCTCTGCCAGGGCCCCAAACTTTGGGTTAAAACCCCTTTAGCTATTTTTTTTCTATTCATCTACATAGAGGGAGAAAGGATTTGCAAGTCAGGCAAGGCCAATGCTGGAGCTTTGGTTAAGGCCTGTTTTAATTGCTTGAAAGCCTGATTCTGGGAGTTTGTCTACTTGAGGGGATCTTGAGTGGTGCCCCTCAATGATTCATAGAGGGGCTGGGCTATTTCAGAAAAGTTGATAATCCAAAGTCTACAGTACCCCACAGCTCCCAGGAATTCTCGAACTTGTTTCTTTGTCTTGGGGACTGGTATCTGTTGGATAGCCCTGATTCTCTGGGAAGAGAAAGTTCTTTTTCCCTCATGAATTTGGTACCCCAGATAAGTTACATGTCTCTAATATAGTTGTGCCTTGTTGGCTGAAACCTTGTAGCCCAGTTTACATGGGGCCCATAGGGGAGCCTCGGCAGTGGCTATACAACTTTCATGAGATTCAGTCACTATCAGGGTGTCATTGACACATTGCAAGAGTGTCACATCAGGGTATTATTCTCTATAACCCGAGAGATCTTTGGCTAATGCCTCATCAAACAGAGTGGGGGCATTTTTAAAACCCTGGGAAAGGTGAGTCCAGGTCAATTGCTCTGCTACCCCTGAAGAGGGGTCTGTCCATTCAAAAGTAAAAATGGGTTGGCTTACCAGAGCAACAGGCAGGGTGAAGAAGGCATCCTTCAGGTCCTACACTGAATACCATGTCCACTCAGGATTCAGCAAGCTCAATAATGTGTAGGGATTAGGCATGGTGGGATGGAGAGTGACAACTCTCTTATTTACCTCTCTGAGGTCTTGTACCAGCCAATAATCCTGTGCTCCAGGCTTTTGAACAGGCAGCAATGGGGTGTTCCAAAGAGAGACACACGGCTTTAGGATTCCATGTTCTTTTAGTCTCAATATATGCTTGGCAATGCCCTGGCAAGCCTGTAAACTTATGTGATACTGTTTTAGCTAAATAGGAGTAGCTTGTGAAATGAGCTCTATTAAAAGGGGGACTTGATTTACCACCAAACCTGGGGGATTGTTTTCTGCCCAGACTTCAGAAATTTCTTGTGTCCAGAGCTGCAGAAGTGTGGTACCATTTGTGATCTTAGGACTATCTAATAACAGATATCCTTCCCTCTCAGGATAGAAGGCACAAACCTTTTCACTTGGGGTCCCCTTTGGGGTCTTTGGATCTATCAGTACTGTTGGAGAAGCTGATTCAAATCTTATGTGAACCTTTAATTTGTGTAAAAGATCTCAGCCCAGTAGAGAGTCCGGGCATTCTGGAACCCAGAGGAAATCATGAGAGATAGTCTTCTGCTCTGGTCTAGCAAGCTGAGCTTGCAGCTTTGGATAAATTTTAGCTGCTCCAGTGGCTCCCAAAACTCTTAGCTTTTTCCCCTGGTGGGGTTCCTATTGGCCTGGTTAGGACAGAGTGCCACTCCATAGTCTACCAAGAAGTCAACTGGTTGGCTCCCCACATGTAAGGTTAGCCTGGGCTCGGGGGGGCATAGGAGCCCTGACTTTCTCAGTCCTGGGACATCAAAGTCTTTACATCTTGTTCTAGCTTTGCTTTCAATTTTAGAGAGTCTTTGTGCCAATGACTCATCTCTTTGCAGTAGGCGCATTGATTTTTATCCATTGGAAGGTGCTCTTTGCCTTTCTTTTCTGGCTTTATGACTTTTTCACTAAGCACCTCCAGTACCTTAGGTTTTTTGTCATTTGTCTCCTGTCGGTCTTCTCGATTTTCAAACACCTTATGAGTTATTTCTACCAATTGACTAAGGGGCATTCCCTCAAATCCCTCAAGTTTCTGCAATTTTCTCTTAATATCAGGGGCCGACTGGGTGACAATGGTGATATTAATAGCCCTTGCATTCTCAGGTGCTGCTGGATATATGGAGGTATAAATACGGTAGGTCTCCTGCAACCGTTCCAAATAACCTGAAGGAGACTCATTAGCCAATTGTCTTATCTCTGAGACCTTAGACAGGTTGTGTGGATTTTTCTTGTGGCAACTTTAAGGGCTTGCAGAAAAAACTGGAGATACTGAACAAGAGCTTCCCTACCTTCAGTGGTGTTGGGATTCCGATTGGGCCAGAACAAAGGGAAACTCCAGCTTAGGCATTCCGGGTTGGAGAATGGGTTTCCGTCTGGGTCAAGCACCACTCTCTGCCCCAGAGTACGAATGCATTCTCTCTCCTCGGCAGTAAACAACACCTGCAATATCTGTTGGCAGTCATCCCAAGTGGGACAATGGGCGGAGAAAATGGATTCTAAGAGAGAAATGAGACCTTGGGGGTCCTTAGAGAAAGGCAGGTTCTGTCCCTTTCAGTTGTAAAAATCGGAGGTGGAAAAGGGAACATAGGTGAAAATAGGAGCAGCAGGATATTCAGGATTAGGTATTTCCAATAAAGGCAAAAGGGTGGGGGTAGTGGAGGAGGAGTCGGGTGACTCTGGAGTCTGAACAGGGCTGGGAGGCCAGAAAGGGGGGTCCAGGATGGCCAGGGAAGCAGGCTCTATCTCTGACAAAACTGGGGGGGCAGTGGCTCTTCCTCCTCAACTGGAAGAATTGGTTGTGGCTCCAGTCTTGGTTTCACTTTCAATGGGGCCAATTACAGAGGATCGCTGGGCTGCTGCTGGGAAACCTTAAGAAACCTTTTTAACCAGGGAGGGAAATCATAAATGATAACAATCCAAATCTTTATATATGCAATTTGGTCAGGATGGGTTGGAGGGCAAAGACATATCTTCGGACTGCCTCCACAGTGGCCATATTGAAACTGCCAATCTCTGGCCATTCTGGATCTCCATGAGGCCACTCCAGAGAGCAAAGTACCTGGAGTCTTCCAGTGTATACAGGTTCTCCATATCCTTGGGCTCTCTGTTTAAATTCTCCAAAATGATTAAGAACCAAATTTAAGGAGGTCAGGGACACAGAAGATGTTCCCTGTCCCATTGTTATTAGTAGACAGTCTATCACAGACACACAGAACAAGGCACCACAAAAGACACAGAAGACACTAAAAACACACAACAAACTTTTTCTGTCCATGCTCAGGCAACCTAAAGGGAAACAATAATCATTATCTCCCTTACATCCAATAGGCAGCATAAGACCTGGCCTAAAGGGAAACAATAATCATTATCTCCCCTACATCCAATAGGCAGCATAAGACCTGGAATAGAAACAACTTACAAGGAAATTAAGATATTTCAGAATCAAGATCCAAGTAGACACTAGTCCCAAATTACAAACAGGTCAGTCATGACCCCAAATTCCCCGGAGGGTGATTACAAATGGGTCAGTCATGACCCCAAATTTCCTGGAGGGTGTTCCACTCTGGAGCAGAAGGAGTGCCAGACTCATCTGCAATTCCTAATGCATACACTAAATTTAAGGCAAAAGAAAAGACACAAATAGAGCAGATATTTACAGATCACCGAGCAGATGGAAAAATAAACTGAGGAGGGGGTCTTGGGCCAATCCCGGATGAGCCCCCAAATGTACCCCAAAAATCAAAGATCAAAAGTTATGAAAAAAAGATAAAAAGCCAAGAGGTCTTAAAGGGAAAAGGAGCGCTTTATTTAGGCTGGTACCCAGCAACACAGAGTGCAGTTGGAATTTACACTGTTGTGTAACTGGGCTAAGATTTGGAGTGGTTTTTAAAGGGAAAAACTGCAAAGGTGTGGGGGAGCAAAGGGCGAGTTGTCCTGAGAGACAGGCTTATTTTTTCATAGGAAGGTTTGCTCATCACCACATCTGCACATTCTTGGGGTACCAAGACATCCTGTTATTTGCCTAGGGTCAGAGTGCAGTGATTGTGGTTAGGCCTGTTCTGGGGATACAGCTTTGAGTGGGCTATGTTGGGGAATCAATGGGAAACAAAGCCCTGGGGGTTGTGCAGGAGACATACAGGAAATACAAAGTTCAACTTAGAACAAAGGCTATGGTGCATACTGAACAGAATGGCGGTGTGCGAGTTAGGTTACAACACTACTCTGAGCTTCATCTGCAATCTTTTTTTATTTTGAGATGGTCTCATGAGGTTCTCTGGGTTGATCTCAAACTTGCCATCCTTCTGCCGCAGCCACCCAGAGTACTAAGATTACAGGTGTGTGTCACCATGCCCAGCTTTCATTGGGAGTTTTTATCAAGGGTTCATACAGTGGGAATGAGATAGGAGATTAGGCTGGGAAAGTGGGTGTGACCTGTTAACTGCAAGATCCAGGAAAGATATGCAAAAAGCAGTTCCCAAAGCCCTGCAGGTGAAATTCTTGTGAGAACTCCAGCAGGATTTTAATAGGATGTCCAAGACCTGAGACATAGGCTGCCAAGGCCACATCTCAGGACCCATATGCATATGTTTTTTGGGGTTTCCTCGAGATTTGGACAGCATAAAAGGAGAGGTGAACCATCATTAAGCACTTGATAGCATAACCTTCCATGGCAGCCCATGCTGGTTCCCAGATGCAGTGTGTGCTTTTATCTTGCTCTTACCCTCTTTTTCTATTTACTCAGCTTAGGGGCTGGGGATTTAGCTCAGTGGCATAAGTGCCTGCCTTGCAAGCACATGGGTGTGAGTTCGATCTTTGGTACCAATAAAACAAAGAAACAAAGCAGTCTGGATGGATAAATAAATAATGAAGTAGGAAAAAGGTTAGAATGTGCAGAGGAAATATTTGTAACTATAGATGACTGTAGAAAGATGCTAAAAAAAAAAGAGAGAGATATTTGCAGGAGCAGATCTTGTGGAGAGAAAATTCTAAGAGTGAGAGTCTCTTTGGATCTAGTAAGAACCAATTTAGGTAATAAAGAAACCAATTGAGATGCCCCTAGTGGCATAAACCACCAACACTGTGAGGCTGAGGTAAGAGACTCCTCAATTCCAATCCAGGAGCCCAGCCTGGGCAATTTAGTGACTTAGTGAGATGCTGTCTCAAAAAATGTTGGGTTGGGGGAGGTGGAGCTGGCAATGTTGCTCAGGGTGAAGGTCTCGGATTTTCAATTCCTAGTCACACACAAAAGAAGAGTGGGTTAGAAAGGGAGGGAGAGAGAGACAAAAAGGAAAAAAGGAAGAAAGAGAGGAGAGAGGGAGGGAGGGAAGGACACCAACCAGCTGGAACAGAATAAGCATAAGCATATGAATTTTAAATAAAAATTAAGGAAACACCATGTCAGAGGGAACAGTGCAATGAGAAAACGACACTTGGGACAGAGGAGACAACAATCATCCCCATACAGAGGAAGGTGTGTGACAAAGTAGAGATGAAATGGGTAACTTGGGCTGTGCACCAAGAATAATTGGAAAAAACTGAACTAGTAAATATGAAGTAAGAATAGAATTGATTTTATAAATAGTATTTGAAAATATTTTCTTAATATTCTCTTGGCTTTTAGGGAAAGCTACTTTGAATTGAGAATGTGAGAATTAACAGGCAAGGCTCCATAGCAGCAAAACAAAGATCACTAATGTTCATGGAAGAAAATGAGATGACAGCTGCCAACTGAGATGATACCTAGTTTTTTGTTTGTATTTGTTTTGTTTGTTGAATTGAATACAGAAATAAGCAGAGGCTTTATAACTGAACTACACCTCCAGCCTCCTCTTAGCTAGTTTTTATTGTCCAAGCACAAGGCCTTGAGCTTTGGTGAAGCAGAAAAACTCCTAGGTAAATCCTAGAGCACTGAAGAATTGCCAGCCACTGGTACTGGAGCAACACTGTGTCCTAGCCTGCCGATCAGGCAAGAAAATTTGTTTTTTCCCTGAGGCTTTGAGTAGGGAGACATATCCCAACAGAACCTATGAGAAAGCAACACTGTCTGAATTTTCAATATTGACATTATTCAAGAACTCCAAACCAGAGAAGTTATTATTTAAAAACATTCTAGGATCTTTAAAAGGCAAAGAATTCTGAGCAACATTTAATTGCTCTAAAGAGATACTTTCACGACTCAGGGCATGAGACTGACATAAGCAAATAGCCTCACTAAGAAGAGTAACATAGGAGGAAATAAATCACTATGAGCAAAAGTTAGCAGACATTGTGAATAAGAGTTAGACATTCAGAAGGTAGAGATAGCAGAACTATCTATAAAAGAAGGTAAAATAAAGTTACTTAAAGAAGGAAAATTATAGAAATGATAATAAAAGAATAGGTAGCATCCACAAAGCCCAGAAGACATAGTTTTGAAAACAATATTGTCATTGAAATTAAAATGAATGGGTCTAAATAGACCCCATAAGAGAGTGAAAATACTCACTGCCTTTTCTACTTAATGGTGCTTATGTGTGCTTCTTCCCAAATTTGTAGGATGTTATTCATGGTGAACCATAGTTCAAACACTATGGTACTATTAATAAAACTCAAAATATGTGTTGCTTTTCAGTTGTTCAGAAATATGAACTTCCCCTTGAACTCCAAAATTCTTTCAACAAAATGCATTGTCCCTTTGTTACTTCTGCTAGTCTTTTAATCTTTTCTTGCATCCTAACATTCAGTGAGATATGACCCACTCCCTGTGAAAGTTATTTTAGCACTCTAAAATTGACAAAAATACAACCAGAGAAAGAGGGGTGCAGAACACCAAATCTTTCTCCTAGCTCCTATTTCGCAGCTTTTTCTGTGTCCATGCTGGTAGTGCTATCTCCTCCATAGGGACTAAGACCCTATGAACTCAACAGATCTCTCTGTGGATAATCACTGTCTGCCATGTTGACATTTCTAAAAAAATTTGCTCCATAGTGATGAGACAAGACCAGAGTTCTATTTCTATTACATCTACTCTACAACTTAGTTTCCAGCCCTCACCTCTGCAATTTATCCTTGGCTTTGTGCTTTGGTGTTCTTTACTAACATCTTCCTGATAGGAGGAAGAGTCATAAGTCAGCCATTAATGATTTCAAGTCCCTCTGTACTATATTTTGCAAAAATTCCTAGTATTTGTGGTAAGCACTAACACGAAAACTGATAAACAGTCCTACTTTTGTAATAGTTAAGTGCATATAGTCTTAAAACATTCCAAAGTCCTTATCGAAAAAAGGTGTATTTGCATAAGTTTTTATACATTTCACTTAAGGATGTCTCTTAAATACTAATCTATTAAAGTGGCTATCAAAACTGTCTTTACATTTATATTTTTATTCCAAAGAATAGTTTATAAAGTTTGAAAACTCCACATTAACATTTGTTGACAAATTAAAATCTTTATTTAGGTAACAAAAGAAAGGGGCAAAGCTGAAAGTGAACATAAGACTCAATAAAGCCAAACAAATGAAAAGCTGTGGAATGTAGGGCATACAAGAATCAAGATAGATAAAAATATCTGCTTAATTAATGTTCGTTTATTACATATGGGTGTTTACACAGAACAAAGCGGGTGGCCTATCAGAGCAAATCAATGCATTCTTAAACAAGCCAAAAACTCATTAAGTATATTTTACTTTCTTGAGAGACAATTTCAAAATACATGCTAGTTCTTGGTAAATTAAGACTGATTCAGTCAGATTACTACAAAATCAGGGTAGGACCGAGAAAGGAACCTTAAAAAATATACACCCACTACTACAGTTTAAGTGTGTCCCCTCAAAATTCAGGTTTTGAAATCCTACCCCTCACAGTACCGGTATTAGTAGATGACCAGTGGGATGAGTTAACCTTCGTCAAGTAGGTGGAAGCGCTTCTGTCCTCTCCACCAGTGAGGACCCAGCTAGAAGGTACCAGCTCCAAACCAGAAAGTTGTCCTCACCAGGCAGACTCCACTAGCATCTTGTTTTTGGATGCCTAACTCTACAACGGTGGGGAACAGATTCCTATTGTTCATTAGTTATCTAGTTTATAGTAATTTGTTGTAGCAGCTCAAGAGCACTGAAACATCTAAAAGTACAGTGACTTCCTGTTGTACTTCACCTAAAGCTAAGCCCTTCCTAGCTCATAAGGATCAATGTGCTTTAAACGTGAATAAACCTGATTGTTTTTAAGGAAAGAACAATACTCACTGACAACACTCAGTTCTTAGTAGTACAAGATTGTGTACACCAAGCATATTATGTATTTAAAAACTCGTGCGCTGGAGTTTTACTGGGAACAAGGTTTTCCTCCTTTACCTGTGACTTAAGTTTACTCATCTGTAAAATAAGAACAGTATCAGAGACTTCACAAAGTTGGTAATGAGGAGTTCCAAAAGCTCTAGGCTCACAGCTATATATACAGAACTCCACAAATGTCAGCTGTGATAATGGGCTTACTGAAAAACTTGCTGAAATTTTAGGTCTTCAATTGCTTCTACACAGTTTTTCCGGGTAAGCTGAATAACTCGTTGTCTTGCACCTAAGCCCCGCTCTACACAAGCTTTCTCCGAGCTGAAAACAGCTCTAGGAAGCCAAATTCGGTCAACCTCTCTGCGTATTAAAAGGTTCGCTGGTCAGAAGCCAGCGAGAGGGATACCTAGAGCCCCAAAAGGCCAGCACCTTCCTAGCCCAACAAAACACAGTTTGCACTTTTCAGGAATCCGAGCCGTGCAAAAAGATACACAACTTCTGAAACAGAACGCAGCACACATTCCAATGGAGACACTCGACGAGACTCCGGCTGTACTTCTGCAGAGAGCACGAACCCCGCCCGGCGCCTGAAGGGCTGAGCTATCAGAGCCGGAAGGAACCCGCGGCTGGGCGGGGCGCAAGGGGCGAGGAGAGGGCGGGGCGAAGCGCGAGGCCTAGAGGCAGAGGGCCGGGGCTGCTCAGAGAGTGCCGGAGGCTGATGTTAACATGTACTGCTTTTTTCTTCATTCCCCACGCTTTCGTCGTTGTAGCCTCGGATCTGCTACTGTAGATATTCTCTTTCTTACTGCCCTGTCACTTTGATCCTTCGACTGGAGACAACAAACAAAAAATAAAAAAACCCCGAAATCAGGCAGCTGCTAGGCACCAACACAGGAAATAGGTGGCCGAGGCGGGGTCCTTCGCTCGCGCCGAAATTCAAAGGAATAAATAGTTCCGCGCAGGTCTGGGTGGTGGGGCTGGTGTGTCAGCTATGATCGAGTTCGCTTTGTAGCCCCCTAAGCTAGGTAAGGTTGGCTTTCTCCCCGCCTCTGGGACGGAGAGAAGCTTTCAAGGCGCCCCAGGCACAGGCTGTCTGCACTTTGTGCCGAGCCGGTAGCGTCCTGGGTGTGAGTTAAGCCCGGCCCAATGGGGTACGCGGGAGATGGGAAGGGCGGGAGGCGGTGTGTAGCCAGGAAGGGCCTCAGCGTTAATTAGGGATGGAGATTAGTACTTCTCTGGTCTTGCAGTGAGGCGAAGCGGTGTAGAGAGAAATACAGTGCAGGGGAATTAAAGGTCTAAGCACAAGCTAGTGGTTTGAGAATATGAGATTCATCTTTGAAAGTAGGGCGGTTATTTGAGATACAACAAAGATCCCACAGGAACGTATAATGGCTTGGAGAGATAAATGTTGTTTAGTGTAAACGTTAAGTGTCATGGAGAGGGAGAGAAAGGTCCAGTGAGGGAATGAGTGGTCAAGAAAGCCTCTTACATAAGCAGGTCTTAAGAAGCATCTCAGTAAAGTGAGATTTGCACAAAAAATAAGTACAGTAACATTAAGGAGCCACGTCAGTAGCATAAGAGCACTGGGCAAAAAGAAGGTAATAAATTCAGTAATCAGTTGTCTTTGGCGCGGTAGCCAGAATATGCTAAAAGTGGAAGACAAGTCTGCAAAAATAGGTGCAAGGCATAAGGACTTTACAGTTGAGTGGTTGAATTTCTAGATAGTGGGTAGCTGTTGTATGTTGTTAAGTAGGAGGAAGCTAAACTTTGAGAACATAGTTGGGCAAGGGCTGTCTGTTGTCCTGCCATTCCTGTTTTAATGTCAAATGCTCACTATAATTCTAGGTTTACATTTTATTTTATAGACACCTAGATTGTGGTTTGTTTGATTTCCAGTGGAGATTTATTGGCCCAACATAGTATCGGAAAATGCATATTAAGTCGATCGTTCTTGAGGGATTCAAGTCCTATGCTCAGAGGACTGAAGTCAATGGTTTTGACCCCCTCTTCAACGCTATCACTGGTTTAAATGGTAGTGGAAAATCCAACATACTCGACTCCATCTGCTTTTTGCTGGGCATCTCCAATCTGTCTCAGGTAAAGTGTAAACTTCGTGTTTTGTATGAGTCTAAGTTTGGCGAGGAAATCCTGACTAAACTGGAGAATATTGCTGATATTCTCTTCATTTACATATCTGTACTTTTATATGAATTATTTTATACCTTAACACAGTCCTTTAAAGAGCTATTTATTATCCCATTTGGTTAGATGAAGAAATGGAAACTTAAAAGAGTTTTTGCGTAAGATCTATCCTATTAAGATGTTTGGAAGTAACACCCAGACTAGGAGATTGTGGTTTTAGGGCCATCTCATTTCACAGTGGTTACCATCTTTTTGTTCCCCACCTGTGAGTAACTGTGCCTTTTTAGTACATACTAATGGCTTGGATGGCTAGTAAAATTCATAGGCACTGTCTTTTAAATCTTGCAACTTAATTTTTATAAGAAATTAATAGAAAACAATTCAGAGTTGGAAGGTACTGTGAAGAAAGGCACCGACTGGAGGTTTTCCTGTTGTCTTGCTGTCTTTGCCAGTGAATATGACCATTCTCATCTACTCGGTGATTGCTAAATGGATGGATTTTCCACAGCAAGAAACCCAATTTTGATGCTCCCTTGTACAATATGGGTTTTTATAATTGATAAACTTCATTTTAGGTTCGGGCTTCTAATCTACAAGATTTGGTTTACAAAAATGGGCAGGCTGGAATTACCAAAGCTTCTGTGTCCATCACCTTTGATAATTCTGACAAAAAGCAAAGCCCTTTGGGATTTGAAGTTCATGATGAAATCACAGTAACAAGGCAGGTGAGTGGCTCTTAAATATTTGTGTACCCCAGGAACTTTAAAGGCTGATGTGTTATTTGGCATTATGGCTTTGCAAAGACATGTGGGAGACAGCTTATGAACAAAATTGATACATCAAATATTAACTGGAGTCCTTAAAAATATTGTACCTGGTCATGCACCACAGAATGATGTTTCAGTCAATGATAAAAAGCATTTGTGACATTGGTCCCATAGGATTATGTCAAGTGATGTTGTAACTGCCTAGGTTTGTGTAAGTAGACTTATGTTTATACAGTGATGAAATCAAATAGTGATGCAGTTCTTAAGCATGTGGCTGTGATTAAGTGATTTATGGATGCGTTAAAATTTTGATCATGAAATTTCCAACATTAACTAAAGACTGAATGAAATATGTAAGGTTTTCCATTTAGTGTATGCACTGTGCTTGAATCTTGAACCATACTTGCATCTTCTTTGGCTGTTCTTGAACACATGGGTTATCTGAGACCTTACTATCATCTAAGATCACCATTCTGTTTTGGGAAAGATACTATTAAGGTTAGGAGACTTACATATGATGATGTAACTAGTTAGCAAAAATACCTAAGTTAGAAACTAGTTTTCCTCATTTTGACCACAACACACTTCTTCCATTGCTTACCCAGGATTAGTTTTGATTATGGTTAATCGACTGAACAAATAAATGCAAGGTAACATGTTTTATAATTTATCATTTATATTTTTTAAAATGCTTCCTCATTAGGTGGTGATTGGTGGCAGAAATAAATATTTAATCAATGGAGTAAATGCAAATAACACCAGAGTACAGGATCTCTTCTGTTCTGTTGGCCTGAATGTTAACAACCCTCATTTCCTCATCATGCAGGTATTTTGGTTGAATTCTTTCTATGTTCTTCATAATGGTTTTAATATATTCTTAAGTTACTGCAATAGGATGAGTGCTCTGTAGTGTTTTTTATTTACATTTATTTTACTTTTATTTTCAATTTTTAAAATTTGGCCTACTATTACGCTGTGTCTGGGCACCTTTTAAGAAATGCTAATTATAAAAACTTGTCAAAATAAATTCATTTAAAGTATTAGTTAAGAGCCAGGGATATAGATCAGTGGCACAGTGCCTGCCTGGCAAGCACAAGGTCCTGAGTTCAATTGCTAGTACCAAATCAATGAGTTAAGACATTTTAAGATTTTAAACATAAAAATCTGAATAATTTTTTTTCCTTAGAGTTTTAGGCAAATGACAAAAGTAGACTGATATTATCTTGAATTTATTACTTCACTTGGTTCATGCAGCTGTCCTTGGAAAGAATCACAGCAGGTCAATGGTGGGACGCTGCTAGGAGCATGAGTTTGTCTGGTCTGTGTTGGTATAACAGAAAATCAGACTTGCTAATTTTAAACAATAGAGATTATTATTTGGCTCAAGGTTCTGGAGGATTCAGAGTCCTCGAGCATGGGATAAGCATTTGATGACAGGGGTGTCATCCTGAGGTGTGGCAGAAGGCTGAAGGGCTGTGGAAATAAGCAGTGCCAAATTTATTTATATGAGGCCCCCTTAAACACTACCCCACTCTGCCATCACTAATAACCTTGTGACAGTAGAGCACTCGGGACCTAATCACCTCTTACTAGGTTCTGCCTCCCAGCACTTGAATTGGGCATTTCCAAGATGTGAACTTTGGGGAGTCCATTCAGATTACACCAGTAAAAGTGTGTCCCAGTTTGAAAGCTGGAGATTTCTTCAAATGAATCTATATCCTAATTAATATAATTCTCTTAGATTTGGGTGTTGTGTTTTGCTTAATTTGATAGTGAATGAATTCAGTCTATTTTTGGCATTCTAGTAAAATATTCCATTTGAAGTTTAGAAATTTGTCATCTGTTTTGTTATCTTGGAAGTATATAAAAAAATCGAGAAATGTTCACTATGCTAAAATTTATATGCGTACTTGTTTAGAAGTAAATGTATCAATGTTTCTGATATTAACTACATGATCTGAGTTAACTTTGTTTCTTTAAGTTTATTTATATCATTTAATAATTAAAGTAATTGATATAAGTGGTAATTAGGAAAGTGAACAGCAAAGTTTCAAAATTGTGAAACTGTAAAGTACCTTTGGTTACAAGTTTAACAGAAGTAATCTTTTCATATATATAGGAAAAAGACCTTCCGGAAGATTAGTGTATTGACATGTAACAGCTGAATAGATTACACTGAATGCTTTTAGATCATATTTTCTGTAATTTGCTATCTTTATAGTAAGTTTCTATTTTAATTCTAGGGTCGAATTACAAAAGTACTGAATATGAAACCTCCAGAGGTAAGAGTGGTATTTATGAGTTATAAAAATAGTAGTTGTTGATTTTTATATAAACCTCCTATAGAATAAAAAATCACTTCTTGCGTTAAAATTCTTGGAGACATTGTTTAAGAATGCTAATAGAGTAGGCTAATGCCATGGCAGTATTCAGATTTTGATTACATACAGCAGCCCTTCTTAACGGGCATGCAGGTCGGGATTAATTCCTACAGAAAAACATGGCAGGAAAAGATTTTTGTGAACTTAGTTTTCGTGGAATAGATTATTAATGGACTTAGTTTCTTTTGGAACTGTCCTGAAAAGAGTTGTAATGAAGGAGTTAATATTTTTTATATGAACTAGAGGTTCTTTAGATATATTTTTCTGTTGAGCAGCTAATAGGACTGACTGGTGATTGGTAAAACCAGTTGTTTGAATATGAGTCATGCTTATTTTCCTTAAATAACATCTGAGGGAAAAACTGCTAATTTAAAACCTGACAAATATATTGAGATTATAGTACATCCTCCGAAAGAAAGTCCTTTGGAGCTAGGAATTGAAGGGGAATGGGAGCATCTGGACAAGGAGTATTGTAATTATGATTGATTAATATTTTTATTTTTCAGAGAGCTTTTCACATATATTGTTTTCTTTAATTTTTGATGAGACATCGGTAATGTGGATGGAGAACCTGAGTCACAAAGAAAATATAAGTTAGTTGCTCAAGTTCTTAACTCATATTCTGTAGTTCAGAGGCTAATGCATGGCTTGCTTCAGTTTTGTTAGCTAAATGGCTGAAGTCTGACTTGAGTGAATTGTATTTGTTTCTCTTTTATGAATCTCAGAGTGAGTTATAATTTTGGTAAGATGCTTCGTGAGGACAGTCTATAAATGATATAATTAATGTAAATTGGAATGAGGCACATTTTGTTAGAAATACGACATTAATGCATTTTTTATTCTAGATTTTATCCATGATAGAAGAAGCAGCTGGAACCAGGATGTATGAGTATAAAAAAACAGCTGCCCAGAAAACTATAGAAAAAAAAGAAGCAAAGCTAAAAGAAATTAAGACGGTAATTAAACTAATATAAAATACTTTTGGAGAAGGGTGCAGTTCTGGGTTTTGAGTTTTTGCTGTAAGGAGAAAAATAATTATTTTCCCAGCAGTTTTCCATATTCTTCACACTACTTGTCTTTCTTGTTCTGTTTTCTTTTTTTGTTCACTCTGCCACTGAGCTATATTCCAACTATTTTCATTTACTTATTTTTATTTTGAAACAATTGCCCAAGCTGGTCTTGAACTCATGATTCTCCTGCCTTAGTCTTCCAAGTAGCTTGTGATACACCTGGTTGCTTAAAATTTTTTTAAATGATTTAAAAGTTTTTAACATAATGAAAATTTTGATTTTTCCTTTATTTTCTAGATACTTGAAGAAGAGATTACTCCAACCATTCAAAAATTAAAAGAGGTATGTATGCTTTTTAGGTGAACACAGCTAGTTAGAATGTCTCAGAATTGGTGCTGTATCCAAAATCATGCAAATTGGGGGGCTGGGAATTTAGTTCAGCTGCATAAGCGCCTGCCTTGTGAGCATCCGGTTGTGAGTTTGATCCCCGGTACCGATAAAAAAATCATGCAAATAGGGTGAAGTGTGTACTATTTCTTGGAGATTTTTCTCTGAGATGAAACAGGGAATTAAAATTGTTACTCCATGTCTTGGCTTTATGGTTGTAGGGCATATGTATTTTCTGTTCATGATTTTGGAGAAGGATCTTCATAATCTGAGAAAATGATGTGTCAGATTTTAATTTTTAATCCTTTGTTGGAGACAAGTCTGACTTGCCTAGCTAATTCAAATTGACCGGAACAACATTTCTGTGACCTTCACTGATAGAAGCAGATTACTTCTACGATAATGGTAACTGTCCTGTCGTTGCTCTCAAGGCATTTTATGGGAAAGGAGTTGAAGTAGAAGTAGGTTTCCTCTATAATATCTGCACCATCTTGTGTCATGGAACTTGTCAATATTTCAGTGAAAGAATATAATTATAAAGGACTGTTTTTATGGATACCCATAAAGGAATTTGCTAAAAGCCCATTAAAATTGGGTACTGTTTAAGGTTATCTTCTGAATCAATTTAGATGATACTGGAAAAACTGAACAATTATAATCTTAAATATATCCCCTTTATCTTCATTATTAACTAGAAACATTAGTTCAGATATGTTCAGCTTTGGTTTCAGACCTGATTTTGCCTCATTCTTTCTAAATCAAGTATAGGCATTCCTCATTTAACAACTAATTATGGTTATGTCATTAAATGGATTGGTTACTAAATGAGGAATTGTATGTGGTATGTATATTACAATATACAGAACAAAGAAATGTTCAAAGGAAACTCTAGGTTGGAGACTTTGCTTTTATTTGAATAACCCTTAAATGGATTACTATAATTATAACAGAACAGTACTGTGTACTATACAATATAACAGCAAAAATTATTGTACTGTATAAACGATATACTGTACTAAAAGAAGACATGGAGGCTTTGTAAACATAATATACAGAACTGTACCAAAAAAAAAAAAAGATGGGTCATAAGTCTGAACAGTTTGCCTTGGTCATAAGTCCTGTCATTAAAGAGGTCTATAAATATGGATAGGTGATTTAACCATTGAATTTATTTGTTCATCAGGAAAATTAGGTGTTTTACTTATTATTTAGTCTGCTTCAGCAGATCCTTAATGTTAATCAAGTTTGTCATGTGTGAGCAAGTGCTTTTGGTGTGCTTGAAAGAATGTTAGATAGGAATCATGGTAATATTGCTACAGTGCTCATTACTACTAGTTTATGGACCTTGTGGTCACATTTTCCTTGTTAACCCCAACTTCCTAATCACATGTATTAAAAAAGTAAGTTACATAGGATTCATTAGATATACAATACTATCCAAGAGCCCTATTTCTGATGTTATTTAAAATTTCCTAAAGTTAAAATGCCATGATGATTTAAGTAAAAATCTATTGGATGTAATGGGAAATCTGATATGTGTTGCTATGGTTTGATTCTTTCCACATTTGTTAAAAACTGTGAATTGTGGTGTATGTATTGTTTGTCTTGCAGGAAAGATCTTCCTATTTGGAGTACCAAAAAGTAATGAGAGAAATAGAACATTTGAGTCGTTTATACACCGCTTATCAATTTTTGCTGGCTGAAGATACTAAAGAGCGCTCTGCTGAGGAGTTAAAAGAAATGCAGGATAAAATTGTAAAACTTCAAGAAAAATTGTCTGAGAATGATAAGAAGATAAAGGCACTTAATCGTGAAATAGAAGAATTGGAAAAACAGAAAGATAAGGTCAGAACATATAAGAACAGACAATATGCTCTGTCATTGGGCTTTTTCATATTGACTTGTTAGTGTAAGATAATAAAATAGCTTTAGAAATAGATATTTCATGTAGAAATCATAAAAGAGCATTATGACATGAGTGGATTTTCAGTAATTTAATCAAATTATGCACAATTGATTACAGGATATTGGAGGCGTACTCCGGTCTTTAGAAGATGCTCTTGCAGAGGCGCAGCGACTCAATACTAAATCTCAAAGTGCATTTGACCTCAAGAAGAAAAATCTGGCAAGTGAAGAAAACAAACGCCAAGAGCTGGAAAAAAATATGGTTGAGGTAAGTAAATAAGCTTAATTTCCACTAATGTACAGTTGTCCATTCCATTAGTATTTAGCAGGTAGCTACTGTGGACTAAGTCCAGTTGTCTGAACTGGTTATGTAGTAGTGGAAAACATGGTCCAAAGCCCCTGCCATGTGGGTCCACTCAGGGAAATGATGATAGAATAACTAAAATAAAGGACACGTTGGACAGTGATAGCTGATGCAGAGGGAAAAATCACTGGAGAGGACGGAGTTTAGAGGAAGAGGGGATAGTTTAGAATTTAAATTGGTTAGCTGTTTAAATGTAGAATTACTCTTAGCTAAGGTGCAGACTAAAAAGAACAAGTTAGGGTAGGGAAAACAGGTACAGTATGAACATGATCAACTTGAGATACCGATTAGATATTTTGAGGGCCATTCTCATTAGGTAGCTCGTTGTATGAATGTTAAATCCAGTCTAAAAATATACCGATCTGGGGTTAATCAGTATACAGTTTAAACGCATGAGACTGGATAGAATTATCAATTATGAGTGTAAAGAGTGGTAGAGTTGGAATGCTCGGGTGATTCAGCATGTAGAAGTTAGGGCACATGAAAGAGCAAGGAGATGAGAATTTGAGGGCTGTGTAAATATATCAAGTGAATGAGTACATGTATCATGTGAGTGACTGTTCATATATCAAGAAATTTTATGAAAATTAAAGGTAAAGGAACTGATCAAATGGTACAGAAGTAGGATTTTTTGCACTTGGTTTTACACGTGGTGAATAACATTATATAGTATTGATGGAAAAAAACCTAGTAGGAAACCAGCACTTATGAATCAGAAGAGAGAGATGGACAAATTGTTGAAATAAGGTCCCTCAGTAAGTAGGAGCAGGACAGGCACTGGTATGCAGTTTCAGGAGACAGGAGGGTAGAAGTAGGTCAGCCACAGTAACAGAAGAGTCAGGAATATAATCTCATGTGCAGGCAGATGAGTAGGTGTAGAATAGAGTGTGTGGAACAGAGTTCATGGAAGTTCTTTTGAGAGTAATTCTGTTGTTCCAGTGTCCTTTTTATTAGAAATTTAACTCCCTGAAAATAAAGTATTCCTTTAAACTGTTGTATTAGATATTATTGCACAGACATAGCGGTCAGTTTAAACATGGTGAGAATTTAGGCAGCTTGAAAGCACTGTGAATGTTGTGTATGTACCTGCTTTGGTTTTGGCTTATTTTTCCTTAAGCTTACCAGGCCCTTAAGCTTCATGCAGGGCCACTGATTGCTCTTTTTTGGTCTCCTTTTCTGCATCCTGTTATTCTTCTTGATCTCTGAATGTGAGCATGCCTCAGGCTAGCACACAGATTTTTTTCTCTTTATACTTGCTTCTTAGGCAATTCATCTAGCCCTGTGGCTCTAAATACTGTCAGCCTTACATGTTGCTGCCTTCCAAATCTAAACTAGGTTCAACTCTTTCCCTGAACTGTGCAAAGCAGATTTCTTGTGCACTGGTTATTGACTGGTCTAAGTCTATTTAAAAAGAAATATAAAATATTACATAGATTTATTACATATAGCTTCAGCAGAGGTCAACAGAAGTCTCCAGTTTATTGTGAGCTGGTTCAACCAAGGCTAAGAAAACCTTGGAATCTCACCTGCATGTCAATGATAGCTGAGGACTTCAGAAAGCAGGGTGGTCTGAGATTTATACCCTAAGGCAGTGGTGGAAAACCTTACAGTGGGCTTTTTGTATCATTGAAATGCTGAAAGGTTGACACCTGGCACTTAAGGTGATATGAGGTGCCAGGCTGAAGAATCGAAGGACATCCTATCTCTAGGGAGGACTGGAACCAGAGTCCTGGCTGAAACAACCAGTCCTTCCCTAACTCAGGATACTCTATGGCCAGCACATTCTATGGCTATTCTTGAGAACTACCAGCCAGAAAAGGAGCAGTTGAGTCAGTCCGTGACCACCCAAGAAAACTCCTGAGATCCAGACCCTGACCCAGACGTACCCTTTAACAAAGCTTAGTCTGTTTGCTATGCTCCTGGATCCTTCCAAATCCAGAGCAGAAGGAAGTTCACCTTTTTATTTTGATGTAACACCTTGAGTGACACATAGTGCAACATTGTAGAGCCCAAGTCAGGATGGGACTGTTACTGCAAGGTGTTCAGGCCTGCCTGGAGAATGATTTAGCTCAGATCCAAGGATCCAAGTACAGACTTGTTACAGTGTTCAAAGAAGGATCCTACAGGTAACCTCACTCGGCAGGTGATGAACTTGCTTCTGGATCTCTTTTGCCTGTGTTTCTCCAGTATGCAAACTGTTTGTGCAGGTACCCAGGTTTTCAGCATTCACATACACTCTTTCCACTTGGGCTCACAAAGTTTTAGAGCAGTTAAGTTATGCTGTTTTAAAAAAAAATTTTTTTTTTTTGAGAGTATAGTGATACCTGGATGGCCACGGTAGTGGAATGTGTGAAAGCAATATCTACCATGTCAAGGGCAGGTTTCTCACACTTACTGACTGCAGTGTGTTTCTCAGGATCTCATAAGAATCACTTAACATCTCCTGGTATGTCCTTCATCAGCCTGGTGTACAGTTATAAGCTGCTGATCCAATGCTATGTCACATTCCTAACAGTGGTGATTAGTGGCACTTCCAGTATTCCCAGTGTGCAATATCTCACCATCTGCCAGCTTTTCAGACATGACATTGCCCATTTTGTATTTGAGTTAACCCTGTACTGTCCATAGAAACAGTTGAAGCTCTTGGATATATGTAGTACCTTTTTGCTCATTTTATCGTTCAGTGCCCTGGTATGGAAGCATTGGCTTTTGCCAGTTAAATCTCATTAATGGCATAGCTGCATCAGCTCACTTTCCCACGTACAAATTTGTTCACGAAGTTCCTGCACAGAGAACTAGCATCAGTCCAGTCCCTATTTGCGTTATTACTCCTGGGACACTTTCCATCTGTGTAATGATGGTACATTATGCCTCAGAGTACCCTTAAGATTCTTAAGGTTTCATAAATTTTGCTTGTGACATTTTGCCATAAGCAAGTAACACCAAGTATATACGTTGACCTGGCATTAGGATGTTCATTCTCCGCCAATGCTCATTAGCAAGCATGGAGTTACTTACTCAGAAGGGATTTATCTGATAGACACCTCATGTGATTCTCTGTCCAGTCAAAGCTGGTACGTGTCAGTGGTATTCAGTCTGTGATCGATCGTTGTTAGTTGCCGTCAGGAAGGCCATTTTGCCCTGTCTGATAGTTGTTAGATTGTAACTGTGTTTTATGACATTCTTCTTTGTAGTAGATTTTTAGATTTAACAAAGTTAAGTCTTGCTTTACCCTTAATTTGGAATAATGCTTTTGTTAAATAACCAGTTGAGTTTTGAATAGTTTAGCTGACAGGCAAAAGCAAATATGCCTTGCTGTTAAGGGCTGCATTCTTAGCTATAAGGAGACATACCCTCTCAGTGGTGGTGTTCTGCATTACATGCAGCCAGAATCCCAATGCCAGTAATGTACTTCACAGTGGAATCATGTTGTTGACACCCAGATGCCCCCGTCTTCTAGGAAGAACCATGGGTTGCTGCATTTCTCTCTAAATGACCCAGTGTCATCAATCTTAGTTTTTCCCCTAAGACAGGGATGGTGAACATATAGCTCACAGTAGGCTATTTGTATCATTGAAAGCTCCAAAAGGTCCATCAAGAGACCTGAACGTACTGTCATATGGGATCCAGTATCCAAGAAGTCCTGAACAGTTTGAATTTCTTTATTTTCCCATTCTCATCTTTGACAGGTCATTGTCCGCTCTGGGGTATTTAAATGCAGTATTCCCACTCCTTGTTGTAGCACTGAGCCATTTGAAACTCAGTGTTCCTTTACCAAACAAATATTTTAGCAATATGTGTAAGGTTTCCTGGCCTTTTTCCACATCTGCCCTTTAGGTAAATGAGTCTCCATTTTCTGTGAAGGCCTGTGCTAGTTCGCTCTCAGATGCTTCAAGATCACTCTACCCACTCCCTGGGTCTCTGGTGTTTGGAACGATCAATTACACAAGCACTCCCCCAAACCTGGGGATCGTGTGCTGAATTCCTCATTTCTGCAGTTCATTCTTTCTGCCTGAAGCCGCACATACAGCCATCTCATTCTCATCTAACAGGCACTTCTAATGCTTCCTTCACCATAAAGCGTCTGCCTGGGTGTCCAGCTCCCACACTCCTTAGGCTTGTGTCTGTGATTTGAGCGGGGCATTAGTGGGTAGGGCTACTCTAGCTTTGTCATTAGGTCTGGCTAGAACCTATTTTTCATGCCACATTTGTGAAGCAGGTTTACTGTGTACTGTTTTCCAGGTTTTCTATGTCTTAATAGATAAGACATTTCATACCTAACAAATTATATGAAACATTTGTCACTCACAAGTAGGTAGTAACTGAAAAAGGCTCAGGAAAGCTACCAAGAGGAATGAAGTCTTCTCTGGTTATGTCCCCATTTGAACTGCCGTGGATGGACTCCAGAAAGCAGCTTGCTCTGGCTGCTTTGTCCAATGGGCAGTGTAAGTCTCTGGGGTCCAAGCAGTAGATCCTATTTCTAGGGAGGGAGTAGAAGAGAGCACAGACTATGTGGGCCTCTTGCTTATTTCAGGGTATTGCATGTCTAGCACGTCCTGTAGTTATTTTTGGGAGTGGCATTTGAGAAAGGTGGAGGACTGGGTCGATTCAAAGACCATCCAGATAATTGTCCTGCAGTTGTCAAATTTATTTGTCTAGCTGTTTAACATTTTTACTGGGCTATCTAAGAAAAGTGTTAATGGGCTGGGGATTTAGCTCAGTGGCATAAGCACCTGCCTTGCAAGCAACAGGGTCATGAGTTCGATCCTTGGTACCATTAAAAAAAAAGAAAAAAAAAGTGTTAACTGTGATGGAGTCATAAATGTCCCCCACCCGGCCAGGTGTGGTGGTGCATGCCTGTAGTCCCAGCACTCAGGAGGCAGAGGAAGGAGGATCTCTGGGAGTTCAAGGCCAACCTGGGCTACATAGTGAGCTCAGGGCCAGACCAAATCACATAGCAAGACCTTGTTTCAAAAAACTAAAGATAAATAAATTTCTCTATCCAAACCTACCCAAATTACTAAATTTTCCACATGTCAGTAAATGGTACCATCATTCACCTAATGTAGTCCTATAGTGCTTCTGGGGTTCCCCCCCACACTTTTTCTCAATTGTCATATCTAGCCTATTGGCAGATGTCATTGACTTTAAAAGTATATCCAGAATACAACCACTTTGTAGTACCTCCATTACTGCTAACCTCTTTTGAGCCATCTCTTCCCATTAGGGCTCCTACTATACTGTCCTTATTAGTCACCATACTTTGTTGCTCTGTTTTGTTTTTTTATAGAAACTAAAATGTAAATTGTATCACATCACTTCATTCTTAACATCCTTCAGTAGTTTCAGTGTGATGCATATAATTAAATCTAAAATCTTTTTTCATGACCTTCAAAGCATTTCACATTATGATCCCTGGTTCCCTCCTACATTGTCTTATCTGCTTCAATCAGTTTCTCAAACACCTAAACAAGTTTCGTGGGACTTACAAAATACAGTTACAACTCTTTGTGTGTTAACTCTTGTTACAAATGCCATTTCACAAAGGTTTTCCTTTCCCATCGCTTTCTATTCCCTGACCTTATTTGTTTCCCACATCTTTTCTTTACCTAGAATATAGGCTTCCAAAGGACAGGGTAGTAATCTGTATCTTTAATGAGTTAGAACAGTACCCAGTATATAGTAAACACCTGCCTGAGAAGTATTTGATGATATATTTGTTAATCAAGTGTCCCAGAATTTTGGATCACTTTCTTAAAACATTTAAACATTTTAAACGTTTTTATATTCTCTTTTGTTTTGGTACTGAGGTAGCTAGATTGTTTTTTTCAATGCTGGTGTCTCATATCGTATCTGGTTACTACTAAAAAATTGTTAAGTGTTACTGATACATTTTCCACAACTGTTTAATACTGAAATCTTGTCCGTGTGTGTGTGTGTGTGTGTGTGTGTGTGTGTGTGTGTGTGTGTGTGTGTGTGTTTGAGACAGTATCTCACTATGCAGTTCAGGGGCTGGCCTTGAGCTGACTTTGTAGCCCAGGCTGGTCTTAAACTTGCAATGATCTACCTGCCTCAGCCTCCCAAGTGCTGGGATTGTAGGTATGCATCACCACACCCAGCTGTTATTGAAATCTTTAATACTTGATAAAATATTTTCATATGCATGCCTTTAATCCTAAAACCTTTGCTTTTAGGCTTAGTGTAAGATGGCTATTATTTCAGTTTTATAAAATTTAGGAAGTAATCTTTAGCTTTAAGTGGTTTAAAATCTACAATAAATTTTAGTCCAATATCTCCCAGATTTTACTATCACATACATAATGAAAATATGTCATGTAATATTTAAATTATGTCCCAAAAACTTAGTGAATTTCAAAATGGGCATTCAATATTTAAGGAGGTGGTTGTTTTCTTTAATTCCTCAAGTTGCTAGGCAGTAGAATGTAAGGGTATATGCACATGACAAGTCTGTGTTTTTCCTAAGGTACAATATTTACCAATTTGAAATTTTCTCTAAAGGATTCTAAAACTTTAACAGCAAAGGAGAAAGAAGTTAAGAATATAACAAATGGGCTGCAAGGCCTTCAGGAGGCAAGTAATAAAGACGCCCAGGCCTTGGCGGCCGCACAGCAGCACTTCAACGCCGTCTCTGCTGGCTTGTCCAGTAATGAAGATGGAGCCGAAGCCACTCTCGCTGGTCAGATGATCGCCTGCAAAAATGACATAAGCAAAGCGCAGACAGAGGCCAAGCAGGTAAATACAGGCTAAGTGCTGTGCGATTGCTTTTTTGCTTTTTTTTAAAAAACACTGATTTTCACAGAATGCTTTGAAATTGTTACAAAAGTAATAATCAGTTCAGTGTCAAGGAACTTGCTCACTTAATTTTGGTATTCCATAGTACCTAATACGTTAAAATTCAAATATGTTGATTGCTAAATATTGATAATGTTAGATTTTCAAGGTGTCGTAAAATTATCATCTCTCAGTTTGTCATCTTTGGTCTCATCACTCAGATTTTAAATCTTTTCAATCTATTAAATGCCTTTCAAATTTATTGAGTTTATAGTACAACTTAAAAGTCTTGCAAATAAGAGCTTTTTTGACAGGCAAAGATGCATGTACACATAGTATACATTCTTTTATTTACTTTTTTTTAAATATACATTGGAAATTGAATCTAGGACCTTTATACTGAGCTATATTCCCAGTTCTTTTGTTTGTTTTTTGTTTTATGTTGAAGAGAAGATATTGCTGACATGCCCATTTTGGATTTGAATTTGTGATCCCCCTGCCTCAGCCTTCCAGAATGCTGGGATTGCAGGCCCATACAATACCCAGCAATATATTTCTCATTTGAGGACTCAGTATAAAAATGTATGCATGCAAACATTTGTGTATTAATCTTACTCAGGTTTTTCTATTAATGCATATTTGTAACTTTTTCTTCCAAAATGAGTTATAAAAATTTATAAAACCTCAACTATAGGAAAATTTTAATTACTCAGCTTGTTTCTATCATTCAGAATATTCCTATCTACACCTTAAAATAAAAGTATGATTTTAAAACATGCTGTCAGTCTTTTAAATATCAGGCTTCTGGCATTTAGATTTTTCTGTCTGCTTAGGAAATTGCTGCTTTATTTCTAATGGCTGCTGATACCACTTAATGCACCTTCTCTGAGGTTATTAGACAGTACTCAGAAAGACGTGCAAATACAAATGCGAACACCTACATGGAAAGGAACTGAGTTGTGATTTGTAGCTATGTGCTGTGGCTTTAACTAGCTACTGAGTTATTCTTTGATGTAAGTTTTCAGCTTGGTTAATATGTCATATTTATATGTATTAAAAAATATAGACTTCTGTTGCAAGTTACTTAATGATTTACATTAATCATGTTATTCTGAGTAGTTTTTGGAGGAGAGAATATCGTGAAATGATTGCTCTTTTGAAATACTAATCCAGTAAACCACACAGTCACATTTTTCAAGGCTGAGGGCTCTTAATTAAGCCTGTCTGACTCTGTGGCCATTTAATTATTAGCACTATCTGCCTCATGTACTATTACATTTTTCTATCACAGGCTCAAATGAAGTTGAAACATGCCCAGCAAGAATTAAAGAATAAACAAGTAGAAGTTAAGAAGATGGATAGTGGCTATCGGAAAGATCAAGAAGCTTTAGAAGCTGTAAAAAAACTGAAAGAAAAACTTGAAACGGAAATGAAGAAATTAAATTACGAAGGTTTGCCTTTTTCATATGATAACATGAGAAGCAGTAGTAACTGATAGACTAAGGAATTAAGACTACCTGAAACAATAGGTGTTAGTGTATAAATTAATTGTAAGTATAGTCAGAAAAATAAATATAAAGCAGTCTTTTGAATTTTTGAGAACTCAGTATTAAAAATTTCCTTCAGTAACTTTAAGGCTCTGAAATGTCATTGGTATGTTTCTACATGAGTAGGCAATTTATATTGTTCCCCGGAATGAAGATTTTCTTATCATTGACAATGTCTCCTTGACATTTGTATGTTAAGCATGCTTTTTTTACTTAGTTTGGATCAGAAATTTATATTTCACATCTAGGAATGCTTTGGAAATAGGAATTACTTAAATTTTTCTTAACTCAGTAGTTTTTAGACTTAAGTTGCAATTTATTTATGCTTTATTCCTCAGAAAATAAGGAAGAAAATCTGTTGGAAAAGCGCAGGCAGCTGTCTCATGATATCAGTAGGTTGAAACAAACATATGAAGCTCTCTTGGCCAGGTTTCCCAATCTTCACTTTGCATACAAGTAAGATATTTAAACTTGTATTTTAGCTTAGTAATAATCAACATATAGTTTTACTTCAGAAAATTATTGGAATTTTCTTTTATTGATGTTTTTCCCTTAGTTTTGAAATGTTTCAAATGTTAATGTAGGGATTTTTATAAAATTTGATGGCTACTGATATCACTACTCTTAAAACCAAGTTATTAGAGTAATTTAATTTCAACTCAATGTTTTTGAAATTACTCTATCTTTAGAATTAAATTTATTTTAGGGGTTTTTTTGTTATGTGAAAGTATTTTATGGAATACTGTAATGCTGTTTCTTTTAAGTTGTTTTTGTTACATTAAAAGCTTACTGAAAAGATTTTTAATTGATTTAAAAAAGTAGCTGACTAGTCTATTTGGGACATGTTGAAATTTTTGTTTGGCAAAACTCTATGATTCTTTTGTATTCATTCCAGTCCAGAAGTTCTTGATTAGGAAAACACCTTTATCTGTTTTCTTCTCTAAGATGAATTCTTGTCATCATTTTGATTTTAGAGATCCAGAGAAGAACTGGAATAGAAATTGTGTGAAAGGACTTGTGGCTTCTCTGATTAGTGTGAAAGATACTTCTGCAACTATGGCCTTAGAACTGGTAGCTGGGGAGCGACTCTACAATGTTGTCGTAGACACAGAGGTAAATTGATTTTAATGAAAGACAATTTAAAATTGGTATTCTGCTTGGAAAATCATGCTGCTAGAAGAATTGGATTTAAGATTCTCCCAGATGACATACATGGTAACACGATTCAGTTAGCAGTGTTGTTCTTACTTAGAGGCTCACAAGGCACATTAGCAATCTTAGATTTTCTTTTTCTGTGCGTTTATATTAAATTTGTGAAATAATACTAAGAACTGAATTTTAAATATCTGTCCCCCATTAAAAAACATTAAGTTTATCTGCATTTCTTTATTTGTCATTTTCTATTCTTCAGTAAAATGTTATTTATGTAAATGTTATAGTCTATCTTTATTAAATATACTTTCTTAGAGTATTTAAATTTTTTTGTGTATTTAAGGTATACAGTATGTTTTCATATGTGTACATAGTGAAATGATTCCGATAGTCAACATGCTAACATAACCATCACCTTTAATTGCTTTTTTCCCCCTGTGGTGATAAATTTCTAAGATTACTCTGGCAAATTTTCATTACCTTATACATTTTATCTATAGGATTAATCCTATGTAATGTGTATCCATTGACTTACACCCTGTTTCTATCCATTCCTCTCCCTTTCTGTCCCTAGTAACCCTGTTTACTCCTTCTTTGTAACTTTTTTAAACATTTTTCACGTATGTGAGTTCATGCAATATATCTGTGTCTGTTTTATGTCACATGGTGTACATCTGTTCCAGGTTCATCCACATTCTCAACATGGCAACTTATCCTTTTTAAGACTAAATAATAATGTAATACATATATTTTCTTAAGCTTTTGATTGTTTTAAATATAAAGTACTAAGCATTTATTTGATTATGGATTCCTGAAATTGTACTCTTTGTTTACTCAATCATTTTTTAAAAATTTCAAATGCTATTTTTTAGGTTACTGGTAAAAAACTACTAGAAAAAGGAGAATTGAAACACCGTTACACTATAATTCCACTCAATAAGATTTCAGCCAGATGTATTGCTCCGGAAACTTTGAGAGTTGCTCAGGATCTTGTAAGTCTTATTTAGTAATGGAGAACCACAAATTTTGTAACTTTGTTGAAATTTTTTATAAAATTTTAAAAAATTAAGATTTGTTCTTTTGTAGTTAGATGGTAAGAGAATGGAAGTATTGAAAGTCTAGAACTCCGGTTGATTTTTTAGACTTTAGAAAATCTAGTTAGAATGTCTTTAACCTTATATTGAGTTGCATGACTGTCATTTGGTAGGGAAAATTATATATCTCAACAGTTAGACTCTAACCTGAAATTCTTCATTGTTTCCTTATGGCAGGAACACTGCCATATGGCCTACAGAGACAGCCATTGTTTAAGGTATCGGTCAGTAGTCCAGAGCTGCTCTTGCATTAGAGTTGTTTTAGACTGCTGTTCAGCATTTGGTCATACAGTATATTGCAGATGATTTAAAATCCCAGTCAGCTTTTGAGGGAGATATATAGTGGTATATTTGCTAGTAAGAAAATAGATGTGTAGAAAGAAATATGTTTAGAAAACTCTCATGAATGTGTAATACTGGATTAAATAGTGAAGCTAATTGGAAGCAACTGTAGTAAAAAAAATTACTTTTTTATTGACCAGGCATCGCAGTTGTGTGAGTTGAAAAGATAATTCTATGAAATCTAGAAATAACATTTGTAATTAAGATAAGTGAATATCCAGTGTCCTTATTGAAATTGAAAAGCTTTCAGTTAAATGATTTCAAAATTCTATTGATGTATAAACGATGAAGAGAGGGAGAATGAATGCAGAGTAATTCAAAGATATTGTGTTGGATTATCATGTCCTTTACATGAAAAAATTATCTTTGGGTTAAGAAGGCTCAGGAAGTTCACTTAACTGTAGATCAGGTTCCAGTGTTGCAAGTAAATTGGGATTTTCAGTAACAGCAAAAATATGTCCTCCCACATTCTGTAGCCAACTCGGTTTAATTGTTACATTGTCCTGCCTTTGTTGTGATTCTTGGTGTTAAATTACATAGGGAAAGTTTAGTTTTTCTAAAAAGATGAATGAAGTAGTCATAAAAAGAAAAGGTTATTAAGAGGTAGTTGCATCATACTAGATGGTGTACTTTTTCTGTTATTTTTTACTTCCTTAATAATTGGTTGTGTTTTCATTTTTGTAATTGGCAAGTAACTGTTATAGTATGTTTATCTTGTGTTAAGAAACCAATTCACTAATGATTGAAACAAAACAATACAATTTATTTGACCTGAGAATTGCTGTACTTTGAGGAACGTGTGCTTGCGTAGATAACAATTTTAGATTTAGGATGTTGGTATTTGCTCATCCATGATAAGAAACTGTCATAATACTTTACTTTAGCTAAATACTTTAGCTAAATATTTTACTTGGCAATAGATCCTTTTGTGTTTAAAGCTATAATTTTTTCCCTAAAAGTTTGACTTTTATGTAGTTCTTCAGTAAATTTTTAAAAAATTAATTAATGGTAAATATTACTTAAACATCTGTTATAGCAGTTCTTGTTGGTTTAAACAAAGGAAAGGAAGTATTATGTGCTGTGATGTGATATTTTTCCTTCAGGTTGGTCCTAACAATGTTCACGTGGCTCTTTCCCTGGTTGACTATAAACCAGAACTTCAGAAAGCAATGGAATTTGTCTTTGGAACAACATTAGTTTGTGACAATATGGATAATGCCAAAAAAGTGGCTTTTGATAAAAGGATAATGACTAGAACTGTAACTTTAGGGGGTGATGTATTTGATCCTCATGGAACATTGAGTGGAGGTATGTTTTGTGTCCTTTTGTCTTTACTACACTGTGGTAAACAGGATGGGCTTCTTTATTAAATAGAGACTAAAATAAACTTCCCACTTATTCAGCAAACCTGTTAACTCACATGTCAGTGCTGCCACTGCTCCTGTCAAAAGTAAAAACTTGAGGATGGACCCTCCTTTTATGCTGTAGGAGAAGAATTCCTAAGCATATTCCTGATCCTGTTTTTTTCTTGTTCCAATATTTGCCACATTGATTTTCTGAGTCTGTGTCAGACAATACAATAAAAAGTAGTGAATAATATTGTGTACTGGGTAGTAATCTGAGACTGTGCTGTCCAGTACAGTAGCCATAGAGGGCTCTTTTCACATAATATATTAGAATAATTTTTTTCAAGTGTAATATAGTTGTATTTCAAGGGCTCTAGCTAAAATGGTTAGTGCATAATTGAACAATACAGATACTAAAACATTTCTGTCATTCTGTAAAGCCCTATTTTATGGGCTTTAAATAATTCCAATTTAATCCTTAATAACAATTATAAAGTAAGCACATGACAATCCAGTATATAATTACAGAAATTGAAATTCAAAGTGTTTAAATAACTTGCTAGTATGTGACAAAACTTGGAATCTGAAACCAAGTAGTCTGATTTCAGTATCCATTTAACCTAGTAGGCTGTATACTCTTGATATATCAAGTAACTTGATACCTTTCTAGGCCAATTAAATGAATTCCATCATCAAATATCAGAATTCTCGATACAAAAAATTACTAGTATCTGCAAGTGGAAAATGAAACTAAGTTTTAAATATCTAGAAGAGAAGAATCTTTAGATTTCATTGATTTAAATATTCTCATTTCTTCTTAAGAATTGGCAAATATGTAATGCTGTATCTTACTGAGTTCTTGTAATACCATTAGTGCTTGGCATCGGCCTTCTTTCATCAGCCTACAGTGTTTTCTTGTCAGTGTAATAACAGCCAGATGGTTATGGTTGTTTTTACGGTAATTGAAAACAGTTTATTTCACTTGCTTTACTGTACCAGTTTAGGCCGGGTTATGAAGGGCTGACAAATAGCCTTCAAATCATAATAGCTTACAAATTTATTCGATAATTACACTACAGTTGCCGCAGGTCAGGTTCTTCTGTTTCATGTTGTTTCCATTCTGTGACTCAGTCTGAAGGAGTAATCCCCACCTTAAAAATGCTTTTCTCATGGCAAAGGGAAAACAAACTGTCAATTACACGCTGCCTTGCAAAACTGACATGCAAAGAAGTACATTTCCCATGTCACTAGCCAGAGGTAATCAGGTGACCAAACTCAGGTCTGTGGGGTGGAGACGGGGGATGTCCTAACGGATAAACCACTGGTTACGTTTATTTAGAACCATTTATCAATTATGTATGTTTCTAGGTTCTGGCTCAAGAATTCACCAGGATTTTTTATTGAATGATTTCTAGTATAATTCTGTAAGAAAAAAATTTTATTGCTTAATAAACCTGTGGGAATTTAATATCCAACGCCTGTTTCTTGTCTCTGTCAGGTGCTCGATCTCAGGCAGCTTCTGTTTTAACCAAATTTCAAGAACTCAAAGGTGTTCAAGATGAGTTGAGGATGAAGGAGAAAGAGCTGCAGGCTCTGGAGGAGGAATTAGCACATCTTAAAAATACTGCTGAAAAGTAAGACTTTGGATTAAGCGCTCTCTCTCTCTCTCTCTCTCTCTATATATATATATATATATATATACACACAAAGATTTACAAGGTAGAACATGATAGAGGTTTATTTAAAGAAATACAACTCCCAACTTTTTTTTTTTTTTTTTTTTTGGTACTGGGGATTGAACTCATGCCTTTGTGTTTGCCAGGTAGGCACTTTTGCCGCTGAGCTAAATCCCTGGCTGGCCAACATTTTTTTGATCTTTGGTTTTGTTTAAAATATTTGAACAAAAAATTGAAAGTTGATAATTTAGCTGTTATTTTTTTCTGATAAAAGGAATGTCTTTGTTGTGAAAAATGGACAAAACCTAATTCATCAAAAGAAGAAAAAAGTGTCAAATATCCTCTTCTTGCTATTGATACATACATTTAATATACTGCTAGGGTGTGTAGGGGGAGCCCTTAGATTCTCAGGGGTCTGAAAGCAAAGGATACTTGAGTTCTTGATTTGTTTACTTCGTGTACTGTAACACTGAACAATTGCAGTAAGGAAATTAGCATTTTTGTAAACTTCTCTATTCCATATTTTTTTTAAATGGAGTTGAAATTATTGTCATTGTCAAGCAGTTTAAAGGGGTAATACCCAAGATAGTATTTATGTTTTATGAGTTGTATCCTTTTCCCCTCAAACCTCATGTATTTCTAGTGACATTCTTGTCACTATCTTGTGAATTTATATTAACTTGAAATTTCACTGCAAATGAAATAGGTAAATACCTTCCAGAGAAATGACTGAAGCAGCCATATAGAGGATAGAATTATGGGGTTTACAGTAAAGTACATTGATAAAAGTACAGTGCAGTAAAGTATAAATGATGAAAGCTTCATGTCTTAAGTGGGTCTTATTACAAGAAGCAAGAAACATTAATATTAGAAGATGGAAATTAATAAATAGATAACCAGACTTTGGGAATTTTACCAATTCATTGTACTTTTAATTTTTATCGTGAATAGTGACTGCAAGTGACCATTTTAGGTAAGATCAGCAGGAGAGATTACTTTTAAGAAAACTTACCTACTAAAAATTAATTTTAGTGTTATCTAAAATTATGATCTTTCTGTAAACAGCTGTTGAGTGTTTTTGTCATTTAGAGTTGTTTACCTTCAGTGACCAAATCAGACTTGATAAAATGAGACTTGAATTTACTTCATGCCTTAGAAACTTAAGAATTATCAGGTTATTTTATTTTATTTTTTATTTTGTTTTGTTTTGTTTTTGTGGTACTAGAGATTGAACCCAAAGCCATTGCATTGAACTATATCCCTGACTTTTAAAAATTTTTTATTTTGAGACCATATTTGTAAGTTGCCTGACTGGTCTGTAATTTTTTTTTTTTTTTTTTTGGTACCGGGGATCGAACTCACAACATCACACTTGCAAAGCAGGCGCTTATGCCTCTGAGCTAAATCCCTGGCCTGGTCTATAATTTATAGTGTGCTTGAGTTGGTCTCTCAGGTTACTGAAATTACAGGTGTGGCCACCTTACCCTGCTCATCAGATTGCTGATTATGCTATATGTTAGTTATTTTAGGCAAGAGCATGAAATTCTATATGTATCTCAAACCTGAGGAAACCCACAGGTTTTCATCAGAATTGAATGGTATATGATGCATTCTGTTTTTTAAGATATCGCCAACTAAAACAGCAGTGGGAAATGAGAACTGAGGAAGCAGATTTATTACAAACAAAGCTCCAGCAAAGCTCATATCATAAGCAACAAGAAGAATTGGATGCTCTTAAAAAAACTATTGGTAGGATTAAAACATTTGTTGCTTACTCTCTGTCTCTGTTGGTATCTTTTGTTGTATTTAGGAAACTCTTGTGTTTATGATACCTGTGGGAGTGTTTCTGTGGGGTAAGTCAAAGTGTGGGACTTCTGGTCTTAGAATATGGTCATCTTCATCTATTATATATTACCAATATTTTGTCCATTTTTAATAACATTCATTTCCACCCATGGCATGTAAAATTTTATTTCTTTAAATCCTTTCCTTTCTAGATTTTTAAAGTTTTCCAGTCTGATAATTGCAAAAAGGTAGTAGATTATCATTTTCATTGGCATTTAGTTTGAATTTCTCTGATCACCAATGAAATTTAGGATCTATCTCTGTGTGTTTATTGGACCTTTGGGTTTCTATTTCCATGGATTTCATATTTATTTCTTTTGTCCAGTTTTCCTATTGATTGCTTACGTTTTTTCCCATACTTAATTATAATTTCTTGTAGGTTATGTGCACTGCAACTGTTTTGGATTGTTTTCCTTTATATGTTTATAGAATTTTTGTTACACAAATGTTTTTAAAGTTGAGTGTAATTGAGTTTTATATATATCTCTAAATTTAACAACTTTCCTGTACTTTTTCATCAGAATTTAATTTTATATGGCTGTATTTATGTTTCTCATAACTTAGGACAATTTCCTCAAAAATATTTTTATCCTGCAGTACAGAGTAGTGTAAAAAATTGTCTGGTGTGGCTTGCAGCGGTGTATCTGTCCCTAAGTCCTGACATTAGCAGTGTATGTCTTTTTGGCACGTGTCTAGTCTGCCTTGCTCACTTGGTTTTAAGTATTTTTTTTCCTATGCTTCATCCTAGGCATATTTTCCACAGTATTTCTCTGCTTTAATGAGGGGTTACTTGAATGTCAATAAATGAACCAAGAACTACTATGAACTTTCTGATAACTAAGACTACAGAAAAATGTCATGGCTACACTATTAGTTTGGGGATGCACAGAGATATATTGAAAGTATGAACAGTGTGGCTAAGAATGTATGTAGTTCACGGTAGTGTGGCTTAATCCCCAGTACTGGAGGAAAAACTACACGTGTACATGAGCTATAATCTTTTTTAATAAATTGTTCAAAACCATTTGAAAAGTAGGTAAGTTAGAGGTAATTTCTTAATTAGCTTTTTTGATATTTCAAACATGACTCTTAGGGTTTCTGTTTCAATATACCACTTATAGAATGTGGTTAGAGTAGTTAATTTTGTTTAAATTCTAATTTTCTAAGTCATTTCTTCTATTAAATAAATTGAATTTTTTAAGTCTCTATATATTTTTGTTTGTTTGATTTTCATGACCTTGTGCTTGCCAGGCAAGCCACTGAGCTAAATCCCCGGCAAGTCTCTATATGTTAATTTAGCTACTTTTAACCACTTTATAATGTAGCGGAAAGCGAGGAGACCTTAAAAAACACCAAAGAAATCCAGAAAAAAGCTGAAGAAAAATATGAAGTATTAGAGCATAAAATGAAAAATGCAGAAGCTGAGAGAGAAAGAGAACTAAAGGATGCTCAGAAACAATTGGATTGTGCCAAAACAAAGGCAGATGCATCTAGCAAGAAAATGAAAGAAAAACAACAGGTAATAACCTTTATTAGAATGGAACAAATCTTTTAAAGTCAATGTAGTGTAGAAGGTGGTAGAGTATCGTGGATTGGCCTTATTCATCAATATTGATTCCAAAATCTAAAAGTGAGTTGTATTCTTTAAGAAATAAGCTATGGATCTTACAAGCCAAAATCTCTACTCTCTGAAAACCCTGCAATTGAATGTAACATGTGACTATGGATTGTATGCCCATACTAATTTTAGAGGAAAAAGCAAAGTTGCCTTTTGTTAAAGTGTTTCCATCCAGGTGGATTATACAATGTAGTGGAACTATATCATATTAAAGATTTGGCAAGTTGTCATTTCTCTTTTGTAACCGCCTATGTGATTGTGTGCTGTTGAAACAGTGGAGACAAAGAATGTTATATTTATAAGGTATTGTTCCATTTTTAGATAGCTAGTATCTCATGTTTCTTGCAGAGTGCCAAAGCTATAGTTTTGTGGCCAAAGGGTAAACTTGTGAACAGTTTATCTAGATCTGTGTTTCTTCAGTTTTAACTCATGTTAAAATTCTGTCATTAGTTACTTGGAGAAGATGTTTTCTAATAAATTAAAATGCTATACTGAGAAACAAGAAAATTAAGGAATTTTTTTTACACATTTAATTTTACTGAAAACTACACAAATCATCTGAGGTAGCATTTTATATTTTCTCTATAGGAGTAAAAGAATAAAGGAAATAATTTATGTAGTAATTTAAAATATTAAAATTGCCTATACACTTGCCTTTTTTTTCCTATTTATTTATTTATTGGTATAGGAAAATAAACTTCTGTTTCCTCTTTCTTGGGAGGCAGCCTAACATGTATTTTTGGTAATTGGTAACTAATTGTAGGTCTTATGTAAACTTGTTTTGTTTTTTTTAATCATTGTACATTTTTGTTAGTAGCTAAGGACCTACCTGTGTGAACACCTACGTATTTTGTTTCTGTAGGAAGTTGAAGCTATCACTCTGGAGCTTGAAGAGCTCAGAAGAGAGCATGCGTCCTGTAAACAACAACTTGAAGCTGTAAATGAAGCTATCAAATCCTATGAAGGTCAGATTAAAGTGATGGCAGCTGAGGTAGCTAAAAATAAGGTAAGATTTACTAATCAAATTGGAGAAATTAAAAATGGTCATTTATCCATGAAATACTGAATTAAGATATTAAAATTTAGTGTTCTTGATGTTTTTGGTCTTGTCATTTGAGCATGAGGGCAAAAGTAGTGATTGCTATTCCAGAAAGCATCGTGAACTAATATCAGTGATTGAGTTTGGTGTTTACTCTGAATACAGAAACTGCACAGTAATTTCAACAGAGTTTACTTTTTTGTTTTTTGTTTTTGTTTTTTATACTGGGAATTGAACTCACCACCCCACATTTACCAGGTAGGCGCTGTGCCACTGAGCTATATCCCCACCTCAAATGGAACAGAGTTTAAATAAGTTTTTGGTGGGAGTATCAGTGGTTAAATGTAGAACCTTTGTACCAAGCTATGTCCTCAGTCCTTCTTTTTAAAGTTTATTAATTTGAAACAGCGTTGTTAAGTCACTAACTTACCAGGGCTGGGCTTGAATTTGTAATCCTCCTGTCCACCTCCCAGGGTGCTGGCATTGCAGGGGTGCACCACTGTGGCTGACCATAAAGTCATTATAATAGAGGTTTGGTATAATACTGTTCAGGAAGAGATTAAGGCAGTGCTAAAAATATAGAAGCAACATAAAGACAATGTAGCCATTACTCTTAGGGCTGAGGCAGTCTACCCTAGAAGGAACAAACATGGCAAAGGTCTGTTTCCACTCAGGGCTGAGAACTAGATCTGTCTGCAGAAGGCATGACAGTAGCCTACTGGCCCTGAAGTTTGCCATTGTGCCAGGAGAAGCTGTCTATGGTAAAATGCTGCCTTTGTGTGGCACCTGCTGAAAAATAGATTTCTAGGAACACTGGCCACTAGCTGTGGTTTCCTGTGCTCAGATGCCAGGTGAAACCAGGAAAGCTACTAGCAAACCTGCCTTCATGAAAAAAGCAAAATGGAACCAGCAAATAAAGTTCCTTCCTCCTATAGGGTCGCTATAGTAACATTTACTGATGGGGCTTAATAGTATTGCTGTTGGCAAGGAAAAAGTGTTCCATTCTCAGAAGCAAGGTAACAACGGTAATTTCAGAACTGAGAGGATTTTAGATGTTACAGAGACACTGTTACCTGTGATTTAATGTTATGAAACTGTCCCTCTTGAATATTGGTAGTCCCTCAACTCTTCGTTTTTGACCTTGGAATTTATGTTCTTTAATGTTATTTCTGTTATTTAACCTTTATACTATTTTATTCTTCAGTTCTTCTGTCATTCAGCTGTACATACCATTTGTAAGTTGTTTGCATCAAACTTCTTAACTAAGTGCACATAGCATTTATTAGAGTTGAATCCATTTAAAAACATGGTAGTAGGAAAGAGCATTTTGCCTTTTTCTATACACCTCTATATTTTATCAATTTCCCCCTTAAAATTATTTTAATCATGGTAGTATGCAATGTTTTATAATATACATCTTATCCTCTTGATTTTATTGTTACGTTCTTTTTTTGGTTTTGTTTTTTTAACCCATATATTGCATTAATAATGGAATATCAGCCATTTTACTTTTTCTATTAGAAATCACAGTTTATCTCAGCTTTTTGTTACATTGAGTAAACACTGCAGTTTCTGTCAATTTTCTTTTTCAGTTATTTTTTGTGTGGTAGGCAAGTGCTTTACTACTGAACTACATCCTCAGCCCTAAAGTAAGTTTTAATTTAAAACCTATGAATTTTTTCTGATTGTTTTAAGTTACATATTTTTCATCTTCTGGTCTGCTATATCATTTACCCTCTTTCATTTCATTATGTTAAGTAATTTTTAAAAGATACAAAAGGTATTTCTAAAGAGAAAAATACAGAGGTGTACTCTTCCTAAAAACTCAAAAGGTACACATATTTCTATAAAGAATGCATCTGTTTTTATTAACAGAAAACAATAAAATGGACCATTTAGAAAGTTTTAAAAATTGTTCACTTAGCATCTACGTTATAATTATTTCCTTTTGCTGATAGGGGAAGTTTGCTGTGCGGTCTTTAACTTGTAGATGTAAGAGAATCTTTGTATCTGTTACTTTTCTTCTTAGTGTTACTAGAATTTTACTTTTTGTTCTTGAGGTTTTTAAAAAGCTAAAATACTATTAGTTTTTAACATGAATGCCATAGCCTCCTGAAAAAGACCTCTCATTATACAGTTTAGACACTGAAAGGAATTGAAATTACTCTGAGTATACTGAACAACTTGAATGTATTGTGGAGTATTTGGTGCTCAAAATTGTCTTGCTTGGGCTGGGGATTTAGCTCAGTGGCTTAAGCGCCTGCCTGGCAAGCACAAAGTCATGAGTTTGATCCCCGCTACAAAAAAAAAAAAATTGCTTACAGCTGAACACTACTGTAAAAATACCTAAGTTTTTCTGTTCCTTATAAATACTATGATCTCTTCTTTAGGTTTTGTCAGATTATCCTATTCATATGTTTTTTAGGTTTTTTGTTTCTCTCCAACCTAAATGTGAGTTAAACTGTCATATTTTAGTTTGTTGTTTCATTTAGTTTAGACATTTGTGTGAGTTTGTGACAGTATTCTCTGTCTAAAGGACATTGAAGGTCTGGGATAAAGCCCGAGGGCTTTGGGTCAGGTCACAGAAGAGAAAGTCCCAACTGTAAGCAGGTTTTGTAGAACAAGCAGCGGGGCTGTGAGAGAGAGCAGCATGGCTTTCATTTGCCCCACAGGTCTGTTGCAAAAAAGGGTCTTCTTTTCCAATTGGTTCTGACCAATGTGTTAGAAACAAACGTTGTGACTTTCTGTAGCTATTGGTAGGATCCACAGGCCTTACACCTGATACAGAAGGAAAAGGAAATAAAATCCCAAACTTTCTTATTTTCACCTCTGATCTTTGTCTTTCATGGTAAATGTCATTTGGACATTATCATTATGTCATATTATCTTCTTGATGATGACCTAAAATTTTTTCTGGGAGATCTCATAGATAATCATTCCTCTCACCTGGTTGATTTCATCTACACTACATCTAATAATAATTTTGTTTCCAGCATCAATGTCCCCCCAGTCACAAACCAAGTTTTCTGCTGTGTGTCATTGCATTTATTTTAATGTGTAGCAAGTTAGATGACCTTCTGCTTGTAATTGCATTGACTTGTTGCCTAGAAGTCTGTCAGACTTAGTAAAGTACGTATATACCTTTACTATGTCTTCTCTATTTTTTGTTTGGTTTAGGAGTCAGCCAGTAAAGCTCAAGAAGAGGTGACCAAGCAAA
Organism: Hydrochoerus hydrochaeris; assembly: GCA_004027455.1. Taxonomy (NCBI): domain Eukaryota; kingdom Metazoa; phylum Chordata; class Mammalia; order Rodentia; family Hydrochaeridae; genus Hydrochoerus; species Hydrochoerus hydrochaeris. The sequence goes on from PVLA01003113.1 coordinate 175,270, forward strand.
AAGAAGTGATAGCAGCTCATGACAGTGTAATTAAAACTAAATATGCAGAGGTGGCAAAACATAAGGAGCAAAACAATGATTCTCAACTGAAAATTAAGGAGTTAGACCACAATATCAGCAAACATAAGCGGGAAGCTGAAGATGCTGCTTCGAAGGCATGTTTGTGTTCATTTTTACCCTTAATCAAAAATTTGTTTCTAGGTTATTGGAAAATTCTAGAAAACTGCTCAATGAAGAAATTCAGTATAAATGACAAAACTACAGCCTAAGTTACAACTGTTAAGTGCTTGTCAGTAATGTTCATTTTCAACAAATGGCACAAAAAAGTTTTATTTTCCAGTTTCATCTTAGATATCCCCATCTGCAAGATGTCCGTACCTAAGATTTAATGAACTCCCATGAAAATAACTGTTTTCTCTCCAAATATCAGTAAAAGTAAATTATTGATGTATTAGTAATAATAATATATATTCTTTACCTTATTTCAAATTATATTTAAAGAAATCACATAAATATATATGTAGCCAACATTAAAGAAAGATATAATTGACTTTTGGGTTTCCTTATGTGAATCAATACTGTTAATTTTTGCAACTGTATTAAAAATCTGATGTTTTGCCCAGTTAGCATTTTGAAGCTTTTGTTGTTGTTTTTTAAATTTTTTCCTTTCCTGCATCAGTGTTTTTATATAAGCACTTAAATACAACACATACCTTCACAAAAATTTACTGCTTGATTGAAAGGCTGCACCAATGCATTGTTCTTAATAATTCATCCACCATAGAATCTTTTGGCATCTTAAAAATTTAAAAGCTTTAACTTTTAGAGATGATCAAGAATATCCCCGTCTCCATCCTTTAAAAGAACTGCAGCTGTCTGTAGGTTCATTATTTGGTCTGAAAACGTTGTTTATGCTACATTATAAATGCAACACACACTTTCACAAAGAGTTACTGCTTGATTGAAAGGCTGCACCAATGCATTGTTCTTAAAAGTCATCCACCATAACATCTTTTTTGGCATCTTGAAAATTTAAAAACTTCAACTTCTAGAGATCATTAAGAATATACCAGTCTCTCCATCCTTTAAAAGAACTGCAGATGAGTGTGTGGGTTCATTATTTGTTAAGAAAATGTTTTTCTTTTTGCCTACATCATAATCTCCCACACATTTATTATCAATTTTCCAGTATTCTAGAAACTAGTGCTAGTGGAATCTGACATATTACTAATAATATTGCTAATAATTTTTTGGTTATTGAATATCCTAGTATTAGGATTTCTAGAAATTTTATTTTTCTCTAAGGGGGATAACAGGAGAGATGAATGGAGCTACTGAAAATTTAGGTATTCTTTGAAAAAAATTCTTGCATACCTGCCAGTATCACATACTATATGTAATATCTGATAACTATACCAGGCGGGGAAGATGTAAAAATAAGAAAAATATACAAACTGCTTTCACAGAGCTGATAGATCATCAGGGAAGACAGACTGTAAACAGTGATTTCACTTAGGACCCTACTTGACTAAGCCCAGGGAAGCAGTAAGAGGAGACTGACTGACAAAACCTGGATTCTACCAGTCATAATAAGTCTTAATTCACAGAAGCACTATAATTTGACATTTTTAATCAGTTAGTTGTATTATTCGAGGAAATATAATACTGTGCCTTGAGAAAAGTTGATGGGAATAAGGATAGAGTTTAACGTTTAGGGCAGTCTTTTTCATCAGATTTACTTTTGAGGATCTTGCTCATCAAGATTAGGCTTCCAAAAAAACAAAACGGGGTCAGGGGTTCAGCTCAGCAGCGTAAGTGCCTGCTTGGCAAACACGAGGTCGTGAGTTCTATCCCTGGTACCAAAAAAACAAAACAAAAGTTTAAGCTTCCATTTTACCAAATCTCTGACTTCAGTATAGTTAAGGAATTTTAGTCTCCCTAGTTTTTGAAAACATAGATTGAATTTGGTGAAACAATAGCCTGAATTTGACAAAAGCTGATGGAACCTCCTCTAATTTACATTTTCATTTTAATGGAAATGTTTTGCAGGTGCAGGTTAAGTATTCCTAATCTGAAATCCCTAAATCCTAAATGCTTCAAATCCAAAGATTTTGAGTATGGACATGACACCACAGTTGGAAAATTCATTACTCTACTTCATTTTACAGATCATAATCAGACTAAAGATATAAAGATAATGAATAAAGTTACTTAAAATTATTATGTTTGAGATATAGTTAAAAATATATTTAAATTGTAACAGTAAAAGACACACTGCCATTAATCTCCTTCTCCTACAATTCAAACACACTTACCCTGTAGTTCTGACCAATTTCTGAAACGGTTCTGAAAGTCCTCGTTTGTGAGTGTCTTTAATTGTCCCCCGTCTGTTGTGTCAGTTCAAAATGTTTATCTTTTATGCTTATTTTGATTTTGAGAAGAGCCAGAGTTGCATGGTGCCAGGTCTGGTGAATGCTGTGTTTTACAAGCCTGCCTTTTCATTGACTGGCACTTGGCAGCAGGATTTCCTGTATTTTTGATCATGTCTCATAAACACAAGGACTCTAAACTACTTCAGAAAATGGCAAAGAATGATGCCATTTGTTCAAGGAGATTATTTTAATCATCCTTTGTATCCGTGGAACATAATTGGATTTTTATGTCTAGACTTTGCTCCCTTCCCTAAAGTCCACCCTTTTCTCACTATACGTATGTAGATATTTCAAAATTTGAAAAACTGCAAAACAGTTCTAGTCTTAAGCATTTTGGATAGGGGTATTTAATCTGCATTTAATGAGTTAGGTTGTCTTCTAATACTTAGGTAATAGGAAGAATCTTTTTCTTACTCAATCTCTTTGTTTCTTGAGCCTGCCCTCCAAGCAGAAGCACTCATTCTTGTGTCTGGCATTTGTCTCTCAAATGTGTGGCTTAAAATTTAGTATTTAAGTATGTGAATTTTTTTTAACAACACATCCTTTTGTTTTCATATGTGACTAGGTATCCAAAATGTTGAAAGATTATGAGTGGATTAATGCAGAGAAACATCTCTTTGGCCAGCCCAATAGTGCCTATGATTTCAAAACTAACAACCCCAAAGAAGCTGGTCAGCGACTTCAGAAATTGCAAGAAATGAAGGAGAAACTAGGAAGAAATGTCAATATGAGAGCTATGAATGTACTGACGGAAGCCGAAGAGCGGGTATGTCAATTTCCAGTAATTGTCCGGACTTACTAGAAGGTGGTAGACGGTCTTACTAAGTTGCCCAAGCTGGGCTCAAACTGCTTTTTCCTTTTCACTGTAACACAGGGGCTGCCAACCCCTAGGCCACAGAGGCAGTGAGTCCGTGGCTTCTGGGAACTGGGACACAGCAGGTGAGCAGTAGCAGGCAAGGAAAGCTTCTTCTGAATCTACAGCCGCTCTCCATTGCCCACATTTTCATCTGAGCGCCAACTCCTGTCGGATGAGCGGTGGCTTTCGATTTTCATGAAAGTGTGAACTGATGGGGCTGAGGGTTTAGCTCGGTGGCATAAGCACCTGCCTTGCAAGTGCGCCGTCATGAGTTCAATCCCTGGTACCGATTTAAAAAAAAAAGTGTGAACTGAACATACAAGTGCTCTGTATTGCTTGCTCCTTTGAACCACCCCAAAATCCCCACCACCACAACCCGCATCCATGGTGCCAAACATGTTGGGTACTAATGCTGTGGAGTATACTGAAACCATTGTCTAAGTCTTGAGTAAAACTGCCGTCTCATTCTGGTGGCACATCGTTTTGGTCGTAGTGCTCTGGATTACTTGACAGTGTCATCTGTCTCTCCTATGCTGACAGAACTCCAACAATCTAGGAAGGGATTTTCAGTGTCCATCTGCTGATGAATTTAGGAGGTCCTGCCACTAGAAAAAACCATTGGGGGCAGCAATCTGTACTCTTGGGGCCCCATAGCTAACGGCAGGCGGTGGTTTTATATTAATGCCTCTCATACTTTAAATCTACAAAATTCTGTTTGAATTTGCATATTAGAATTGAGAGCTCCACAAAACCAATAATATTCCTGTGCATTTAAGAAGTTTTACTGTAATGGTTTAAAGAAAAAACTTGGTGGCATTAGTATGTACAACCATAATGTAAAGTGAAATAAGTCACACACACAAACTTAAATGTCACATGATTTGTCTTATATGAGAAACATAGAGTATAAATAAATTAAGGAGCAAAATAAAAAGTAGTAAACTGGGAGACAGATCTTTTGCAGATGAGGAGGCCAAGATATGGAGGCCGGGGAGAAGCTATAAAAGCATAATTAAGATGTATTATGTACTAGCTTCCCACAATGTGTGTAATCATTATGTACTACAAGTATATATAATAAAAATATTGAAAACAACTTAAAAAAGAATCTATATTTTTTTAGAGATCAAGCAGCCTATTAATTCAAGTTGTGATTCCTATAAAATATTCGTAATGGTTTTCTTTCTACCTTAAAGTTTTGTAGTGTACAGGGTACTTTGGGAAGGAAATCTTTGATCCGAATTTAAGCTGCATAATATTTTGAACTTGTTCATTTGTTTATTTTTATTGCATAATGATAAAAAGATTTTTTTTAAATCCATTGATTGTCCTTACCAGAAAAGAAGGCTATATATTGTTGACCAGATACCCTTTTGATTTTTTTTGTTTTGTGTCTGTTCATGTAAAATTACATGGATTTATGTAAGAAGTAAGTTTAAAATATGATGAGGATTTTGTATGTTAGGCATAAAGGAGAGACACCACAAGGAAGATAGTAGGACAGGAGTTATTTGAGACTATTAAGTCCCTTGAAATGTGAGATTGAGGAGAAATGAATTCAAAAAACTTAAAAATCCGCCATTATCCTGATGATGATAAAACTATCCACTGTAGCTCCCTGCAGAGGAAGGCCACTTTGAAGAGATGCTATATTACCTGAAACTTAAGTCCCCATTTACATAGATATAGAGAAAGAGCATTAAGGGAAGAAGAACAGTGCCAGGGATATAAAACAATGAAATCAATGAGCTCAAGAAGGTCTTATACTTAAGAAGGATTCTGATGTCATAAAGTGAGATATAAGGATCAACTCAGGACATGTACATCTAAGTCAAGGGTTGAAATTTTATTCATGTCACCAATGAAACTGACCTTAAGAGAGCATTTGGAGCTATTTTTCTTTCAAGTTAGTTTTTGCCTTGACTACTGTGAAGACAAGGGATATTAGTGTAGTCAAACTATTTCAAGGTCTTTCCAAGAAATTGTGATTTCTAATATTGTTACCTACTAGATGCATTGTTACATGAAAATTTTGCCCTAGTACTTGTCCTTTGTTAGGTACTGAATAAAGAATTTGTTGGGAGTCAATTGCCTTGTGACAGGCTACCCTTACCCAGCCTAAAGAATTTGTTCGGTACTTGTCATTCCTCCTGGAACCAGTAAACAAGCAACCAGGCACCACTATAGTATACTTTTACTCTATACCTATATTGACTTTCTTTGTAGTTTAGTTTTCATTGTCATTCTTAGTGCATTTCATGTTTTTGTTAAATAACAAAACCTTTATTTCTGACTAAATTCCAGATTGTAGAGGAAATTTTGTTTCTATTTTATGTTTTTTATTTCACAGTATAATGACTTGATGAAGAAGAAGAGAATTGTAGAAAACGACAAATCTAAAATCCTTGCAACTATAGAAGACCTTGACCAAAAGAAAAACCAGGCCCTAAATATTGCTTGGCAGAAGGTATTTCAACCCCAAAATATTACCCTTTAACTATATAGGAGGTAAAAAATGAATATTATTATCAGTGCTTTTATACTTGAAATGTGATATGGTTACTATGTGTTCGAATGAGGCATATACTCATGTTTTTGTTAAAACCTCATAGACTTGTAAATGTATTTTCTCTTGGATTTATCTACTTTGGATTTGCAAAAGTAAATCAGACTCATAGACTACTGTGGTTTTTAAGTTATATTAACTTTCTAGTTGTCTCTGTTCCTTATTCTTACCTGGTTTTACAGTACGCTTTTACTTTTAAAGGGATTGCTATTCTCTTTGCTTTTTATGAGATTGTAGGATTTTATATTTGGAAGAGACCTTAGATACTCTTTACTGTCTGCTAGACTGAGTGGGCCTCTGCTTGAAGCTGGAAGGCAAGCAGGGTCTAGCTGTTGGAAATTAGAAGCCCTTTTCTAAAGACTCATTTATTTCCACCTTCTTCAGTTTTTCTTATCCAGACTTAGGTATTCAAATATTACTTCTCAATGTTTTTAGAGCAAGATTCCTTTAAATAAAACTTCATTTTTAATTGACACTTAGTAGTAATTGCACATATTAATGAAGTACACCATAACGTTTTGGTACATTTGCACTGTGTATACGATCAGAGCAGGGAAACTGGCATCCAGATCATCTCCACCGGCTATTGTGAAATAATTGTTCTCAACCAGAGATATCCTGCTAAGCTGTGGTACATTGGACTTTATTCCTACTGATCAGCTGCTCCTCTGTACCTGCTAATTAGGCTCTCTTTATTCCCTGTTGGCTCTGGTGAAAACTATTCTGCTGAACGTTGGTTTTAGCTTTAGCTTTCAAATAAAATAAAATTATTCAGTGTTTATCTTTTCCCACTCAACTTATTTCACTCAACATAATAACTTCTGGTTCCGTTCATATTGATAAAAATCTTAGAACTTCATTCCCTTTATATAGCTAAATGATGTTTCAGAGTGTGTGTGTGTGTGTGTGTGTGTGTGTGTGTGTGTCGTATTTTTTTTTACCCCTAATCTGTCAATAGACACATAGGTGGATTTCATGTCTGGGCTGTTGTGAATTGCTGAAGCATGCACATGAGCACTGATTTCTTCAACAAATGACTTTCATTTTTTTTTGGCTCTATATTCAGTAGTAGAATTAATGGATTAGCAGTTCTGTTTCGACTTTCTGAGAAACCTCTGTATTTTTCATAATGGCTGAACTGATTTGCATTCACACTAGTAGTGCACAAGAGTTCCCCTCTCTGCATACTTTTCAGCATTTATTTTTTGACTTTTTGAAAAGTGTGGGTGGAGGCAATACCTCACTGTAGTTTTGATTAGCATTTGATGCTTAGTGATGTTGAACAGTTTTTCTTGGCCCTGTGTATTGTATATCTTCTTTTGAGAGGTATCTAGGTAATTCATGAGGTTTTTTAAAATTTGATAATTTCTTCTCATGCTTTTAAATTGCTCGAATGCTTCTGTGTTCTGGATGTTTTCCTTGTCAGATGAATACTCCATAGATTCTTTTTCCCATTCTGTTGGTTGCCTCTTCACTCTGTTGATTGTGTTCTTTGCTGTGTAAGAGCTATTTAGTTTGCTATAATCCCATTTGTCAGTTTTTGCTTTTGTTCCTGTGTTTTTGAGGTCATATCCAAAAACTATCTGCACAGACCACTATCCTAAGGCAGTCACTTTTGTTCTTTTCTAGTGCTGTTGTTTCAGGGTTTACCATGTAAGTTTTTGTACCATTTTAAGTTGGATTTTGTATGTGATAAGAGATAGAAATGTAAATAGTAGTTCATATAAATACCCAGTTTTCCAGCACCATTTATTGTAGTGTTGTAGTCTATTTTGGGAATCTTTGTTGAAAATGAGCTGTAGATATGTGGGTTTATTTTGAGGTCTGTTTTCTGTTTTAGTGGTCTAGTCTCTTTTTCTAATGTCAGTAATATTCTGTTTTGGTTATAGTTTTATAAATGGATTTCAAAGTCAGGTATTCTAATACGTTCAACTTTGTTCTTTTTGCTTAGGATTGTTTTTGCTCAGAATCTTTTTAAAAATTTATTTGTACTTGATTTGTGGCCTAATATGATCCATCCTGGAAAATATCCCATGTAATCAGTGAGAAGAAAATCTCTTCTGCTGCTGTTAGTTGAAATACTCTGTAATAGACTGTTAGGTCATTTGCTCAGTAGTATAGTTCAACTCAGATGTCTTTGTTGATTTTTGGTCTGGATTATCTGTGATACCATGTTGGATGTATATATATTTCAGTTGTTACATCTTTTTGCTAAATGGACCCTAGCAGTAAAATACAATGTCTTTTACTGTTTTCAATGTAAAATCAACCTCCTCTGATACTAATGTAGCTGCTTCTATTTGTCCTTGGTTTCTGTTTTCATTGAGCACCTTTAACCAACAGCTCTCTATTAGTCTATATCTTTATCAATAAAATTAATTTCTTTTATTTCTTTTTGTATGTCTTTTTGAGACAAGGTTTTGCTATGCATTTCAGGCTGGACTTGACCTTGCAGGGATCTTCCTGCCTCATCCTCCCTGGGATTTTATAGGCATGCACCACCACTCCCAGCAAAGTGAATTTCTTATAGACACCATGTGTTTGACCTTGAAGTTTTAATCCAGTCAGGAAGTCTGTATCTTTTGATTTGTGAATTTAATCCATATATATTCAATATTATTATTGAACCATATGAACATTCTCTTATAATTTATTAATTGTATTATATTTGATTTTGTGTAGGTTTTTTTACTTTCTGTGTCTTTTATTATTTGTTGTTGCAATTTAATGTTTTCTGTCATGCTAAGGATTTTTTCTCATTCTCTTTTATATATCTTTGTAAAAGATATATATGCATGTATTTTAATGATAGTGCCATCTTTTTTGTTTCTGCTGGAGGGCTCCCTGAAGAATTTCTTAAAGTGCAGGTGTGTTGGTGATGGAATTCCCTCAGTTTCTCCTTATCTGGAAAAATTATTTCCCCTTCAATTTTTAAGGATAATTTTTCTGGTGATAGAATTCTTGGTTTATGATTTTTTTTTCCTCAGTACTTTCATGCCATTCTCTTCTGGCCTACGTATAAGGTTTTTGCTAAGAAATTTGTAAATAAATTTCTTGAACCTTTCTGTCTGTCTGTCTTTTTGAGACAGGGTCTTGCTATGCAGTTCAGACAGGCTTTGAGCTCACTTAGAAGCCCAGGCTGTTCTCAAACTCGCAACAATCCTCCTGCCTCATCCTCCCGAGTGCTGGGATTACAGGCATGAGCCACCATACGCAGCTTCTTGAACCTTTCTTTATATGTGACTTGAGACTTTTTTGAATTTTGTCTCGTATCTTTGATATTTTGATATAACATGGTTTGGTGAAGATCTGTCTTTGTTAAATCTAGCTGGAGTCCTTTGAGCTAGAAATCAGGATAACCATGTATTTTTAAAGATCTGGGAAGTCCTTAGCTAGTATTTTCTGAAGAAAACAAAATTATAAAAATCAACTCTACCCCAGGCCTGTTTTCCAGGTAGTACAGTGCTTTGGTGAACTGTAGGTCCCCGGACTGGGCTCACAGCCTCTCCAGCTGCAGATTCTCCAGGCGTCTCTGGTGTAAGTGGGCACCGTCTGGAGTCTTCTGTCGACCTGACTCTCGTTCTAGCCAGTTCCTTCTGTCCAGATGGGATAGTAACTATTGTGTGCTTGGTTCCCTTGTTCATAAGCCCATGGCACATCTTCCAGCATCTGCTGTGCCACATTTCTGCTGTGTTCTCGCTTCAGTGTGGCGCTTTGCTTCAGTCACACCAGTGAAATCACTGTTGTTTTTCTTTGTTTCATTCCTTCATTGTGGAAAGAAAAATGCAGCCACCAATAGTCAGCCATCTTGTTGATGTCACTCCTTCTCTAGCAAAATTAATGTATACTTTATCACTCACGAATTGTTAATTATGTTTCAGAATTCACAAATATTTATTTCCATGTCTTTAGATTTTACAGTTTAGATTAATATTAATTTGCATTTTGAGTACTCTTAATTACATTGATTACCTTTTAAAAATTCTGTGACTTTTATAGTTACTGTATCTGTTGTTAACATGAGGAAACCTAAGAGGAGAAACATAAAGTAATCTGCTTCATATCATAGTTTAAAGGTGTAAAAACTAGAATTCTCTTTAGCTACATAGAACCAAAGTTAAAATTGACTATTATTGCTAATTGTTTTCCCCCTCTATGTCTTTAAGAAGTGGAAAAGAAGTAAGTTTAGTGTTCTCTTTTATAGCATCTTGATTCAACAAAATACTGAGTACCATTTTTTGTTTTATGTTAACTTGAGCAGGACTCACACTTCTTCAGTTATTTCTGTCTCCCTAGCTTTGTATGTCTCTTTTAGAATTATTTCTTAGTCTTTCATGTGGAAGTTTTTCTACCACCATAATTCATAATTCCAAGCGAATTTATCTGCAGCAAATGACCCAATTGGGGTAACTTGTCTCTTTTTTTTTTAATTCTGTAGGAACCTTTTCTTTGCAGCACAATTATTTTTAGTGCCTTCTTTTCCTACTCTAAGATTGATTTTTAGTGTTCCTACTCTTTATAGTGTTTGTCTTTTTAAAAAGCATGCAAAAATTGATGTCTTTATTTTTGTACAACATGTAGAATTAATACTGTAGTAGGATTTGTCTTTGCTTCCTATTACCATCACATGGTTCGCAGATTTACAGTAAATCAGAATCTATTCTTAATACTGACTTTGCTCTATTCTCATTCTCCAGGCTTTTGTAAAACACATTTAGAGTCTGTATACCAGTCATTGTTCTCTGATTTTCATAATCCTTACGATAACCTAATGAGGTACATATTATTTTCATTGGGAGTATATATAACCCTCTGATTTTAAGCATACTTTATTTACAAAGCTCGGGTATTTTAAGTATTACTTTTGTTTTTTGTTTTCTATCTTAACCTTATCAATAATTGTTTTCTTCTTTGGAGTGATTTACACATGGCATTCCATGGTTGTATTCAGGATTTAGTAAGATTCTACTCTTTTAGTCCTAATCTACTTCTCCCATCTGGCCAAAAGATGAAAAGAAAATGAACCTAAGATGTTATAAATACTATGCTACCATTGGTCATTCCCCAAAAGACAGTAGTGCTTTTAACATTTTGAAATAAGCCTTTTCAAGTTCTGAAAATCTGTTAAAAACAGACAGACAAAAAATATGGACCCTTCTTCTACTGTATAGTTTATTACTCAGCAGATTAGTAATTGCTCTTAAAATGTAGATACCAGGGCAGGGGGTATAACTTAATGGTGCAGTCCCTGCCTGGCAAACACAAGATCCTGAGTTCAATTCCTCCTACGCAAAAAAATATAAAATAAAAAAAATGCAGATCTCTTGTCTGCAGGTATTTTACATTTGAATTTTTCATTCTTGCACTTGATGATGGAGATTTTTGTTCAGATCTTCAAGGGGGTGTGTGTGGGTGTGCGTGTGTGTGCGCACACATGCATTTATGTGCAGTAATATCCACTTTTGAATATACCTGCTGAACTCTTCAGCTGCTAGTCATATCTTTCAAAACAAATAGCCAAACATTGATCAGATGAGTATATACAAAATTAGCCTATTACAAAGTAGAGTTTTGTCCCTAAATTCCTGTGTAGTCTTAAACTCTGGCAGGATAAGGGCATGGACAGGCCAAACAACTTCCTTAGCCTTTTTCTCCTGGGATCCAGTATTATTCCTGGCCCTCAGTAATTAGCCTCTTTTGCATTATAAATAGTGTTCAGGACAATTAACACCTCAAACAGATCTGGCCCTTTGATGTATGCCTCCTTTTTTTCTGAACTTCATTTTGATCTACTTATGAATTTAGCTAGTGGTCACAGGCCCATTTACTCCATTAGTCAACAGAAAAGTAAATTTTAGAAGATAGCACTTTGCCAAAAAAGTTTCTGTTTTGTGTTTGCTTCTTCAGAAGTGTTTTTTTTGTTGTTGTTGTTTTTGGTTTTTTTTTTTCATTACTGTGATATAATTGTGTTTGTCTTGAGGATTCCTGCAGTATGTTCTACAAAAGCATCAAAACTTTGGAGTAGAAGTAAAAGTGAAACTTACAGTTTCCCATGGGAGTTATAGCAGAGCTTGTAAACTATTTTGGTATTGGGCCAGATAGTAAATAATTCTGACTTAGTGAGACTTGCAGGTTTTTACAGTAGCAACTATAGAAAGATTGTAAAAAACTGGGCATGGCCAGATTTGTCACATAGGCTATAATTTGTCAGCTCTTACTTGGAAATAACACAGTGCTGTGGATCTACTGAATTGCATGTGTATATATTAATACTTGATTTTTCTTTAAAACATTCCCATGTTTTAATATGATTTTTATATAGGTGAATAAAGATTTTGGGTCTATTTTTTCTACCCTTTTGCCTGGTGCCAATGCTATGCTTGCACCCCCAGAAGGGCAAACTGTTTTGGATGGTCTGGAGTTCAAGGTTGCCTTGGGAAATACCTGGAAAGAAAATCTAACTGAGCTTAGTGGTGGTCAGAGGTAAGCAATTCCTTTGCAGTAGTATTAATCCTCATTCCTGTTATAATTCATTACATTCCACTTGTTTCACTTCTGATTTGCTTAGCCAACTTTGTATGTACCATTTATGGAGCCTGATTTAGTTGGAACATTTGATCAAATTAGTAAACAAAAAACAAGTAGAATAATCAGATATAAAACTAGACAAGGTATGTGAAAAACAACTTTGTCGACTTGGGGAATAGCGGAGTAGTTCTTGGCTACGATGCCTGAAAAAGAAAACAGAAGTGCTAAACCCTGTGTTTACTGCTACTTGTTCCCTGATGTCAGGTTCTGGGCTTCAGAAGTGTGGAGGGCAGCCCACACAGAGCTTGCAGTGTCACTAGTTGAGGAGAATTTGAGAAGCCCTAGAGGAAAACTACCTCAGCATTAGGTCTGCACTGTCGGTGAGCTGAGGTCTGTGTTAGACACTCATGGGCACCTAACAGGCCTTGAAGGGATCAGGCTGGTCTGTGTATTGTTGAGCAGAACAAAGCCCAGTGTTGTATTGTGTTGTTTTATTTTGTTTTGTTGGTATTAAAGATTGAATCCAGGGACTCATACATGCTAGAATGCTAAGTGAGTATTCTTCTACTGAGCTGTATATTCCTAGCCCATTTTAATTTTCATTTTGAGACAAGGTCTCCCTAAGTTGCTCAGGCTGGTCTTGAACTTACAGTCTTCCTGTCTCAGCCTACTGAGTAGCAGGATTATAGATGTGAACCCAGGTGCCCAGTTATCTTTAGATGACAGCATAATTAAGATACTAAACTCAATCACAGTATCTCATAAAAATTACAAGACAAAAACAAACATGCTAACATGGACAGAAATCAGAATAACATTTCAAGAGTCCCTGCCAAACATGCCCAGAATTAGAGAAATAGAAGTTATTAAATAGAATTAAGTAGAATGCATAGAAATAAAAAGATAATAGACCCTATATAAAAGAAAGATGGGTAAACTTAAAGACAGGCAATAGAGTCTGTTCAAGAAAAATTAAGAAACAAGATTTGGAAAAGAGCCAGGCATGGTAGCACATGCCTGTAATCCTGGCACTAGAGAGGCTGAGGCAGGAGGATCATTGCAAGTTCCAGGCCAGCTTGGGCTACAAAGTGAGTTCAAGACCAGCCTGAACTGCGTAGCGAGACCCTGTCTCAAAAAAAAAAAAAAAAAAAAATCTTTAAAATAAAAAGTAAATGTGAAAAGAGTAAAAGAACAAAATCAGTTTCAGTGTCCTTTGAGAAACTGCCTGACATGTATCTAACTGATATTCCAAAAGGAGAGGAAAAAGGAATACAAAATACTTCAAGAACTAATGGCCCCAACATGTCCAGATTTGATGAATTATATAAAGCTGTAGACTCGTTCTGTGAACTGGCAAGATAAACATAAACACACGCAGACACAGTAATACAGCAAGTCATATGTAAAATTGCCAAAAGCCAGTTATTCAAAGAAAAAACTTAAAAGCAGCCAACAGAAAAAGAAACAGATGCTAAAGAGCAAGTATAGAAAGAAAAATATGTCAACTAAAAATTCCATATCTAATAGAAATCTCATTTGAAAGCAGAATACTTTTTCATGCTAATAAAAGCTGAAAGAGTCATGTACAGTAGTACAAACTCATATTTAGTCTCAGCTACTCAGGAGGCTGAGACAGGAAGATTTTAAGTTCAGGGATATACTGGGTCACTTAGTGAGACCTTGTCTTAAAATACTCTGGGAGTATAACTCTGGTAGAGTGTCTGGCATGTACGAGGCCTTGGTTCGAATCCCCAGTATGACCTTGTATATATGTCCATACATACCTGAAAGAATTCGACCTAACATTTGCTTTTAAAGGACATTATTGGACAAAAAGAAACTGGTAACAAATGAAATTTCCATCTGCATGAAGAATTGAAGTGTACTAAAAAAGCACAAGTGTGGATTTTGGGAGATTTCTGAGATTCGCACAGTGATGAAGATCAGTACCCTGATAGAAATAAAACAATAAAAAGCCTTCTGGTCTAACTCCTTACCTGCAGACAGCCAAGTAAAACTTCCCGAGTAAATATTGTTACTTCATACAATTGATTGGTTATTAGTTTAGTGTTTGTTTTTAAATCTGCAAAACATGCATTTCATAATCCTTGAGTTTTCATGTGCCCTGTAAAACTCACTTTATGTTCATAGAACATATTGGGACGTGTTAATTTTCTTTATGAACTCTTCATCATTTATTAGTAAAAATATATTCTTACTCATGTTTTTCATGATGGATAAAATTTCTAAATATTTTAATAATCTATAAGATACTATCTGTCAATCAAGTATTCCCAACAACTTAGGTCTCAATATTTAACTATTTGTCCCAAAGTCCTTGAATATGTTTTTAAATGTTTAAAATTCAGTGTTTGACATGATAAAAATAATATTAATAACGTATATTCAGCCTCTCTGTAGTGGTGTCAGTTTCACTATGCTTTAGTTTTCATTATGCTATTTAATTTAGTTTTTATTATACTATTTTAACTTTCTTTGTTTAGAAATCTTGGTTTTACCCCTTCCACTTCTGCCCATACTCTCCCATCCCCCCTTCTTTTATAATTAATACCCTATTGGAATGCATTAAACATTAGACTGTTCTAGTACTACATAACAGGAGGTATTTGAAAATACAGAGTATGTTACAAATGTTAATAATTTTTATTCTGATGCTAGATAATACAAATGTTTTCCAGTGACATAGAGGTTTTTTACGTTGCCAAACAATATTAAAGAAGTATTTTGAGTCTTCATACAAGATTAAACAGATTATTTATATAAGATTAATTTTTGGTTATGATTCTTAGAGCCAGATTAGAAATGCAACTAAAAGGGAAGGTGACCTAGAAGAGAACTAAAAATAGAGCTACAGAATTTGGTATAACCACAAATTTTATATAAGGATTGTTTCAATCACTGATACTGTGAAGTACTTAATGGGCTACAATCTATGTAAGTTACCTAACAACTGAAGCCAAAGTAACAATATCTAGTGTATGGTCTGTTCATGAATGAATTTGTACTGTGTATCATAGTAACAGCATTAGAGATGAGCCTCAGTATTTTGGTTAAAAACAAAACGTTTATGGCTTTTTCCCGCCACCCTTTGCAGGTCCTTAGTGGCTTTGTCATTAATATTGTCCATGCTCCTCTTCAAACCTGCTCCAATTTATATCTTGGATGAGGTAGATGCAGCTTTGGATCTTTCTCATACCCAAAATATTGGACAGATGTTGCGAACTCACTTCACACATTCTCAGGTAAGAACTATTAAAAAAAATCAGACTTTTCAATAGAGTGTTTTTCTAAACTATTCTTTGTCAGTAGTCAGTGTTAGTAAGATACTTGGATTAGACTGGGGATGCAGCTCAGTAGGGGAAAGGTTGCCCTGAGTTCAATCCCCAGCATGGCAAAAAAGGAAAAGATATATTAGGGTTGAAGAATACTGAAGCATTATTTATTTATGTGGGTTGACTATGTTCAAACGGTTATAGAAGGAAAAAGAGTCTCCATTTTAAAATCACCAGACACTAAAATGGTTGTAGGTGAGAATTCAATTTGAAACTGAATTAGTGGATTTTTTCTGGCTAGTGGCCATAAGGCTACACAGTCAAAGCAATTGTTTTAGTGGTATATTTATGTGTACTCAAAGGGACCACTTTCTTTTCTCTGGGCTGAAAGGTAGAGAAAGCCTCTTGAAGATAAGAATAGGTGGTTTTGGTGTGCTATTGCTGTAAGCCATTTGCACTTCATAAATGATGCATTGTACAACTCCAGATCTTCATTCAATCATAGTTGCCATACAACGCATTCTCTTATTTTAGATTTTTGGCAGATACTTTTAAAGAGGTATCTTAATTAAATAAAGGTTCCATTTAAGCTAGGGATAGTAGTTGGTTATCTCATTTGGTATTACTAGCAGAAAACTGTTTCACTAAGGCAATTAGAGCTAGGAGCAAAAGAGTGAATACTGGCTACATAAGATAACAAGCTTTCAAACACAAAGAAATAGTAAATTTCAAACAAGGTAAAATTAGGAGATTGTAAAACCAAATATGGAAAGCTTGCATCCATTTTGATGTGTAATACTTTAACTGCTTGCTACTTAGACTTGCATATGTACATTTTCATGCAGTACAGTATTGAAAGAAGTAAAAATGACATCCAGAAAATTTATAGCCCAGTAAAAAGAAGTCAGTACCTCAAAAATTTTACCGAAAAGACTTATACTTTTTTTCTTTCTCCTTTAAGTTCATTGTGGTATCCCTAAAAGAAGGGATGTTCAACAACGCAAATGTTCTTTTCAAAACCAAGTTTGTGGATGGAGTTTCTACAGTGTCCAGATTTACTCAGAGTCAGAATGGAAAGATTCCAAAGGAACCAAAATCTAAAACAACAGGACCCAAATGAGCCTATGGTGGAAGTTTAAAGTACATACTTACTCCTGAACCTTGACCTTTTTGTTTATTAACAGTCTTTCAAGAACTCGGGATCTAACTTTTTTTAATATAATAATAATGTTATTCTGTCACCTAAGTACTGTTTTCTCTTCCTTTGTATTATCTCTTGTAAATGAACATAGATTCTTTTGTGTTAATTAGTGTAACTGTAGTCCAGTTACTGTGGTTATGGTTTTTTGTATATCATCAAAGTTTTTTCTTATGCAAATCATTTACCTATTAGAGAGGCTGTTATACCTGGTTTGTGATGTAGAAGAAAAATGCAGAGAAAGAGATGAAATTACAATATAGCATAAATGTAGCTGACAGCTTTTAATCAGTTTAATTGTTAAAGCAAAATTATGCCTGTTCTGTTGCTAATAATGCAGAGAAACAGATGAAACTAAAATATAAATGTAGCTGACAGTAAGCTTTTAATCAGTTTAATTCTTAAAGCAAGATTATGTATGTTCTGTAGCTAATAAAATCATCTAGTTAAGGAAGAATTATAAAGCAAGTAGCTGGATGAACAAAAGGAACACAAAGCAAGCTAGTATACCTGTCCTGAGGTATTGCAAGTTAGTCCCTTGAGGATGCAGTGCCAGATTCTATGATGGGAAAAATCTCAAGGTTTCCCACTTTAATGCTGTTGGAATATCATGTTTCTGTATGCATACGTGGTCTCTGCAACCTTCATTTATTTATTTTTTTTAAAGCTTTGTATTTTATAGAGATTTCGGAAGAAGTATGCTGTGTGGTGCTCTCTGGGTTTATTTGTTCTCTATATTTAAAGCTTTTTGTTCATCATTTCATAATCTAATCAATAACATCAGTAACAGAGAATGTAGGGCCCAGCAGACTAAAAGTTTTTCTTGAGTGATAAGCATATAGATTAATCTATTAACAAAAAAACTAGAACATATGATTATTATAATTATTTGTACATTCTGCTCTCTATTAAGAGTGGTGCAATTTATCAAACACCATAAGAATAGTATTTTTAGCTTTTGTTTTCTCTAGTACATTATTAAAATTGTGTATCTATAACCTAAATCCTAAAAGTTCTGATATGATCTCGGATGTGTTATCCCTTCCTGATACTTGACTCTTAGTTCCTACATGTTATTAACGTCCTTTCTCTTAAACATGCTCATACTTCTTGGCTTTAGGATTGACATTTCTCAGTCTTCATTTGCTATACCTATCATGTAATACCTGAGTAATTGCTATTGTAGGACAGATTGAAATGAATTTAATCTAGAATTAGTTCTGTCTGCTGTGGAAGGAAAAAGAGATACGGCAATAAATGCTGATTTATAGGAAGTCCAGTGTCAGAAGGCAGATATACAGTTTTTTGCTTCTTTTCAAAATTATTGCAGTTGTTCACCAGAACTGTTGTATGCATGTACATAATTACCAATAAAGTATAACATATAAATTTGATCACAGAGTAATCAATACTGGCAGTTAATTTCACTATTTCTAACCAAGCATTTACAAAATGATAACTTGCTATTTTAGCTAGCATTTTAAAAATAATTCTGCGCCTGAGTATTTTGCCATATGCACTAATTTCCTTTTCTCCGCTGCAAATGTTCTGCTTGTGTGCTTTTCTAATTTTTGTCTTACATATAATCTTGCTCTTTGATGAAAATTTTCAAACATGTATTAAATTTTTGTGAATAGTGCCCTTGTTATTCTTTGGAGGGTATATGGTAAGGGAAATAGAGACTTTTATTTCACATATCAGTACTATCCATCATCTAACCCTAAGTATTTTCTGAATTTATCAGATAGTTTTTGATTTGTATGTATTTTCATTTTAATCCTTATAATAACTCAGGTAAGTACTACTGTCAGCATTATACATCTGAGGAGATTAAATTGAGCAGAGAGGAAACTTGCTCACAGTGTAATTAATAGTGAGTGAGTGGCAGAGCCAAGATAGAATGCGTGGCAGTTGTTCTCCCGAACCAGGTTTGAATCTCCCTTACTTGTCAATAGAAGTGCTATAGAATTCACAGTTTTTAGATTTTGGCATATTTACATAGATTTTACTAGTTTAGCATCCCTAATTCACATACCCAAATACTATGAAATATGAAACTTATGTACATCCTGACATCCACTCAAAAAGTTTCAAGTTTAGAAGCCAGTCGTAGTGGCATGTGCTTGTAATCCCAGCACTCGAAAGGCTGATGTAGGAGAGTCACTGCAAGTTCAAGTCCAGCCTGGGCTACAAAGTGAGTTCAAGGCCAGCCTGAGCTGCATACTGAAACACTGTCTCCAAAAGCGAGAAAAAAAAGAACTTTCAGATTTTGAATTTTCAGCCTGAGAGTGTTCAATGTGCATTACCATGGTGACAGCTTGAACATTTGTATTTATTATACAAAATAAGTTTAATAAATGAGTTAATTATATGAGTGGTTTGTGAAGTATGTAGATATAATTTTCATGAGCCTCACACATCTGAAAGGATTTTTTTTTTTTTGCTATTGTTTGGCATTTTAAATAAACTAATAAATGCAAAGCAAAAATTTGGGAAATTCTCTTCTGATATGGTGGAATTGACTTGTGAGATCTCTGGATACTGAATAAAAAAAGCAGGAAGATTGTGATCAGCAGATGAAATTTGAAGAAAAAGATAAGCACCAGCTTGGTTTAATGTTTTGCACCTTTGACCTAATCACCAGCGGTACAGTCATGATGCACCTATGGGGACAGCTTTGCGGTAGTAAATCTGCTGTCTTCTTGACTGGCAAACAAAAATGGGGTCTGAGATAAGCACAGTTTCCAGAATTTGCAGGAGAAATCTCACAAGGGGGAGCTAAATGAAGGGGTCATTTGATAGCCTGACTAATCAGCTGATCCCTGAATTATGCAAAAAACAGAACATTTAATCAGGAATATTCTGTTAGAAGATTCTAGCATGAACTGCACTCAATGTCAGTTTTTGTACAGGTGACTTAGTGTTTTGAAGCCTGGATGAAGGGATAAGGAGAGTTGAGTGCAGATTCAGTGTCCTGGAAGTAAAAACCTACCAAAAAAGGACAAGGCTAGGGGAGTGGCCCATGTGAATCCATTTGTATTTGTACCAAGTTGTTAGCCTTTCACCGAGACTAGGACATAGTTCAGGTTTCTTCCAGTACTGACTGGAACAAAATTTTTGCAATGTTGAGTTAAGCAAGTACTTTAGAGAGGATTCTGTATTTTGGTGGTCTGGAGCCAGTCTGTGGTGAGAGATATTAAAAACATTTGTAAATTTTTTAATCCATATTTCTATGTCAAACTCATTTTCTACTACCAATTTAGACATTCTTTACTCTTGATACGGTTCTATAGATGTGCCTGGGATTTACAGTATCTCACTGAAACTACCACAGCCATTATTAAGTGAGGCTTAAATCTTTAGAATTTTCTGCCCCTTATAATCCATGATATATTTTTAGGAACCACTGCTTACAACTGATTTCAAGGTACATAGAAGTATTCTTCGGTAGGATCATATCTCTGTTTTTACCAAAAGGTAACAATTGTTAGGATTTGGTCTTTGTTAGCTCTAATGACACCATGCTATTCTGATGATGTTTTTATGTCAGAGAAAGTCAGAGGCACCAGAAATTGGCCAGACACCATTCAATTGGATAATCTTCACAGCTGACGGTAAGCAGTGGTATTTCTATACAATGAATGTTTCAAATTATGTTGAATGGTGTTCCACAGATACATTAGCATGGAGTTGAGAGGAGCCAGTGACTTTTAAGTTCTCATCTGTGACTTGTCAGAGATATTTCTCTTTTATTACGGTATTCAAGTGGAGGGAAAAAGACGGCTGGTCAACAGGTAGCACGGTAGAGAGCCTCTCAGAGAAAAACAACTCAAGATGCTAGAATTTAATACCATGGAGAAGAATAGATGAAAGGAGAGGAATTCTCACGACCCAGGAAGAAACTGAGGAAAAAGGAAAAAAAAAAAAAGGTGGTCCAAGGGCTGGAGCTGGTCCTGCGCTGTGCTGCGCAGAGAGCTGGAGCTTCACACGCTCCCATCGACCCAGTCCCGCGCTGTACTGGGTGTGTCTTGGAGTCAGTGACTCACAATCAAGTTGGGGTCAGGATCCTACCGAGACCAGGGGTTGGTGAGCCTGAGACCTGTGGCAGGAGGAGGCGCCGCAGCAGGGAGCAGAACCAGTGAAACAGCTGCGCTGACTCGGGTGAGTGCTGGGAACTGGGTCCTACAAAAGGGGTGACCGGCTTGATGACATTGGAGTTGGGCAGGACAGGCAACTGCAGTGACGTCAGTGGGCTGCTCCTGGCCCAAAACAGACTGGTGGGATCTGCTTGGGTGGGGCCACGCCCCAGGGCGGGACCCAATAGCCAGGGATGAAACTGTCCCGAACCTGTGACATCCGCAGGGCACTGACTAACGTGCTGAAGGCACTCACTGGTTGACTGGCTTAGAGGAGAGGGGCCAGCCCACATCACCCCTGTGTGCACCTCACAGATCAATAGCAAACTGAAGAGGGCAGCAATCCCCTATCCAGTACACTTGAGAAAAACTAAGCAATACGGAAAGGACCTGAGACCTCCACCATACACCTGTCTGAAAGAATCCAGAAACGACAAGAGAAAGAAGGAAAAACCTCCAGCCGCTGATGCAGGGAATATAAGTCTAGGAGAGGTAAATACAGAAGAGATCAAGGATAGCAAACATGCAATATCAGACACAACCTCAACAGAAATAAAGAAATACCTCTTTGACTTCATCAACAAATTTAAACCTGAAATTCTAACTCAGGTGGAGCAAGATAGATTAATAAAAGAAATGCTAAGCACTTCTCAAGAAGACATAGATGGAAAAATGGAGGAACCCAGAAAAAAAGAGAGAAACCTTTGATGAAGAATATAAACAAAATCTAGAATACATGAAAATACCAGGAAATTAAAAAATTCATTGAAAGCTGGCAAAACTTCTTGACTGAAACTAAAGACAGACTTTCAAAACTGGAAGATAGATTTGCAATGTATGATCACAAAAGGAAAGATCTCTTAAAAATAACAAGGAACCAGGAAGTAACAATACAAAGGCTAGAAGACGACAAGAGGATTTATAACGTAGGAATAATAAACGTGAGTGAAGAAGCAGGGGCAAATACAAAGGAAGTGAAAAGGCTATTCATGGAAATAATTTAAGAAAACTTCCCAAGCATAGGTAAAGGAAATGATATTCAGATATATGAGGCATACAGAACTCCAGCCAGCTACAACCAAAACAGATCTCTACCCAGACATAATAATTAAGATCCCAGATATTCATCAGAAGAACAGAATATTAAAAGCAGTCAGAGAAAAGAAACATCACCTATAAAGGAAAACCCATCAAAATCACAACAGACTTCTCAACACAAACTATCAAATCAAGAAGAGCTTGGAGTGAAGTATCCCAAGCAAGCCCTGACCAGAAAATAACCTCCAACCTAGGTTGATGTACCCTGTAAAACTATCACTCAAAATTAATGGAGAAACGAAGTTTCCACTACAAAAAGGAACTGGGGGAGTTTGTGACCACCAATCCAACCCTACAAAAAAGTACTGAAAGGCATTCTAGAGAGAGAAGAAAAACTCCAGGATTCCAAGAACAATGGCAGAAAGTCCTCAATGAGTGGGGCAGACAGTGGAATGAAGGAAAAAAGTAAGCAATGACAGAAAAATAGCATAGCAGAGGTGAGGCAGAGAAAATTGCCTATAGTTTGATTTTATTCTGTCTACTCATACTAGATTTGAAAGCACAGACAGCTACCCCCAAAATAACAGGATATATTACAGTAAATATCCTTAATTCCCTATTAACTTAAACTGAAGCCCTGTGTTACATACCCTGTCTTACTATGACTGATCTTATTTGAATCTGGTTTGTTAGGTCACTGTTTTGTCTTTACTGATTTTATTCAAATCTGGTATGCTTGATAGCATCAAGTCTAAGAATAGAGGCAACTGTTCTGAAGATGACAAGATTCAACAGGATAACCATTCCAGACTATTAACTACTTTTGAAGTCATATAATGTCTCCAATGTTTTGTTTTTATTAATATTGCTAGTACTGCTATGTCCAATTATACTATGCCCGATGATATAGACAATTCTATTGAAAATAGCAAGAGACATAGTAAATACTGTAGATCACCTACCTAGTATTGTGGTTCTATATGACTTTTGTTTCATGTTTTTCTAGGAATTTGCTTTGTTGTCTTGTTTTGATTTGTTCTTCCCTCTATCAGAAAGGATAGGTATACATGTAGAGATTCATACATGTGTAGAACTTCTAAACAGTTTATGAGAATTGAATATAGTTATTACTAAAAAAGAGAGAAAAAGAAATTATTCTAAAAAGTATAACTGCATGTATGTTTACGTGTGTTAAGATTGATAACCAAATTACTAAGTTTCTATTGGATAGGTGAACAGAACTGGTTGCAGTCTCACTGTTTAAATGTCCACTTTGTATGTTTTACTTATGTAACTTGAACAACTACTTTTAAGAGGAAAATGTGTAACTGTCAACTAGTGATTTCTTTTTTAAAAAATTATTTCTATCCTCTTTTTGTTTTTTCTTTAGATAAAAAAATTAAAATATGGTGTTCTAGTTCATACAGAAAAATACTTGTATAACTATAAAAAGGTAAAACACTAAAATAGCTTAGTATAGTATTTAGCCCTAATGTGTATGTTTCCTAATACCTTGCAGAGCCAATAAGAAAACCAAACAAAACCAGAAAAGATTTCAGTTGTTATCACTACTCTGTCAGAAAGGTGTTACAGGAATGCACAGGGATTCTGGGTTCTTGGCTTAGATGCAGTAATGGCGAGGCTTTTAGAGTTTTCAGGAATTCAGGCAGCCTGCGGTGACATGCGTCCCATAGGATTCCACCACTGGTTTAGAATGTGATGCAGCATGTCCTAACAGTGATAGCTAAAAACAGAAAGTAGCTATGAAAGCTAGCTCAGATTTTTAATTCATTCTGTATCTATGTAAGTCCTGTGAAGTGCTCTTTCTAACACTGTTAGCTGTTTTAGGAAATGGGCTGTATTCTTGCCCTGTTGATGGAGATTAGGAGAGTAGAGTAAGTAGTAGTAGGCTTTGTGTTGGGGAAGAGAGGAACTGAAATTCATCAAACACTGACAACGTTATGATAGTTATCTAATATGTATTTGTTGGATGGATACGTAAAGGAATGTAAAAATGACTGCAGAAACAATGGCGGAGCTGTTTTCATTGAAGCACTCCCTGACTTGAAGTTATACTACAAAGCTACCATAATAAAATCAACATGGTATTGGAAAAAAACAGACCTGAAGATCAATGGAATAGACTAGAAGATACAACTAAGAAACACACTCAGCCACCTTATCTTTGATAAAAGGGCCAAGCATGTTCACTGGAAGAAGGATAGTCTCTTTAATAAATGGTGCTGGGAAAACGTTTTACATATGCTGAAAACTAAAATTAGACTCATGCCTATCACTATGTACAAAACTAAAATCCAGATGGATCAAAGATCTAAATATTATAGCAGAAACACAATCTGTTGCAAGACAAAGTAGGTAAAAATCTTGAAGACATAGGGATTGGTAGAAAATTCATGAACAAGAACCAAATTGCACGGGAAATACTTCCCAGAATCAATAACTGGGATCATGTCTTATTAAAGAGTTTCTGCATGTCCAAAGAAATCTCCAGCAGAGTGAAAAGAAAACCTACAAACTGGGAAGAAATCTTAGTGAACTGTCCCTCAGACAAAGGACTTCTGTCTAGAACTTATAAAGAATTTTAAAAAATCAGACCCCTGAAATTCAAAGACCCAATCCAAAAATGGGCATCTGAGATGAACATACAGTTCTCAGATGAAGAATACAAATGCAAATACATGAAAAAATGTTCATCATCATTGGTCATTAGAGAAATGCAAATTAAAACCACACTGAGATACCATCTCACTCCAGAAAGAATGGCCAGGATCAACAAAACTACCAACAACAAATGCTGGAGAGGCTGTGGGGAAAAAGGAACTCTTCTGCACTGTTGGTGGGAGTGTAGACTGGTGAACCACTCTAGAGGTCAATCTGGAGATTCCTCAAAAAGCTGGGTTTGGAGGTCCCATTTGACCCAGCTATTCCACTCTTAGGCATATTCCCAGAAGATCTGAAAACATCTTACCACAATGACATATGCGCACCCATGTTTATAGCGGCACAATTTGTAATAGCCAGATCTTGGAAACGACCTAAGTGCCCATCAACCGAGGAATGGATAAAAAAATCGTGGTACTTTTATACAATGGAGTATTACTCAGCTATAAAGAATGATCACATTGAGATATTTATAAATAAATGGATGCATCTTGAATCTATCTATACTCATAAGTGAAATAAATCAAACTCACATGTGTAAGTACTGTATAGTCTCCCTAGTGTAAGAAATGGTAAGAGTACAGAAGATTTTATGGTAATCATGTTTTACCATTATATTGCTTTGAAATCTTATGTTTTCATTCATTGGTTGGAATGGTTATATTGTGTTTTGTTTGATCTTAAAATATGTGATTGTATGACTAGTTACTTTGAAGAAAAGACAATATGGCAGCCATTGTTGATTTAATATCATCTTGTTCTGAAGTCCCACCATGCTTTTGTTTTTCTATTACCATTGGTTCTATCATGTTGTGTTTTATTAGATTTTAATATGCATGATAGTATAAAAAATTTTAATGAAAATGAGATAATACAGTAGCTATTGTTCATCTTTGGTTATTTGGTTCAGAATGCCTTGCAATACTTTCATTCTCTTGAGTGGTTTTATTCTATTTTGTTATGTTTGACATTATTGTGTATAAAGCTAAGCTCAACTATTTCAAAGAAAGAGACATTATGATAGCTACTGTTAATATTCGATTGTCTTGTTGTGAAGTGCTGTTTGCTTATGTTGTTCTGATCTGCTTAGATCTGTCCTCTTTTGTTTTATCCTCTTTAAAATAAAAAAAAAATTAGAAAAAGAAAAAATAAATTGCCAAATATATGGTGAATAATGAACACAGCATCTGAGTTATGTTGATACATGAAGACCAAAGTGTTAAAATTGGGGTATGTGGCCAGGGATTTAGCTCAGCGGCATAAGCACCTGCCTGGCAAGCGTGAGGCCATGAGTTCGATCCCTGGAACAAAAATAAAAAAAAAGAAAATTCAGGTATGTGAAAGTTTAATGAGAAATAAAAATCAGTTTACAAGGTACATAACCTACGTCATGATGATTTCCTTTTTCCAAATAGTCGGAATAAACATTCTTGTAAATGCTACCACACCTATGTGAGATTCTTGCCCTATGGAGTTCAAAACTCTCATACATGTGACGTTCCAGATATAAGACTATAATATCACAAAGTTCTTAGACATCAAGACAAAAATAATTCCATATCCTGTAGGGTGGGCCAAGTTAGTCCCATTCTTTATGTACATAATATCAACTTGGTGGTCCCTGCCATTTTTCAAAAAAATAAACCAGGTAGATCTTGAAAGATGGCATTAGACTACAGTAATCTAATCCAGGAATAGCCTCAATAGCAACCATCATACTAGATAAGTTATTAAGAATATTAAAAATACTCCTCATAGGTGAAATATAGCTATTGATTTATCAAATGTATTCTTTTTCTTCATTCAAAGGATCAGAAATAGTTAATTCAGATAGAACAGATATTATATGTTTGTATTTTAGCTCTAGAATTAGGTTAATTTGTCCTGAAATAATATGAACAAGTCTGGACCATGCAAACATCTTGAATAATATGATATTAATCCTTTATAACAATAGAATCATACTAATTGTGCTAAATGAGGAAGAAATGGCTTGGGTATCAAACACCTTGTTAAAGGTGCAGATATAGCTCAGCTCCAAGGTGCCTGTCTGGCAAGCACAAGGTTATGAATTTGATCCCTGATACAATAAATAAATAAATAAATAAATAAATAAATAAATAAATAAAAGACATGCTCCAAAAGATAGGTTATAAACTCTACAAATAGGAATATCATGTCTGTACAGTTTTAGTGGTCCAGCAGTCATAGACATTCCAGGACATCCTTTATGAAATACAAGATTAGTGCGTACATCTTGTGTTCCTATCCCAAACAGGAAAATAATACTCCCTCGGGCTAACAGATGTGTTAAGCCATATACGGACATGATGTAGAGGCTTCAAATGGGTGCAAAGCAAGAGAAGCCCCACCAAGGTGAAGCAGCTTTGCTCCTGGGAACATGTAACAAGGTAGACTATAGCATAAATAGCAGTTGTGGGAAAAGATACCTCGTGGGTTTATGACTAGCCCCAGTGCAGTGTTTGAAACACGGACCCCTGCAGAAGGTCGTGCTCTTTACAGACTTCAGCATCTAAAAAGCATCTGATCTGCTGCCTCCTAGACCTCATAGAGAGGCAGCATCTAAGTTACCATTTTAAAACTTCAGCTGCCCATGTTTAGTTTTTTTTGTCAGCTCACGATGTCACAAGGTCAGCTGCACCCAGAAACAATACATTTTAATGAAAGTGGGAAATGAAGAATGAACCACAATATTGACCCAATTCTGGACAAGAGTATTCACACTCTAGAACAACTTTTAGAGTCGACTGTGACTATTATTGGTCTTGGATAAATTATTCCTAAGAATTAGGCACTCAGTAAATTAAATTCATCTTTAAAATCAGCTCCTAGAGGAACTCAACCTGGAACAATATTTTACACTCAATTTAAAATGTTATTTTTAAAATAAAATCATTGGGGTTGGAGAAGCTGGGGATGTAATCAAGTGGTAGAGTTTTTCCTAGCATGCGGGAGACTAAATAAATAAATAAATAAATAAATAAATGTTAAGGTAATTTCATGTCATTATTATCCTACTCTGTGGACTAGAGAAATATTTTAGAAAGAAACATCACAGACTATCTAATCAGTTTTCTTCTAATACATTAACACTGTTTTTCCCCTGTAGTGTTCTCAACCTCAGAAAATACTACACAAATAATAATAATAATGTGTTTCAACATTATTTCCAATGGCATCTAGGTTACATAGTAACCAAAACCCTAAAGTGTACAATACCATCTCCTATGATATGATATCTGCCTTCTGTATCTTCTTTCCAGCTACCTTTGTTTTTACATCCACTTCCACATGATAATTTCAAACAAATGACAGCATCTAGCATGTACTGTGCTGAATTTTCATGACTAAATAAATCCAAATCCCTTAAGCATTTCTCCTAAATTTCATGATCTTTCACCAGCATGGTTCCACCTCCCCTATAAATTACTCATTCTTTAACACAGAGACAACTTCTAATTTCTAAAGTATTTTGATATTGCTTTTACAAAAGTTACCTTCTCTGCAGTGCATATTAAAGCAAAAGCAAACAATATAGATGGACCAAAGAGTCAATACTTTAAGTTATTCAATCCTATTTAGATACTAACTAATTTAAAGTATCCAAGCCATTTGATTTAATCCTTCTCCACTTCAAATATAATGATTTGCCCATAAATGTTATGGTGGGAATTCTGATCCCTTCGTAGGGCTAATATGATTTTCTTTTTCTTTTTTTGTGCCAGGGGTTGAACTCATGACTTTGCACTTGCCAGGCAGGTGCTCATGCTGCTGAGCTAAATCCCTGGCTCCTAATATGATTTATTAATGGTATCATTACTTGGTGAAACAATTTGACAAATTGGGGATTATTAGCTTTTTCATTCTTTTAGTTAAAAGTGAGCAACTGATCCTAGTTCTGATTGGTACCACTATTTAGGGTATGGGGTTCAGCATTCTCTGCTGGACGTCAAGGACAGCAAAAGGGTGAATACGTTGCCAATTTGACTGATATTTTATGCAAATAACATGAATTGATACATCTCATACATGGTTCATTGAAAATTATAATTGCATATTTAAAAATGTATATGAGCCATATTTTATATGGGGAGGATGTGTTTTGTGGGTCACATAACATGACAGAAAACAGATATCCTTACATTGCTAGGGAAATGAGGTTTCTGACTGTATTAATGCATATTTTTTAGGATGAAAAGTATCCTTTTTGTTAGGGAATTTTAATTATTAAATTTCTGTATTTAACTGAATTCCATAGAGAGCTGCAATGCACATCCTTTGGAAACCAAAATGGTAATTTGGTTTGGAACCTAGAATGATACGAGGCCTATGTCATTCGGAAAAAAAACTTGCTAAATTAATTACCGCTTCCTAATTTACTCTAGGAAATTATTAATGTTGAAAAGATCAGTTGGTTTAGGAAATAGATGACTTTTGTTTTCTCATGGAACACTGAAGTTGTAAAATGAACTCAACTGATTTATCATTTTTACATTGTTTATATTTGCTATCTTAATGATAAAAATCAATGTTTGGTTCTCTCAATTTTTATTACTTTATGGTACATTAGGAGAAGAAACTTCCTTAGAGTTTCTGTCTTCTGTGAGGAGACTAAATAGTGTAATGAACATGAACAATGTCTTTAAGAGTCAGATTGAAACCTAAGTTCCAACTCTGTTTCCTATTAGCTATGTGCTCTCAGTCTAACTTTATGTTACTTTTATTAGCCAAATTATCTTCATCTGTAAAATTAGACTGGTAGTAATAATCACTTCATAAAATCATAAGTATTAAATGAAATATTATAATCCTCACAAGATAAATGTTCTCAAAGTGGTAACTACTCTTTTGGATGGAGTAAGGCTCAGGAATTTTGGCATAATATCCTTTATAGGGAAAATGAGTCCAATTCTGATTTTCATTAATTCTTTGAGTACTTTGAGAAAGAAAACTTTCAGCTATTCTGAATTCAAAGGCTGTTTTACCCACTTTGTAGCACAAAACATAATGCAGTAGAATATGCTGTGGAGAGAAAAATTTTGAGAACTCTTTTTTTTTGTAAAATTATGTTGATGCTATTGGGTTTTTCTTGTTTTTTTTTTTAAGAGAATAAAACACAACAAAACAAATCAAAACAAAACAGAGCAAAGTAGAGCAAAGTAAAATAATGCAAATAACACAGATTTCAGAAAACAATAGTAGGAAATCAACAGTGGTTACCTTAATGTGTCCTGTTTTCTTCAAAATAGTTGTCCATACCTTCACACACAGTAAGTTAATACAAATCAAAGCATAAGTAAATCAGAATACAAAAGCAATCAAAACACAAGAATGAGAGCCTGAAGGACTTTCAAAACCAGACACTAGGAAATCAATAAATGGCTACTATAATGTTTCTTGTTTTCTTCAAAGTAGCTGTCCATAACTTCATGCATATTGGAATCAAATAATTGAAATCAGACTAAAACCATCAAAACCAAGAATAAAAGCATTATTGGCTTTTGAATCAAAATGATAGAAAATCATTTTGGCTATTATGGTGCCTCATTTTCTTCGGTGCAGTTGTTCATACTACCACACATAATAAAATCAATTCTTGTAAACTCTTTAGGTGAAGTTCTAGGCATATATATGCATGTACATGTACATCTATCCTTTCCGCATTAGAGGAAAAAACAAAACAATAAATAAATAACTATAAGAGCCCAAAACAATAACAATGTAAGTTTTCAAAACAAGGTGGTAGGAACATTACAATTTTTGCTGTTTTGCATATTTATCTTCATAAGTCTTATTTAAATTACCAGATGTAGTCATGCAAAATTGATCTAATCCTATGAGTGTTATCTGTTTTAAAAACTAATAGAATTAGTAGTATAGTCATTTTAGTAATCTTGTGTATATATACAAATTTATATCTTTGAGCAGTTTGTTAGCCTTTCACTTTATTTGTTGAAGATTTTATATCTTATTTACTCTTTCAGTTTCTTACACTAGGGAGAAAATATGGTATTTACACATGTGAGTTTGATTTATTTCACTTTTGAGTATGGCCTCAACTCACATCCAT
Source organism: Hydrochoerus hydrochaeris (assembly GCA_004027455.1). NCBI lineage: Eukaryota > Metazoa > Chordata > Mammalia > Rodentia > Hydrochaeridae > Hydrochoerus > Hydrochoerus hydrochaeris. Next base: position 206,090 of record PVLA01003113.1, read on the forward strand.
TAACTTATAAAAGCCTCAATGTGGTCTTCTTTATAGCTGAGTAGTACTCCATTGTATAAAAATACCACATTTTTTTTTATCCATTCCTCAGTTGATGGGCATTTGGGTTGTTTCCAAGATTTAGCTATTACAAATTGTGGTGTATAAACATGGGTGCACATATATAATGGTGATATGATGTTTTCACCTCTTCTGGGAATATACCCAGAAGTGGAATAGCTGGGTCAAATGGGACCTCCAATCCCAATCTTTTGAGGAACGTCCACCCAGATTTCCATAGTGGTTGCACCAGTCTGCACTCTCACCAACAGTACAGAAGTGTTCCTTTTTCCCCACAGCCTTTCTAGCATTTGTTATTGGTGGTTTTCTTGATCCTGGCTATTCTTTCTTGAGTGAGATAGGGTCTCAGTGTGGATTTAATTTGCATTTCTCTAATGAACAATTATGATGAACACTTTTTCATGTATTTATTTGCCATTTGTATTTCTTCATCTGAGAAGTGTGTATTCATCTCAGATGCCTATTTTTGGATTTGGGGGCCTGATTTTTTTTTAAACTCTTTATATGTTCTTTGTCTGAGGGACAGTTGACTAAGATTTTTTTCCCAATTCGTGAGTTTTCTTTTCACTGTTACAGATTTCTTTTGACATGCAAAATATTTTTAATAAGATGAGATCCCAGTTGTTGATTCTGGGAGGTATGTCCCATGCAGTTTGATTTTTTTCATGAATTCTTTTCCAACTTCTGTGTCTTCAAGATTTCTACCTACTTTGTCTTCCAATACATGTAGTATTTCTGTTTTAATATTTAGATCTTTGATGCATTTGACTTTAGTTTAGTGCATAGTGACAGGCACTAGTTTTAGTTTTAGTTGTGTTTTAGTTTTCAGCATATGGAGAGCCAGTTTTTCTGGCACCACTTGTGAAAGAGGCTATCTTTCTTTCAGTACACGTGCTTGGTCCCTTTGAGTGTGTTTGTAGTAGTGATTGTATCTTCTAATGTATTCTATTGATCTTCAGATCTGTTTTTATTCCAGTACTATGCTGATTTTATTACAGTAGCTTTGTAGTATTTCAAGTCAGGGATTGTGATGCCTTCTGCCTTGCCGTTGTTGCCCAGAATTGCCTTTGCTATTCTAACTCTCTTCTGGTTCCAAATGAATTTTAGGAATGATATTTCTAGAGCTGTTAGATATGCTAACGATATTTTAATTGGAATTGCATTGTCTGTAAAACAATTTTGGGAGAATGGCCATTTTTGCAATGTTTGTTCTTCCTATTCATGAACAAGGAATATCTTTCTATATTCTGAGATTCTCTTCAATTTCTTTTTTCAGAGTACTGTAATTTTCACTGAATAGATCTTTTACTTCCTTTTTTAGATTCATTCCTAAGTATTTCATTTTTTTGGATGCTACTGTGAAGGGTGTGGTTTCTTCTATCTCCCTCTTAGTGAGTTTGTTGTTTGAGTACAGAACGCTATTGATTTTTGAATGTTGACTTTGTATCCAACTACATCACTGAATTTGGTTAATACATCTAGAAGTCTTTCAATGGAGTTTTGGAAGTCTTCTATATAAAGTATCATGTCATCTGCAAATAATGATAGTTTAACTTCTTCCTTTCCTATCATTATTTCTTTTATTTCTTTCTCTTGTCTAATTGCTCTGGCTAACATTTCTAGCACTATAGTGAATAGGAGTGGTGATAATAGATAGCCTTGTCTTGTTCTTGATTTTAGAGTGAAAGCTATCAGTTTTGACCATTTAATATGATGCTGGCTGTTGGTTTGTCATAGATGGCTTTTATCAGATTGAGGTAAAGACCATCTATTTCAATTTTCCATAGGTTTCCTATCATGAATGCCTGTTGGATTTTATCAAAAGGTTTTTCTGCATCTATTGAGAAGATCATGTGATTCTTATCTTTGGCTCTATTGATATGCTGTATTACGCTTATTGATTTGCATATGTTGAATCATCCCTGCATCCCTGGGATGAATCTCTCTAGATTAGGGTGTATGATCATCTTGATAACTTGTTGCATTCTGTCTACCAGTATTTTATTGAGGATTTTTGCTTCTAAGTTAATTAGGGAAATTGGCTTGTTGTTCTCTTTTTTGGCTGGGTCTTTCTCTGGTTTTGGTATTAGCATGATACTTGCTTTCACAAATGAATTAGGGATAACTTCTTCCCTTTCAGTTTCATTGAAGAGTTTAAAGAGTGTCGGTATTAAGTCTTTCTTGAATTTCTTGTAGAATTCTGCCATGAATCCATCAGGACCTGGGCTTTTTTTTTTTTTTTTTTGTTAAAACAACTACAACTCTGAGAACACCAACAGAAAAAAGCCACTAATCAGGGCAGACAATTAAAAAGAGGGAAAATGTAAAGAACCAATAGCAAAAAGATAACATGACAAAAATGAGCCAATATATATCAGTTATAACCATTAATGTAAATGACATCAATTTACCCATTAAAAGAAATTGACTGGCAGAATGGATCAAGAAACAACATCCAACCATATGCTGCATACAAGAAACCCACCTAACCCAAAAGTAATTCATAGTCAGAAAGTCAAAGGATGAAAAGCAACACTCCATGAATAGGAACCAAAAAAAAAAAAGCAGGGGTAGCTATACTGTTTGGAGACAATGTGAACTCCAAACCAAGAATGATCAGAAGAGATAAAGAAGGTCACTATATACTAGTTAGAAGAAAACTCCAAGAGAAAGAGATAACAATCCCAAATATATATGCACCAAGATATAAGCACCCAGCTATGTAAAACAAATATTAATAGAAATGAAAAATCAAATAAGCAATAACACAATTATAATGGGAGACTTTAACACACTTTTGACACAAAGATACAGATAAACTAGACAGAAGGTCAGCAAAGAAATAACAGAATTGAATCAAACTTGTGAACAAATGGACTTAGATGTGTACAGTGTTCCACCCAACAACATCAGAGTATACATTCTTCTCAGCCTCACAAGGGCCATTCTCTAAAATAGACCATATACTAGCCCATAGAACATGCTTAAGTAAATGCAAAAGAACTGAAATTGTTCCACACATATTATCTGATCATAGTGCTATAAAACTGGAAAGTAATGATAAAAGAAACTGCAAAAACTCCATAAACATATGGAAATTAAATAATGCACTCCTGAACAATCAATGGATCATAGAAGAAATTAAAGAATAAATTAAACAATATCTATGAGCAAATGAAAATACAAATACATCTTACCAGAACCCATGGGATGCAATGAAAGCAGTCCTCAGAGGGCATTTTATTGTGGTGAACTTCCACATCAGGAAAACAGAATGAACACAAACAACCTGATGCTACACCTCAAACATCTAGAAAGAACTCTTGAAGAGAGAGAGAGACCAGTATGTTTTTCTTTTGGGCTTCTGAGAGAAATTCTGTAAGTGGACTATTCTATAAATATTTGGTATGAAGTTACCTCAAAATAAAAAGGAAAGGGAATGAATATTGGGTTCTTACTATTCCAAACCCTGTAATGTCTATTTTTTCAGAAATCAGTGTGACTGTTATCACCATCATTTCCATCATTAATAGCAACAGTAGAGACCATTTATTACCTCCTATTTTTTTTACCATGCACTTATTTTATACATACTACTCAATTTAATTATTACAATGACCTCACAAAGTATATATTACTTTGTCTAATCTATTAATGAGGAAGTAAAAGCCAAGAATGTTGGAGGAACTTGCTCCAAATCATACGGCTGGTGAATATTGGCAGTAGAATTGGAACTCATGTCTATCCAACAAATAACCTACAAAGGAAGGATAATTCTGTGTCAGGTTGTTTTACTTCAGTTTATGTCAGGATAAAACATAAAAATGTGACCTTCAGAGAGGAATGCAGAGGTCACAATGAGGGTCTGGATCAACTGCTGCCTGTGTTTCAACAGATGTCAGGACCACCTCCATGACTCACAGACTTAAACTTTATTCGCTGTCTACCAGACATCACTCACACAACATATATATAGTCTGCCATGGAGTCCTACAAGCAATGTCTTTGTTGCTGTAGACCTTTTTAGTTAAAAGTGAGCAATTAATTCTAATTCTGATCAGCATCACTATTTAGTTCAGCATTCTGTACTTGGCTTCAAGGACAGCAAAATGGTAAACACGTTGCACAAAGTTTGTCCTAGTACAAGCTCAAGCTTGTAGCCACTAGTCTAGTTGAACACTCTGGAATTCATAAAAACCTGCATTAGGTAAGTGAAGAGCTTTGCTTCCAAGCAGTGGCTGGAAAGAACTCATATGTATAAAAGAAACTATGCCTTGTGTTTTCCTCAGGTGTCTGTTCTTCAAATAGAACTTCCATTGCTGTCCTGGAATTTTTCCTCTCGATGTACACAGGATGCAACTTTTACTAGCAGCAGGAACTTCAGGTTGTTATATGGCTCCCCTGTGCTTTCTGGAGCCCATACACCCAAGATCCAACTCATAGGATTGAGATAGAGATGCATGCTTGTAATCCCAGCACTTTGAAGCCTGAGCCAGGGGTATTGTAAGTTGAAGGCCAGCCTGGGCTACATCATGAGTTCAAGGCTAACTTGAACCATATAGAAAGATCCTGTTTTTCAAGAAAAAAAAAAAAAAACCCGTAACTCAAAATAATAGGCTATTTAGTCTTTTCCACTTAGCCTATAAGTGAATTACAGAATTTTTGCTGTGGAAATAAAACATTTATAACAAAAACAAACAATAATCAATTTAGGTGCCAGCTAAATTTGCAAACATACTTTCCAAAGCAACTTGAACTTCTGGCATGGACTCAGCACATTTCTAATATATTAAATTTAGAATGTTTCTATTCAAGATCAAGAATAATCAGAAGCACCAAGAAACACACAGATATCTCACAGGGGAAATTCTGTTCAAAGAAAATAATATATTATGAGAATAATATCTTTTTGAGGTATTAAGAAATGGCCTGAAGTACCTTAACTGGTTTCTTATCTAAGGCTCTCAGATCTCAATTGTGAAAGATACTTCGTTTTGGAGGATAAAAAGAAAACAGCTCAGAAGCTCTACTGACTTCAAACAAAAGGTCGCTGACTTGAGACAATCAGGGTGAATGATGCTTGTATGATGCCCAAAGCCCAGATTGAGCACCAGAGGGACTTGAGGTTTACTGATTTCAAGGCAAACCTAATAGCTTAGCCAGTGAGCTGGAAGGTCAGTGGAGACATGTAGTAAATCAGGTACAATTAGTTCCCACTGCACGATTGTGCAATTGTGGAAAAGAAAGATCTGTTTGTCAATGGCTTCCCAGGAAGAAAATTAAGCTGAAACTTACATCATCCTATTCCCAGAGATCTCTCTGTGAACCTTTATTACATTCTCCCTGCTGACTTGTGACTGGAATCTTTAAAGACTGTAGCAGGCTCCTTGGGAAAGAATGCTATTCGAGGTCCATGCTGGGTTCACAATGGAACTTTACATGGGAAAAAAATCCTAAAAAAGTAAAATCTTGGGATTTTACAACTTGAACACACCTTACATTAAATAGCCATTCTGTTTTTTGCAGTAAAAATCATTGTAAACCAGGAAGGTGTATTCTATGTCACCATTTGGTTTGGCTTGAAATCTATGCCTTTTCATTTCTATTACAGTATTTTTTCAAGTACATGACTGCCCAGCTAATGGTATGTCAAAGGAAATAAAGAAAAAGGTATTGTAAAGGAAAAGAAATGCAGGGTCACCGGACATGCTGGGACATTTCTCCTGTAGTCAGCTTCTGTTGCTGCTACTATATTGTCATTTTAGCAATGATTTCTTATATGCCAATATGTTCTTATTTAACCCTAACAATATTGATGTGAGATAGGAATGATTTCATTTTTGAATGAACTTTTTGATAACTTTGCTAAAGAGGATAAGGCAACTACTGAAACAGATTCCAGCCCCCATATCTTTTAGTTTCTAAGGCCAGTGTGCTGCCCTTGAATATTTAAAGGTTCTATTTTGCCAGTGGCTATAACCAGGTCCCAGTTTGATGGGGAAATTCTAGTGCTGAAATATTGATTTAGAGGTTTATTTTTAATTGAGGCAAAGGTTTTAAGGACTTTATCCTCACATGAACCAACTATTGAGTATCAACTTATACCTTTAGTCAATGGTTTTTCTTAGAAACTGTAATACGTGGGAAAAACTTTTATATTTGTACTGCTATTGAGGTAGTAATTAAAACTCAACCAGGAGGCCAGTGATTGATAATTGCACAAGAGTACAAATATGAATTACTAAGCTCACTAGCTAAATGAAGAATTCAGCAGAAACTGTTTTGGATAATTCAAGTGGAAAGTGATTCTTTTTAAATGCATATTTCTTCAGTTTAACCCAACAGTACTTGCTGGTGGTGCTGCAGCTGTCACTACCCTGAGATCACTTGTGTATTAGAGTCCCAGCTGCACTCCCTACTGATCATCATACACATTTCTGTTACAAGTTCTGTGTAAAAGTAACTCCAAGAACAGTTTTTATATTTTATATTCACATTGACAACCAATCAGATTTACTTCAACTTTGAAAACAATGTTTATGTAAAATTAAATGCAGGCTGGCAGCGAGCTGTACTTTTTTTTTTCTATACAGGAAATGCTTAAATGAATATTGGCTTTAGCAACATCCTTCTCACTGGGGAAGAAGAAGATTTAAATGAAAATTGAGGTTATTCAGGTTCATCATCCCTATCATTCTGATCTAAAAAAACAGTTAATTGACTAAAATGCACATATTCAAGGTATATGTTATAATGACTTGGTAAAAATATTTATCATCTACTGAGCACTACAGTAAATTAATTAATATATCAATAGAATTACCACTTGTGTGTGTTATGAAGACACTTAAAATCTTTTCTCATCAAGCAATAAGCAAGTAAACTATACAACATGGTTAAACAATCATCATGCTGCACATCAGATTGTCAGTATTTATTTATTATATAACAGAGTTTGTGTCCTTTGATCAACATCCCTCCCCTTTCCATTACATCCCAGCCTTTAACAGCCACCATTTTAGGCTGAATTAAACTGTGTCAGATTCACATATGAACAAGATAATTCAGTATTATTCATCCTGTGTTTAGTTTGTTTTACTTTGCGCAATGTCCTCTAGGCGAATCCATGTTGTCAAAATGATAATATTGACGTCTTTACAGCAGAATAAAATTTTGGTGTGTAAATTTGTTATATATATTTCTACATATAGGTACATACACTTTATCTGTTGTTGGATGCCTAAGTTGTTTTCTTATATTGTTATCATTCTGGATAATGCTGTAGTTAACGTGGGAGTATAGTTAACTCTTTTATTTCATTTTCTTTGAGTCTTGTTACTGGGACAAAATACCAGATACCCAAAGGGAAAGGAGGAAACCTTTATTCCAGCTCACAGTTTGTAGAGGTTTCAGTCAATAGTTGGCTGGCTCCAAGGCAGAATGGCATGGCAGAGGGGCATCCTAGAGAAGTGTGGGAGAGCAGGCTGGAGACAGCTGCAGCCAACAGCCAGCAGCAGCGGCCTTCCTTTTGCTTTATCCTATCCAGGGCACAAGTCTATTGGATGATGCTACCCTCACCAGAGTGGGTCTACCCTTTATCTATACCTAGAACGATGTAAACCAATCAGTGGGCTAATCTAGTTGTTAGGTTTTGTGTTCAGATGTACCCGCAAGCCTCATGCAATCATGGAAGTGGCTGAATCTAACATTCATGATTCTGTTTCATTGTCTAGCACTGGGATTGGTGGTGTGAGTGCTGCTCCCACCCAGGGGTGGAGTCAGCATACAGTGTAAGGGCAGGAAGGACATGTGCTTTGGGCTCTTTTGCACTTGTCATTTGGGGCTACAGTGAATGGCTGCCCCTCAACCATGCCATCCTGCCTTGGAGCCAGCTAAGTATGGACTAAAACCTCCAAAACTATAAGAAATAAACCTTTCCTTCCCTAATTTTGGTGTCAGGTAGTTTGTCTCAGCAATGAGAGAAAAGTAACCAAGGCACTAGTACCATATACCTTTAATCTTGGTGTCACATACCCTATATCCATCCACCTAAAAAAATCTCCACATATAAGCACATTAGGCTTGGGTGGGCAATATGTAGATACAAGTCGTAATGAGTATATACCAAAAAAAGTGGGATTCCTGGGTTTAAAATAGTGCTATTTTTAAATTTTGAGGAACCTGCATACTGTTTTTCATAATGGCACATTTAATTTACCTTCTAGATTTAATTTAGATTCTCTGACCTTCAAATCTTCACCAAAACTTGTTATCTCTTGTTTATTGGGTCACAGCTATCCTAATAGCTTGATAAATCATTTTGATTTTGATTTCTGTTTCCCTGATGCCTAATGATACTGAGCACCTTTACACACTTTGTTAGGTATTTATGTGTATCCTCCAAAAAAAAATGTCTACAGATTCAATATAATCAACATCAAAATCCCAGTGGCATTTTTGTAAAAATAGCTTTTAAAAATCTTAAAATTCATATAAAACCACAATAACAACCTGAAGACCTAAAGCAATCTTGAGAAAGAACAACAAAGTTACAAGACTAACTAGCTGATTTCAAGCTATATTACAAAACTATAATAATTAGGAGAACTATCAGCGATTCCTGAGCTCTGCATCATGTTGGAACTTAGGGCACTGGAAGAACAGGCAGCTTGCTCACTGCCCTGGTAAGCAGCTGGGGACCTCGCCAGCCGCTGGTACACCAGGGCAAGAACAATTGGCCATTCCTGAGCTCTGCATCATGTTGGAACTTGGGGTACTGGGAGAACAGGCAGATTGCTCACCACCATGGTAAGCAGCTGGGGGCCTGCTGGTGCATGGACTAAGAATTAGACATCTATCTATCCTCCCACCCCATTAGTAAGTGGGAGCCAGAGTTCTGAGTATCTCTTGGGAGGATGAATATATGCAGTTTGGCAAGTAAGGGGGATTTCCTTCTATCATCTCTTTGAAAGCAAATATTTTTATCACTGTTTTGCTCAGTGTTGATTAATGGTACTGCTCTAATCAATATTCTGTTTTTATAAGTTCAATATTTCCTTCCATTTTGCTCTGCCTGATTGAAAGAACAGCTAATGTGAACAGAATGGGATGCACTATTTTGCCTATTGCTGGTGTCCTGGTGACCTGCTGTGAGGTTCTGTGCCAATTTTACTGCAGTGCATTGCATGGGTTTGTTCTGTCTTGTTCTGCTGTATTTCGCTACCTTCAAAAAAAAAAGTAGATAACAAAGTAACAAAATGCCTCTAAAAACGTCCCTGCTACACCAAAATTGATCCATGGGGCATAGATGAGAAGAAACTCAAAAACAAGGCAACAGAATAATATAAGGTGAAGAAAAGTAAATAACAACAACAATACAGGTCAGTAAGGTATGGAGAAACCTGAAGCAGGATATAACTAAACAGATAATGGACTTTAAAAAGTAAACAGGAGAAAAGAAAGTGCTCTAAAGGGTATAACTGCATTTATGTTTACATGTGTAGGATTGATAACCATGTTGCTGAGTAAGTTATTGGATCACTGAACTTCTTTGCAGCCTCACTGTTTGAATATGCACTTTGTATGCTTTAATTTTGTAACTTGAACAACTATGTCTAAGAAGACAATATGTAATTTATCAACTAGTGATTTCTTATTGTTTATTTTTTTCTGAAATTCTGTATTGTTTCTACCCCTTTTTCTGTTTTGCTTTTATTCCTCTTTAAATAAAAAAAAAAACAGATCTAAAAAACACACAAAGCTATAGTAATTAAAACAGCATGACACTGGCATAAACACACATAGATGAAAGAAATAAACTACAACTCACCAGATAAGCCTATTGTATTTCATTTAATTGATTTTTGATAAAGGTGCCAAAAAACATGTATGGATTAATGACTATAGTTTTTTTGAGATATAGCTACTATGATTTTGCTTGAGTAACCCTGGTCATTTTCCTACCATACAATAAATAGGCAAAGCCATTTGAGCAGTATTTGGAGTTCACAAGACCCTAATACCAGGCATGCTTCTGCCTGCTGGATACTAGCTTGTGATGCAGTGTGTAGGCTAGGCTTGAAGCCAGTGACTTTAATCCTGTTCAATGTCCTTGTCTTCTGACCCCAATTGAGTAGGAGCAGGAATCCTGGTGTTGCTGATATCAGTATCCACACTTCTGTCAGTAAGAAGATGACATTCTGCACAAACCTAGATTTATCTGTCTCTTTTATTTGGTGTCATACACTGGGAATCTTTTTTCACAGACAAACATGTAATGGGAAAAGTAGTCTGTACAGTAAGTGATGTTGGGAAAGCTGGATATCTACTTGCAAAAGAATAAAATCACACCTTGTTTTATGCCATATGCAAAAATTAACTTGAAGACTCAGTACTGTAAAATTCCTGGAAGAAAACACAGGGGGAAAATCCTTGATGATGATCTTTGTAAGTATTTTTTTTAAGATATGACTCCAAAAGTTCAAGCAATGAAAGCAAAAAATAAAGTGAGACTATATCAAACTTCTGCACACAGAAGAATGCAATGAAATGAAAAACAACTTACAGAATGGGAGAAAATACTTTCAAGCAATACATCTGACAAAGAATTAATGTGCAAAATACATAAGGAATTCCTCTCAGTAGTGAAAGGAAAACAGAAAAAAGAAAGAAAGGAAAAGAAGAGAAAAGAAAAATAAAGAAAAGCAAAGAAAAACAAAGAAAAGACAAGAGAAAAATAGCTCTGATTGAAAATGAGGGATGGTCCAGTTCTGCTGACCGCCTGTAGACAAGGCCCATCCTCAAGTAAGAAACTGGAATTCCCCTGTGTAACTATCAAAAAAAATTTTTTTTAAATCTATAGAAAACTTATTAAGAAGAAAATAAAATGTATGGTCCTAAAACTTCAAACAAAACTTGGTAACAATTTAGAATGTAAAGAATTCTATAGTGAACTTTTTTAAGTCCTGGGAATTAAACCCAGGACCTTTCATATGATAGGCAAGTTCTCTAGTGCTGAACTACTGTCCACCCCATAAACCATAATTCATTGTACAAGTTGCTTAAAAGGCTGCTGATGGTCTTCTAAGCAAACTTGTACAATGAGTTATTGTTTCCTTAGGATAAATTCTTAGAAGCAAAAGATTTCACATGAAAGTTTAGTGCATAAATTTAATGCTTTAGATATACATTGCAAAACTCCTCCCCAGAAAGCTTTGCCAGCAGCTCTGTGCATCATTGCATTACCACATAGTCTTTTATATCTCTTCAAGAAAAAGCCAAGTTGGCTCCTTTATGGCAAAGATGAATTGGCTTCCAGGACAACTACAAACAAAGAAACAAGATAGTCAGGGTCAAATACAATTATCACGAATACTATAAGTGGATACTTGTTGGAGACCACTAAGAAGTGGCTCTGAGCAGGATTTAAAATGAACTAATTGGCTTCCTATGTTTATCTGTGAGTCTGTCCTAGGCCTCAGCCCCTTGCCTGTGACTGGAGCTGATTCATAGTAAGTCAACCTCTATGAATCACTAGTCCTGGCTGAGGCCTGTAGTGGCCTGTGAGGCCAGAGGCATCTCAAAAAGCAAGACAAGGCCACAGCTGTGGACACTTGGCTCAAACGTCAATTAAGAAGGTAGAGACTGCAGCTGCAGGAATGATTCCTACAATCTCACTCCTGCTATGTCTTCATAATAAGACAGTTCTTCCAAATTGACTTGATTCATTACTTGGAGATGTCCTTGAAGTGACTCCCAAGGTCCTGCTCATTGCCTGCACTTTCCTCAGTTTCCCCACCCTTTGTTTTGGACCTAATAAATATGGGCAGTCCAGAGAAGTCTTTGTCTTAGCCCTCAGAGTCTCAAGCTTAGCTAAAGGGTTTTGACCGTCCTGGAGCCCTAAAATCATACCACTTGTCTCATTTTATTTAAACTTCCACTGTACACTTGTTTGGGAGATCGGGGATCTAGGTCAGGACCCGATAGATACTGGGATCGAATATTTGAGGAGACAAAGGAGGATTGTTTAGTGAGCCATTTAGCCCAACCTAGAGGATGTGTGTGGGGGCAGAGTGGAGCAAAATTTTGTGTGTTTGAAACATGAAGAGTATATATTCAGCTCGTTATATTTGGGAAATATTCCTTTATTTTTCTAAGTTTTCTTTCATAAGTTTTATATTGCACAACATATCATAGAAATATACATAACTCAGTTATTGATTAATTAGATAATTATTGAATATGAAATTTAAAAACTGGTGTTCTAAGTTGTAAACCAGTATATAAAAAAGCATTCCATGGTCTTTGTTCCTTGCCCCTTTTTGAAGCATTTTGTGAATACATGTGTTTTGAAAGCTTAATAGAATCAGTGGGGTCACTCTGCAAATGAGTACTATAACTTTAGTAATGGATAAAAAGCACAGAAAATGAAACATTTTGATTGAAAAAAAGAGAACATATAACAGACCCGAAGTCATGCTAAATAAAAAAAAAAATTACAGGACTGGGTTTGAGATGCTATTGCACATCAGCTGAGCCAGGCATAAGCAGCCATAAAGCAGGAGTGGAATTCTCGGTGAGTTTTCCAGTGGAAACGCAGGAGTTCATTTTGTTTAAGTGAAACTATTTGGCTTTTTTTATTAGGACAATCTGTGTCCTCAAAGGAGTTTTCATGAGAGGTACAGTAAAAGGGATCATATTTTAAGTGTTTAAACTGACATACCTTTAAATGTGTTTTCCTGATTATAAAGTAAAGAATAAAGATACCCACAGTGATCCATGATCTCATAAAACTTTCTTCTTGAAATTTATTTTAGTTCATCCATTGGTACACATTTGCAGTTTATAATGACCATTTTCAATACATTGGGTACATTACATGAGAATTCTTAATTTATTTTGCTAGCTCCATATCCCTTCATCTCCTGGTCCCCTTCTAATTTGTAGTAGGTCTATCTCCCTACTTCCTTTATCTGTTTTTCACTTTGCTTTTTACTGTATTTATATTTTGAATTTCTCCTATGAGAGTAACCATTTGGTATTTAAGCTTCTGCCTGATTTATTTCATTTTACTCTATGTTTTCAACCTTTCCATTAAGTGGTTATATAAATATATATTTTATATGCACAAAAGTTTCTACCATCGTATCAATACAAAAATATGTAGTGGAAGAGATGTAGTTTAGATAATTACATCCTCATCAATAGTCTGGAGAATAAAGTTATTAGGTCTTTTTGCCCAGTGATTCTCAAAAATTGCTAAAGCTGTTATTCTCATCGCTCAGCTAAAATTCATTAATATAAAATCTATTGTCATGGATATGTTACTATTCAGTTGAGCATTACCTAAAATAATATCTTTAAAAAGGGCTTGTTACAGGTACATGCACAGAGTGAGAGATTTGCCACATCTGCTTTCTTCTGTTTAGAATCATATGCCAGTTGGAATTTCAAAGCTCAGCACCTCCAGCAATGGAAAAATAATTGATCTAGAGTTGAACCAGTTCAGTATATTCAAGAGGCTGCTATGAATCATTTTTTGAAAACCTCCTTGATCTTTCTAGAACTAATGCTCTTCTATTTTCCTGAAATATAATGTACACAAAAATGATATAAAAAGCTTATTCATTCAGTGTAAACTGAACACTTGAACCATTTTTCTGTTAGTTTTCATTTTATGCAGACTTATAACTTTATAAAACATGATGACATTTTTCTCTTGACCAAAAGAAAGCTCAGAATCAGTTTCATAATTTCAGATGTGGAGGACACAAGGCTCGCACTTGTGATTTAATCCTATTCTATTTTTATTTTGTTTTTTATTTTTCTTTTATTCTATTTTATTTTTATTTCTCTTTGCCTCATGTTTTTTCTATTTTACTTTGTTAGGTTGTATGCTATATTAACAAGAAATCAAAACAAAACCCACTAATACAGCCATAGAGCATTTCTTGCTTATGCCCATTTTGCGTCAGTGTAGGGCTGTTCCATGTGTCATTCAGAAACATAAGCTAAAGTTTTCTCACCTATAGGTTCATTGTCTAGAATGGAGGGTCTCTTTGGTTATGGTAGCAAGGGGAGATATCTTTGAAAGATGCCTTTCTATTTAAGTGCCCACCAACATTGTTAGCAACCTTCAAAAGAGTCATATGTATATATGTATATATATATATATATGTATATATATATATGACTATATATATATATATATATATATATATATGTGTGTGTGTGTGTGTGTTACATATTTGCAGTACACAATGTTGGCATTTCTTGTGTAGACTTGGTACATGTATATAACTAATTTTTGGTACTATTTTTATCCCTTTTCTTTCCCTTCCTTCCTCCTCCCTCCATCTCTTGGTCTCCTTCCCATTTCAAACTAAAGTAGTTATATACATGGCCCACCATAGTGGGAAATCAAAAGCTGTTTAAAACTATAATGAATATAGTGAATGCTATTTTCATGTTGCAGCCAGAAAAAAAAAAACTTTCTGTTTACCTTTTTGTTGTTTCATTGATCAAACTATCTGCCAGACCCCACCCAAGAGCCATGCAATCAGGAAAGTAAGGGTTCAACAGAATATGTGGTGAGCATATTGGCTCCTGCCTGCATTTTTGAAAGGATTTTGAGAACAATCTTTTGTGAGAGACAGAGTATAAACAATAAAAATATAGACATGTCTGTTTGTCAAAAATAGTAAAACACTAGCACTTACATATAGATCAACCTAATACTAAATAAATACATACAGTGTATGAAGCACTTTGCTGGTTTCACACCATCCCTGTGTTCAAGAAAGAGACTGTCCATATGCAGTCACAGGTGCTGTAATAAAGACAGATGCAGTGTGATGGCATCAAAGAGAAAGTGTGGCTGGCTATGCAAGGGCTTGTAAGGGGATGCCAGGTGCTAATTGTTGATAGTCATCAGGAAAAGAAACTAAATAACTTTTAGACAAATAATAATATAATAAATAATATAAAGAGGTAGAAAAATTAAGGAAAACATTATGTTCAGAAAACCTCAGGAAAACAGGATAAGTAAAAACAAACAAACAAAAACGTGCAGCTTTTTGAAACGAGGTCATAAGTAGGGAGGGATGGCACTCAGTTAAGTAAATTTGACTTTTTACCGAAGGCAAGTTGAAGTCGCTATAGGTCTGGTGTGATGGAATCTGATGTGTCATTTCAAGACAGGGGTAGAGGTGAGAGTAAGGTGCGAAAAAAGAGGGAAAGAAAAACTCTGTAGGAAATATTTTACATTTTGAAAAAGAGAGTTTTTTTTTTAAACTACTTTTGTAGGCTTTTAACAATGTGGAAAGAGCTTTTAAACTTCACACAGGAAAATCATCCAAACTTAGAGTAATCAAATATAAACATGCAGGGAAGAGAGGAGACTTAGAGTTATGGTGTAGACCAGGTCTCTGACTAATACTGAAGGGAAAGTACCTTGAGTGATTTACCACAGTTTAAACTTGCCAACCGAACTAGGTACACTGACATCTTTTGATGTTCTTCCTACATTCAAAAAGAAATACTGGCTTTGGAGTCTTAAAAATGAGATGGGACCTTCGAGGTTTCAGAGCCTAGACTTGCTTTCTATGTTAGAATAATTCTTCACATTTAATAAACTTGAAAGTGGTTATTTGGTCTTGTGCTTGAATGGGCCCTGAGCTCTGCATCATGTTGGAACTTTGGGCGCTGGGAGAAGAGGCAGCCTACTCGCCACACTGGTAAGCAGCTGGGGGCCTGGCAAGCCACTGGCGCACCAGGGCAAGAACTATCAGTGACTCCTAAGCTCTGCATCATGTTGGAACTTTGGGCGCTGGGAGAACAGGCAGCCTACTCGCCACACTGGTAAGCAGCTGGGGGCCTGGCAAGCCACTGGCGCACCAGGGCAAGAACTATCAGCGATTCCTGAGCTCTGCATCATGTTGGAACTTTGGGTGGTGGGAGAACAGGCGGCCTACTTGCTGCCCTGGTAAGCAGCTGGGGGCCTGCCAGTGTGCGCGCTAAGCATCAGACATTGATCCATCCCCTCCTCCTTAGCAAGTTGGCACCAGTGTTTTGAGTATGTTTTGGGAGGATGAATGTATGCAGCATGGCAAGTAAGGGGGATTTCCTTCCACCATCTCTTTCAAGGCAAATATTTTTATCACTGTTTTGCTCAGTTTTGATTAATGGTACTGCTTCATTCAATATTCTGTTGCTATAAGTTCAATTATTTCCTTCCATTTTCCTCTCCCTTATTGAAAGAACTGGTAATGTGAACAAAATGGGTTGTACAATTGGGCCCATTGTTCGTGTCTTGGTGACCTGCTGTAAGGCTCTGTGGTAGTTTTACTGCACTGGGGTGCATGGGTTTGTTCTTTCTTATTCTGCTGTATTTTACTACCTTCAAAAAAAAAAAGTAGATAAGAAAGCAACAAAATATCTCCAGTAATCTCCCAACTCCACCAAAGCTGATCCATGGATCATGGATGAGGAGAAACTCAAAAACAAAGCAACAGAATTATATAAGGTAATTAAAAAGTATATAACAAAACAATTCAGTAAGGTACTGAGCAACCTGAAACAAGATATAACTAATGGACTTAAAAAGTAAAAAGAAGAAAAGAAATTGCTCTAGAGGATATAGCTGCATGTATGTTTAAGAGTGTAGGATTGATAACCATGTTGCTAAGTTGTTACTGAATCATTGAACTTCTTTGCAGTCTCATTGTTTGAATGTCCACTTTGTATGCTTTACTTTTGTAACTTTAACAACTAGTTTTAAGAAGACAATATGTTATTTATCAACTAGTGATTTCTTACTGCTTTTTTTTCTGAAATTCTTTATTGTTTCTACCCCTTTTTCTGTTTTGCTTTTTTTTCTCTTTAAATAAAATTAAAAAAAAAATGAAATGATGACATACAAAAAAAAAAAAAAGAAAGAACAACTATTGTGAAGAAAACGAGATATACTCTTATACCTATCACTGTTATCCTGGTAACCTGCTGTGAAGTTCTGTACCAATTTCACTACACTGTGTCAATTGGCTTTGTTCCATCTTGTTTTGCTGTATTCTACTACCTTCAAAATAAAATAAATAAATAAAATTTAAAAATAATAAAAATATAAATAAGTAAATAACAACAAAACAGATTAGTAAGGTACTGAGTAAGCTGAAACATGATAGACCTAAACAGATAATGGACTTAAAAAGCAAAAGGAGGAAAATAAAGTGGTCTAAAGGATATAACTGCATGTATATTTAAGTGTGTAGGATTGATAACCATGTTGTTAAGTTTTTGTTGGATTGTCGAACAGAACTGTTTGCAGCCTCACTGAATGTCTACTTTGTATGCTTTAATTTTGTAACTTGAACAACTATATCTAAAAAAATTGTGTAATTTATCAACTAGTGATTTCTGTATTTTTTTTAAATTCTGTATTGTTTCTACCGTTTTTTCTGTTTTGCTTTTTTTTCCTCTTTAAATAAAATTTTTTTAAAAATCTGAAAAATAAAAACCAAGTTATTATGCTACAGGATCCATAAGTGGTTGTTTTATTTACATCCCCTTTGAGAGTCAGTGTGGTATGAGAGAGCTGAGTTTCTTTGCACCAGGAGAGACGTTCAATTGTAATCTATACTCAAGTTGTCCACTGTAACACTGATGGCTCCTTCCCTTACATTATGCATTCCTAACACAAGTGGTAGCACCCATGAGAAGAAAATTTGTTTGTGGGAGAAAATTCTCCTATAGATAATATATATATCCTCTAGATGTATACCTCCTTTAGATATAAACAAATGTACAGTACACATAAATCATTAAAATTTCATGGGAAAACAATAAAATATCTAAAAAAGCTGAGTGCTTTTTACTGTTTTTTTTTTGTTTTGTTTTGTTTTGCTTAGGGTTGACATATATGGCATCTCATGGTGTTGTGTAACATAGTGGTCCTGGATGAAAGGAGAGATTTATGATTTTCCTAAGTCATATTATGATCTGAATTTCTGCTTTCCTGGAATTGATATAGATTATCTGTATCATCCATGGCATGTGTGCTGTCCCTGTCTCTTTCAGTATTACCCAAATGTGGAACACACTTTCTAATTTATCCTTTATTTATCCAGATGATAGGTAGATAGATCTACATAAAATTCTTCATTGTTCTCAATCTCTTTCTTTGTTCATAAACACAAGGATTATGACACTGAGATGATAATAAAGTATATTCTTCATGAAGGCTTCACTATTCACCTTAATCCATAAGTTCTCCTGTCTCTTACTCTACAAGTAAGCATTGCTGGACCTCAAAAATTCTACTTCTCAGATCAGGTAATGTATGTCCTTGCTATCATTCCTGCTATGTGCCGAACTTCAGAAGTCATTATCCATGTATCAGTCATCTTCATGGCTTCTCCAGTGTCTCATATGAGGACAATGAACTCCACATAATGTCATTATATTATTATTTATATTATATTGTGGCAGTGGGGTTCAAAAGGTGAGGTGTTGGGAGTAAGAGAATTTTGGAAGTAGTAAAATTTTAGATAACTAATGACTCATGGAAGATTCTATTAGAGTGGAATCATTCTGTAAGGCAATACTAAGGTATATTAATTCATTATACAATTGGTGCAAGTCAATTTTAGCTGTAAATTATAAAAGGGCCAATGAAACACAAAAGTAAAACAGAGCAGGAAACACATGTGCATAGTTGTTCAAAGAGAAAGAGGTGTACCTGAGCTGGCCTTTACATGACACTACAGATAAAGGCAAGGAAGAGAGGGCCAGCTCTAATGACACAGAAGACATGCGTGCTTTTATCAGTCGTTATTCTAAATCTTTGTTCTGCTTCTAGTATCTATACTATTTCAGTCTATATTTCTCTCCTTTGCACACCACTCCCAGAAAGTTTACAGTCTTCAAAAATGAAAAAATTGCCTGGTGGAGTGATGCAGGACTGTAATCCCAGCACTCAGGAGGCTAAGGCAGGAGTATCGCTACAAGGTCAAGACCAACCTGGGTTACATAGTGAGTTTAAGACCAGCCCAAACTACACAGCAAGATCCTATCTCAAAAAGAAAAAGTTCTTTGGAGAAATGGAGTAAATGTTACAGAGCTCAGTATGTGTACAAATGTAATGTTTATAATTGTAACATCTAATGTCTGTTCACTTTCATTTAAAACATAACTGAATAAAATGTAAAATTCTCAATTGTATTCAATATTTATTAGAACAAAGAAATCAACATTCCAGTCCTTGAAAATTCATGAGCAACTCATGACAATAGCAAACAACATATCCTCTAGAAGAAACTAAAATGTGCAATTTTACACTCTTCACTTTAGTGTTTTCAACATTAAAAAATTATTCTTGTCTGACAATTTCTGAAATCAATTTCTGTATAACGTTTCTGTTTGCACCATACATTGATTGTTATACAGTTTGACTCCTATTTAACCACTCAACTCTCCTAATTTGTGAAATAATAAAGATATTTGCCAAAAAACAAAATGTTAAAGTATGTACAAAACCTGAATAAACTTGTAAAAGTAAAAATTCAATCTTATAGAAGTAAATAAAATAAGAGGATGAATTCTCCCATCATCTGATTCTTAACTTCTCTGATAATGTTCTATGTACGTATAACTATTGTATATGTACATAAGTATATATATAACGTATGTGCAATATTTATATATATGTACATTATAAAAATACGGTAAGTCACCAACTCTTATAAACAAGTTGTGTACTGGGAGAATGTTGGTAAGTCAGATTTGCTGGCAATACAACAAAGGAGTCTTAAACACCTTTGACAAAATATACAGTATATATTGTTTTATGCTTCTTAGCAGTCTCCTCCCATCACCTCTGATTTTCCTCTTCTTCCAGATATCCAGGGCTCTAACTGAGCACTGTAAAATATTCAACAGACACATGAGTTATTCCAATGATTGGTTTGCATCTGTAAACGTTAGTAAGGCTAGGTTTGCGAATATCCATGAAAGTTCACAACTCAAATGTTCGTAAGTCAGGGACTTACTATTATAGACAACAAAGTTAGGTAGAAATGTTAGAAGGAGTCAGGTAGGGCTGGTTCCTTTAGGGAGTCAGGACAAAAGGTGAAAATGCACCACCACTGTGGCCAGGGATGAGTCAGTTGGAACAGAGTAGGAAAGGACCAGCGCTACGTACTCCCCAAGGGATGAAAGAAATGATAACACTTGATTTCATAAAGTCTAGACAGGCATTAGTCACCTCAGTGGGCAGTCAAGATCCCTGAATCCATCACCTATCTGAGCAGTTCCTTGTCCTTTTCAGGCTTGCTCACTATGTGATCTGCTTCCTCATTGGATCAATATTACCTAAGCAGCTATACTTACAATATTTGATCACAGCTGTAATCCACACTGTACCCACGTGGATGTACTCTATAAAACTTCCCCTGAGAAGCAGGGTTCCCAAGTGACCCAACTTTCTCGAGGTCCCCTCCTGTCCCTCTGGTAGGAACTTTCTGTCCCTCAATAAATATTTCCTACTCTTGACCTCTGTTGTTCCTAGAATTCATTCTTCACTTTCAGAGAACACAAACTTGGCACATCAGATATCTAACAGGTTGGGAGTTATAATACTTTCTTCATATCATTGGGATATCTCTTCCTGAGGTTAACAGAGATATATATCTTTGATATCATCTCTGTATCATTACTATATTACTATAGTTAATGCATTGTTATGCAGGCTGATTTTTTTCATTTAAGACAAATATGTATAAATCTTTCTCATTCTTTTAAACAATTTCATGGTATGTAATAGGAAAACTTTTTATTGGTAGACATTCAAGCAGTATTTAATTTTTTGATCATTCATTTGATCATTCCCTAAGTACTAATTTTCCATTATGTGACAAATTTCACTGAGGTGTTCAGGCTAAGAGTACAAAACAAAAATAAAAAAAAAAACACACCAAAAAAAAGTGTATTCCCAGACAGCCAAGACTTCAGACTTGCAAGATTCAACTACACAAATGGAAATGGAAAAAGAGAAATGAATCCATGACAAAATGACATAATTTCAAATTTGCTAAATGCCGTGAAGTAAACAAAGAAATGGAATTAGAAGATAATAAGGGTACCAACATCATATAAGATATTATGAAGAGAACTCAGTCAAGAAGTGACAACTGTGATCCAAAGAACAAAGATGCACTTGTTTCAACAGTGGAGGAGGAGCATTGCCAACACCGACACCGCATGTGCAGATCTGTGTAGCAGGGTGCAGAGTGCTCAGAAAGTGAAATAAAGCCACCCCCAAGCAACCAAGAGAGTCAAAGAGTGCTACAAGCTGCTGCAAGGGGACCAGACTGTGGGGATCAGATAGTGCACCGTCTTATACATCACAGGAGGATGCTTCGATTTTACCCTGTATCAAATGGGAAGCTACTGGCCAATGAACTGATACAACACCATGTGTGTTAAAAGATCTGTGACTGCTGTGCATAAGAGAGTGAGATGGGAAACAGGGACACAGTTATATTCAAAGGAGAAATGTTGGTAACTAGTGTGATGACAAATTTAAGGTATATTTTTGTAGTTAAACATTGTGGTAGAATTGATGAAGCATAGTAAACCTTTCCAACTCAAGAAGCCTTTAAATTATGGGATTGTTAACCTCAGGCAGAGAATATTGCACATGCTGTATGTTTTCTGTTTCCGATTTGAGTTAGGGCAGCTCAGGTTACCAGAGAGTGTATCATGGCTCAGAAGCACATTTTGAAAACAGTAAGAAAATAAGTAATCAAAGTAATAAATATATTTCCTAAGTTTCTGTATAGAGAAACTTAGGAAATATCCTATTTAAATATCCTCATATATTATATTGTAGCAAAATATATATAACTTCAACTATTAACATGTGGTCAAATACACATAATCTTAACTATTTTCAACTGTGCAGTTCAGTGACATTCACATTGTTCAGCATTTGTTACCAGGATTCTTTCCTAAATCTTTTTATATTACAAAATTAAAACTTTGTACCCAGCTCTTCTGTCACCTCCTTGGCCACCAACATTCTAAATTTTCATTGGTAAAGTTTTTGGTTACTCTGAATATTGCATGTAAAAGTAATCTCATAGTATTTGTTCAGTTGTGGCTGGTTTGTTTTGCTTAGCGTAAGGTCCTCAGGTGCCTCCTCGTGAAGCAATGAGTGAGAACTTCCTTTTCAAACGTGCATAAAAATCCATTTTAGTAAACAATGTTTTTTTCTTTGTTTCTCTGCTTACCCCCATCAATAAACACTTCAATTGCTTCCACTTTCTGGCTATTTAAGTAATACTGCCCTAGCCAGGCATGGTGGCTTACATCTGTAGTCCCAGTTCAGGTGAATGAGGCAGGAGGATCACTCTGAGTTCAAGGCCAGCCTGGGCTACATAGCAAGACTTTGTCTCAAACAAACAAACTGATAAAGACTGCTCTGTACATGGGTGAACAAATATCTCTTGGAGATCTTTTCAATTATTTTGGTTAAAATCTCATTGGACTTGATATTGATTTTTCTGCAATGACAGTTTTAAATTTTTATGTTGTCTAATGCATAATGTTAAGTTATGGGTCCTGAAATGGAGAGAATTGGTAGTAGTGTGATGTGGAAAACCAAAGGGATGCAAAGAGGATATGCCATACTCCATATGACCTAAGAAGGTAAACTTACTTCTTTGTAGCTTTGTGTAATTGGGCAAGTTCAGTTTTCTGAGTCTTAGTTTTCTCATCTGTAAAATGGGATAATAATACTATCTCATGTCACGAAGATGCTATGAGCCTAATAAATGGGAAAATGTAGTGTAAGTGAGGATTGAATTAAGCAATGGTTCAGTAATTCTTTCTATTTGAAAGTTCACCATTACTAATATTTCTCTTTGCCCTCTTATAAGCACATTTATTGAGGCATAACTGACATACAATACAGGCCACACATGTTAATGCATAATTTAAGCCATAGCATGTATATAATCCTAAGAAAAATCATTACAATCAAAATGATTAACATTTATCATCTTGAAACTTTCCTCATCTCCGTAATCCCTCTTCTGTGCTTCCTCACCTTACTGCCACAACTAGGCAACTGAGGTCTCAATATATTTATTTACATT
>PVLA01003114.1:0-229172 GCA_004027455.1 Hydrochoerus hydrochaeris
TGTACGTGTTGTGTGGTGTGTGTGTGTTGTGGGTGTGTGTGGGGTTTGTCGTGCATGTTTTTGGTGGTGTGTTTGTGGTGTGTGTGGTGGGTGTGTGTGGTGGGTGTTTGTGGTGTGTGTTTCTGTTGTGTGTGTGGTGTGTGTTGTGTTTGTGTGGTGTTGTGTGTTGTGTAGTATGATGTGTATTTTTCTGTGTGGTGTGTGGTGCCTGTGGTGTGTGTGTGTGCTATTTGGTGTGTGTGTGGTGGGTGTGATGTGTACTGTGGTATGGTCTGTTGTGTGTATGTGGTGTGTGCTGTGTGTGTGATTTATGTGGTGTGTGGTGTTTGTGTGGTGTTGTGTTTGGTGTGTGTGGTGTGTCTGTGATATATGTCATGTGTGATGTGTGTGTGGTGTGTGGTGCATGTGTGGTATGTGATGTGTGGTGTGTGTGTGTGTGTGGTATGTGTTGTGTATCATGTGTGTGGTGTGCATGCTGTGTGTGTGGTGTGTGTGTCTGTGGTGTGTGGTGTGTGTATGTGGTGTGTGCGGTGTGTGTGTGTGGTGTGTGTGTGGTGTGTGTGCTGTGTGATGTGTGTGTGGTGTGAGGTGTGTGTCTCATGTGTGTGTGGTGTATGGTGTGTCATGTGTGTGGTGTGTGGTGTGGTGTGTCTGTGGTGTGTGATGTGTGTGTGGTGTCTTGTGTGGGGTGGTATGGTGTGTGGTGTGGTGTGTGATTGTGGTGTTTGTGTGGTGTTTGAGTGTGTGTTATGTGGTGTTTGTGGTGTGTGTGTTGTGTGTTGTGTGTGTTTTGTGTGTGTGGTGTCATGGGTGTGTGTTGCTTGTGGTGTATTTGTTTTCTCTGTGTGTGGTGTGGTGTGGCGTGGAGTGTGTGGTCTGTTGTGGTATGGTTTGTGGTGTGGTGTGCTTGTGGTGTGTGCTGTGGGTGTGATGTGTGTGTGTGGTTTGTGTGGCATGTGGTGTGTGCCTTGTGTGTGATGTGTTTGTGGTGTGTGGTGTGTGTGTGGTATATGTATAGTATGTGTGTTGGTGCTGTGTGTGTGGTGTGTGTGGTGTGGATGTGGTGTGTGGCATGTGTGGTGTGTGTGTGGTGTGTGTGTGGTGTGTGTGGTGTGCTTGATGTGTGTGGTGTATTTGTGGTGTGTGTGGTATGTGGTGTTTTGTGTGTGTGTGGTGTGTTTGTGGAGTGTGTGATGTGTGGTGTGTGACTTGTGTCTGTGGTGTGTGTGGTGTGTGGTGTGTCTGTCATGTGTTTGTGTCGTGTGTGTGTGGTGTGTGTGCGTGGTGTGTGGTATGTAGTTTGTGTGATGTGTGTGGAGTGTTTGTGATGTGTGTGGTGTGTGTGGTGTGTCTGTGTGGCATGTGTGTGGTATGTGTGATGTGTGTGTGATGTGTGTGTGTGATGTGTGTGGGGGGTGCTGTGTGTGGTGTGTGTGTGCTGTGTGTGGTGTTTTTGTGTGTGCTATGTGTGTGCTGTGTGTGTGGTGTGTTGTTTGTGTGGTGTGTTTGTTGTGTGTGTGTGTTGGTGTGTGTGTGGTGTGTGGTGTTGTATGGTGTGCTGTGTTTCCCTGTGTGTTTGTGGTGTGTGTGGTGTGTGGTGTGTGTGTGGTGTGTTTGTGTGGTGTGTGCTGAGTGTGGTGTGTGTGTGGTGTTTGTGTTGTGTGGTGTGTGGTGTTTGTGGTGTGTGGTGTGTGTGTTTTGTGTTTGTGGGCTGTGTGCTGTGTGGTGTGTGTGTGGTGTTGTGTGTAGTATGTGTGGTGTGTTTGCTGTGTGTGTGGTGTGTTTGGTGTGTGTGTGGTGTGTGGTGTGCATGTGGTTTGTGTGGTGTGTAAGCTGTGTGGTATGTTTGTGGTGTATGTTGTGTGTGTTTGGTGTGAGGTATGTGTCTCATGTGTGTGTTGTGTGTGTGTGGTGTGTGGTGTGTGTAGTGTGTTTTGTGGTGTGTGTGGTGTCTTGTGTTGGGTGGTATGGTGTGTGGTGTTTTGTGTGTTTCTTTGTGTGTGTGTGGTGTGTGAGTGTGTGTTGTGTGGTGTGTGTGGTGTGTGTGTGTGCCGTCATGTGTGTTGTGATGTTTGTTGTGTGTTTGTTTTCTCTGTGTGTGGTGTGGTGTGGTGTGGTGTGGTGTGGTGTGTGTGGCATGGTGTGTATGGGGTGTGTGGTCTGTTGTGGTATGGTTTGTGGTGTGGTGTGTGTGTGGTGTGTGCTGTGGGTGTGATGTGTGTGTGTGATTTGTGTGGCATGTGTTGTGTACCTTGTGTGTGATGTGTGTGTGCTGTGTGGTGTAGTGTGGTGTGTTTGGCATGGTGTGTGTGGTGTGTGTGTGGTGTGGTGTGTGTGTGGTGGGTGTGTGTGGTGTGGTATAGTGTGTGGTGTGTGTGTGGTCTGTGTGTGGTGTGTGTGGTTTGTGTGGTGTGTATGGTTGGGGAAAACATGTCAGTAAGACAGGGAGAGTGGAAAGGTAGTTCCCTGTTACATTCAGATATTCTTTCCTCTATGTTTGTTTATAATTTTTGCACTATTGAACTTAGATTTAGCTATGGGATAAA
Source organism: Hydrochoerus hydrochaeris (assembly GCA_004027455.1). NCBI lineage: Eukaryota > Metazoa > Chordata > Mammalia > Rodentia > Hydrochaeridae > Hydrochoerus > Hydrochoerus hydrochaeris. Next base: position 2,547 of record PVLA01003114.1, read on the forward strand.
AGTAAATGATCTGTCTATAGCAAAATACTGCCTTCCCTACCATGGGTTTATTGCTTAAGTATTTCATTTACAATGCACTTACAATTGGAATAGAGTTACAAGTACCTCTTTCCACTTTAATTTAGCTTCTTCCAGTTTATCTTAGTATTGCCAGCTTTATCCTCCTAAAACTTTTCTATTTTATTTCTCTACCAAATGGTGGCTGGTGACTCCCTGCTGCTTGGAAAGTCATGGCTAAATGCCTCAGCCTGACCTGTGAAGCTGCACATCTGTAGCCTGATCTTTTTAATCCTCAAGTCCTGTCATGACTTCTAGCTTCCCTTCTTCCTGTCCCCCTCAATAGGGGGCAAGTTAATTATGTGCTCCAGATCTGTGCTGTTGCTACTGCTACTTGCCACATTTCCCCAACCTTCACAATTACCTCAAAGCTCACAATTATTTCTAGGGCATCATATGCTTCCCCTCCTCCACTAGGTCTCTCTGGACAATCACGAGCTCAAAATAAGCTTTTCTACTGCTACATATGATACCCAACTTCAGAGCATTTTGAGTTTTGTCTCCCCAGTTATCTATTATATCTGAAAGATTCCCCAAAGCCTCATTCCATCTCACGTGGTGATTTGGGAGTAACTGGAACATCAGTATGTGTGAAAACTGAATCATGGCTGCATGGTGATTGGGTTAGCATGGTTCTGGGTGTGGCTGGATGGATTTCTTTAAAACAGAAGCCACACCACCCTTGGTGTGAGCAGCATCCACCAATAGACTTGTGGCCTATATGGAATAAAAAAACAAAGCACTCACTGCTTCCTGCCTCCCGCCTGCCTTTCCATCGACTATTGCTTCTCTGCCGTGCCATCCTGCCTTAGAGCAAGCCAACTGTTAAGCCAAACCTCTGAAAACTGTAAGCCAACATTAGCCTTTCCTCTTTTAACTTGTGGGTGGTGGATATTTTATCCCAGCAATGAGGAAATAAGACATCAGTCAAGTTAAGAAGGTAGAAGAGCTAGGGGATACCTTTTAGTTCTTTGAGTTCCACTGAGGACATAGGGGATGCCTTTTACTCTTTCCAAAGTTTGTAAACTGAATAAATGAATGACAGAACACTGGAATTAAATTCAGCACATCTGAACTAAATTCTCAGCTAATGTATTAGTCAATGCTTACCAGAGTCAGATATAGAAGAGAGCAAACATCTGTCTGCACATCAGAGACCCAAAGGAGCCAGTCAAGGGCTTGGAGCCTATGGCTATGTCCTGTGTGAGTGCATATCAAGGATCTGCAGTGAAAAGACCCAAGGACAAGTGGTGGAAGTGAGAAAGTCTGGCGGGGGAGGGGGTGACACATCTGTGCCAGAATGCTGAGAGATCAGCACTAAAATCCAGGAGATGAGGTCCAAAATGAAAATATTGATTGAAGCTCTCCCAAAGGAAGATAGCAACCAAAGCACCTTTGAAGAAAACATGCCAAAAAGCAGCTTCCTCAGCAAAATCATCAGCATGAACTGATCCCTGCCTGTTCTCTTTTTATGCCATTAGCAACAATCCTCAGGTGAATTTTCCATGCCCAAAAGCACACTAATTCAGTTCAGCTGTGGGTTCCCACTCAGCTGACTATTAATGCATCCAACACAGCTACTACTACTATTTTGATTTTTCGAACTACTATGTTCATCAACACAAGGGATTTTCAACAACAGCATCCATTCCCTTGAATGCAAGAAGGGTAAAAACCACTCACTCAGGTTAATTCAGTGTTGTTGCTTGTCGTGAGGATAAAATCAAGTAATAACTTTGCAAAGTAATAAACTCTGCCTTGTTGTTATAATTCAACATCAAGTATCATTATGTGTCTATTGTGTCTTCAGGTCAGAGGCCCAAAAAGCACAAGGGCGAGGGCCACCCAATGACCATTCCAACAACACAGAAATAAACATTTGCTTATTGTTTCCCAGCTGTGAGTCAGAACACCACAGCAGATTTTTAATATTCCCACAAAAAAAGAAAAAAAAAACAAGCAACATACCAATGGATTTATTCAGGGGTGATTCCTCGATGGGCAATGTGCCTTCTGCATAAAACCATAGTTTTCTCTCGCCAAATGCCAGATATATACTTGAGCATCTGCCTGAGGAAACAAATTCAACGATGTTCTAGAATAAGGAACCACTTAATGCTTACAGGACGTGGTTCCCATTTCCTGCTCCCTGTCACATACCTGTGCCTTAATGAATGTGGTACATCAATTAATACACAAAGCATGCTAAGAAATAAAGTAGAGTCTTAATGAAGTCAATTGGACCAACGAGTAAAGCATTTCTGAAAATGCTAGATCATATGTATGTGCTTATCTGAAAATCAGTGCTTAATTACTGATGAGGGAAAGTATTTCTGTAGCACTTACTATATGCCAATCAGGTGGTTCTAACTGCTTTGTCTACCCCACGAATGGGCTACACTCCAGTGCTTTGGTGCTGAGCCTATAGCATGCATACTGCAATGGGCTGTGTGTTTCATTGAAAGCGCTAAAAGTTTTGCCATCATTGATCTAGTCCATATTTTAAAAGAGGAGATGGGAGCACAGAGAAGTTCAGTGGCTTGCCCATATTCGTGCATTAATAGATGGCTCAGCAGAACACAATCTCGAGTGGTCACAACTATTGAGTTAATATTCTTAAATACTGCAAGGCAAATTGGCCTCATTCTGCTTAAAACTGACACAGTACTTCATTGTATGGATGGATCATAATTTAGGGAATCAATCCCTTACTAATTAGTATTTTGATTCTTTTTCCTGCAATCATTATAAACATTTCAATCACCACTCTACTACAAAAATCTTTACATATTTGTCTAAGTTATTTCTGAAACAGTGTATCCCATAAAGGTTACACTGCAAGATGTTATCTTCATATGTAATATTTCATTTAGTCAACACAGGAAACATATGACTTTGATATTTAGTTATCTCAATTTTAGGAACAATAAATTTGGAATCAGGTGAGGCATTTAAAGTCAGATTGATTATATATGGCACAGGCTAAATTATAATCTTGGATTTTTGAAGTCAAACTTACTCTTTTTCAATCGTATTTACTGCTCTCCCTAAAGCTATGGTTCATATCATAAGGGATCTGAAGGCCTTTTGCCCTTTGAGTCCAGGTCCACCTCACCAGGGCTCGTCTTACTATTACAGGTCTTCATTCTTCTGTCCGCAGAAAACAAAAACAAAATGCAAGGAAGACGTTCATTCACCATTAGAATCTACCCCCTGCTTGCTCTGTTTTTTTCAGATTTTCAAATTTAATGAACAGGTACTTGTGAATGAAAATGTTTATGCTGTAATGTAGCCATAAAATTATCTTAATCCAAAAGCAATGAGAATGACAATCTGATGAGAGTCAGCACTGTTATTTGTGTGTGTGATTATTTTGTGACATCTTAATATAGCTTCAAATCAATAGCAGTTGAATTATGAGGACAGTTGTAAAAGCTAAAAGATACTAAGTGAGAAGAAGAGATCTGGCCCATTCTTTCCAGAATCCTCAGGCAAATGGCAATATGAGAAAGAAAAGAGACAGAAGGAATAAGAAAAGAGCAAACTGAAGAGAAGAAAAGTTAACAACATGCTAGAAGATGGGAATGAGCCAACCATTCATTCGCTAAGTGGATCTGAAAGTTTTTGCTCACTGAAGCAGTCCATTAACCTCCATAAAAACCCAAGAACCACAATTGTTAGAATTCAGGCTCTGTAGTTACTTCACCTTGACTCTGAGCAGGTTCTGTGGCTTTCCTTAATCACTGATGTGTGTCAGACGTGATAATGTAGTCATTCTGAAAATCAGCTGAAAGTTAGTTTTCCCCTTCCTGTATTGTTAGGAATCTAAATATGTGATTGGAAGTTCTTCTCAGCAGAAACTGACTAACTCAAAAGAAAACTACAGGAAATCCAGTTCAGAAAAATGGCTAGTAGCATCCCTAAAATGGGGTAAACAGAAATAATAGCATCCCAATGATTAGTAGATTGGAAGGCAATAGAAACAGAACAGGATCATCAGAGGGGGAAAAAAGATAGTAATAGAATCCATGATATCATTGAATAAAGAATTTACAGTTATTCAAGAGACTGTGTGTGTGTGTGTGTGTGTGTGTGTGTCTGTCTGTCTGTCTGTCTGTCTGTCTGTCTGTCTGTCTGTCTGTGTAGGGATTCATAGCATTATATTGGAAAGCTAGCAAGTTTTTTAAAAAAATCAAGGCAATTGTCAATTCTAAGCCAAAAAAAAGCTTCATGGCAATAGATAAGAGATATGGACACTCCTCCTTTCGGAAGTATTCTTATAAAGACAATGACTAATAAAACAAAAATTCTGATAGTTTTGAGAGGGTGAGGGTGCTAAAGTTACACTTTGTATGGGAAGATAGGGGCACAACTACTTTCTGAAACCCTGCTGGTAAACCAGGCATGCTGGTACATGCCTGCAATCCCAGCACTCAGAAGCTGAGGCAGGAGATCGCCATGAGTTTGAGGCCAGCCTAGACTATACAGTGAGTTCAAGGCCACCCTGAACTACATAGTGAGATCCTATCTAAATACAAAGACAAAACAAAACAAACCAACAAATAAATAAATAAAATTGTGCTGGGAAGCTTATGGTTACTATTTAGAAAGATGGAAGTAAAACAAGAATTATGGCAAATATTTGGAGCGGGATTGCTTAGGGAAAAGCAAGATTGAAAGATGTGAGCAGAATATGTTGTTTTACTTTACAGGTCTTAAAGTATTTGTTTAAACTCCTTAGAAGTACTGCTGTGATTAAAATTCAATGGATGTTAGAAAAATCAAAAATAAAAACAAAGAGGAACAAAATTCTTCTCTGGACAGAAAGTCAGTTTTGTTTATTTCATTTGGGCAAAATTGAAGGTGCTGATGTCACAACTTTTAGAATTCTCTTCAAAAGACTGTCAAATACAAATAGTGAGACCTAAGTGCTGATTTTTCTCCTGCAGGTCCATTGACAAGTCATGCAAATTTCCCATATTCAAATATTGAACGTAAAAGAACTGCAGGCAGATTAGTTGATATTCACAAGTTATCTTTTCCATTTGCTTTTTCATCTGAAAATAAAATCTTTATTTCTTCCAGATATTGAGCAAAACTTTTAAAATCCTTAAAAATATATAACACATAAATATATAGTATACTAATTATATAAAATATGTGTATTCAGAGTAAAATTATTTCCATGAAACAAATAAGTTTATGGAAGTTTTATTCAGTGCTTCAGTTTTGCCATCCTGGATAACTAGAGAAAAAAATGCCCAGAAGTTGTCTCCAGGCAACTACCCAAATACAGCAAGCTGAGAAGCAAATAAAATCAGTAAGTGACAAGATCTGGGCATAAGTATAAGGAGAGATGGGGAAATATGACTAATTGAACTTGCACTGTGCAAGGGAAACATCCAATGAGTGGAGACAACAAATAGTGAAATGTGATTTTGGAGACAACTAGAAAATGTAAAGCTTAAAATAGAATCGAAGACATAATAAGCAGAATGGAAGCTTTCCATTTACTATAAAGTATGTAATAATCATCTGAATCAAATATAAAGAAGCCAAAAGAGAAAAGAAGCCAAATAAGGTATAGAAATCAAAACAGCAAAGAAAGAAAAAAATAAAGAAAAAAGTAGATGAAAACTGGCCACATAACCAAGACTGCAAAGCAGAAATGCTCTTCATAGAATGATATGACTGAAAGTAACATACAGTAGCCAATGAGGTCAACTAGACTGACATTGAAAACACCCCTTCTGGTTGTTGTAGCCCGTAGAAATATTGTATAAAATACATTTAGCTATAAAACACACATACCCTCCTATAAAGCAAAAAAGCAAAAGCTTTAGTAACAAAACCAAAGATGGACCTCAAAGCCAGCAAACAGACACCAGGGACAGGAACTTAAAAGAAGCCTCAGGCCTCTGTGTGGCTAAGGAGCTAGAACTGAGCTTTCTGAGTTGGTTTTATTAAATGGTCTATCAGCAGAAGTGGAAGAGCAAAGAAGCAGCATTCTCAGTGGCCTAGGGACAAAAGAGAAATATCCATTGTCCTGGCCTGTCCTATTCTTACCCACAACCTGGGTGAAAAAGAAAAAGCTTGTAAAATGGCACTGCTACTGAAAGATTTCAGAAGACAAACCCTAGAGCTGGGAATACAGAAGCCCACCAGAGAAATGCACCCACTTTAAAGGAACAAAGGGCCTCCAAAAACAAACTGTCCAGTATTCGTAAAGAAAATCAAAACCATGAGGAAGAAGTAGGGTGCAAACCAATGAGATGATTCAAATGTCTTGCTAAATCAAAATAAATCACAACACATCATCAAAGTAATGTTACTTGTTTCATAGAAATAATTTTACTCTGAATATACATATTTTATATAATTGTGAAATATACTAGATATTTATACAAATTAGGATGGAATAGTTTGGGTTATTATTAAATTCTAACATTTCTGCAGGCTCAAGGAGCAACGCATTGATTAGCTTTCATGTTTAAGTATGTATTTTAGAAGTGCTAAGGGCAGCCACTAGACGACCAGAAAAAAAAGCCTTGCCTTCCTAGGTGTTTTCCTTCTGCTCATTAAGATCCATTCCTCACCCTTCGCCACCACGTTCTCCATAGGTAGAGGCTTACTTCAATTTAAGGACTGCTTCAGTTATACCTTCTCAGGCTGAAGCTCACTGATTTGACAGTGCCTCCGTTTGTCTGCTGAAGGCTCAGCTCCTGTTAAAAGAGCTTTTCTTACAGCATCTCTACTGACTGTTTCATGTGAATGGCCACTTCCTCTTGAGCTGCACTCCTGGGAATATAATAGTTTCTCTTCATTTGTTGGAATCTGGGGATACATCCCCAGGATTACCCATAATGCCTCATTTTGGTTACATGAGGCCCAAATCTTCACATGCACGATGACTGTAAGATTTTAACTTTTGTTAAAATCTTTCCAGTAACTCCTTTCTGACCATGGCATCAGCATATTAACCTATGTAGTCGGTACTTACAAATACAAAAAATATAACTTCAAAACTAATGTGGGGAGGAAAAAATAAATTTGGAGAAGAAAAAGACAATTTTAAATCCTAGAAAGCCAGACAGAAAAAAAGGAGATAATAAAAAGCAAGTATGCTAAATAAAAACACCAAATAATACAGTAAAAAATAAGTCAAAATCATGTAAACAGTGAGACATATAATTTATGCATTCTTTTACATGAATGAAACAGTGTTATATATTGATACTAGCTGCATGCATGCATAGTAAAATTATACAATCATGGAATTATAATTTAGGCTAAGGATTGCTCCCAGCAAGGCATGAAATGTATTTTAAAATAATAAATTTGAATACCTATGAAATACTTTATTTCTTAATATATTCAAAGTAAGTATGTAATATATTAGCACTCTATTTTGAGTGGTATTTGTATGGGTGTTAAAAACTTTGTGCAGTGTTTTGTGTCTGAAATAATTTATAATGAAACAACCTATTATTTTGAATTAGAACTCTTAATCACCTCCTCTTTTATCTTCATTGGTTTTCCTTTTATATGGCCTACACTATCGTCTTAGAATGAAAGAAGTTTTAAAATGTCACAACTGTAGCAAAGAATATCTTCTCTCCATGTGTATTAATAAATACCTTGGTGTGCTACTATTGACTTATAAAATGTCACCCTCAAGTATATATTAACACCCCACATTCTCTGAGATTTTCAAAGCACTAAGAAGCATTTGCTAGCCCTCAAGGATCCAACTATAATGAGATTTCAACACTCTCAGGGAATATTAATTATATAATAAATAATAGTTGTATGACAGAGGCATTAAGGACATGTCACATCTTAGATTGCTAAAATCATCTGTGGACATTTCAGCACAAAGTCATATGGTAATTTAGCATGTTAAAAAAAAATAAAAGCTGGCTCCCATTGATATATCTTAATAAAATAAGATGGATTCTAATGACTATCATTCTGAAAACTAACTATATTATTTATATTTTTCATTTTGTCATATGACATTGTAAAAATGTAATTCAAATTTCCTTGCAATCTTCATAGAGATTTCTGTCTCAGATATAACATTCTGTTGTGCTTGAAGAAACAGAATAAATGTAATATAAATTGGCACGGTGTTACACTGAGAATAGTAAATATATTTTAATTCAATCTTCTAATATTTTCCATTTTCCCTATGCATTTCTATGACCATAAGGGATAAATCCCTTGGGCTCACGTCTAGGAAAGTTATCCTTAAACCTGCATGCAGATTATTCACCCAAAAGGAAGAATACTTTCAATTAGTGAAGAACTCGCTTTATCTTCTAAATTACACAAATGTTTGTGTCCTCCTCACACTCAGGGTCTCATTGTGGGACAGCTTTCCACTGGTGTGTGCTCTCAGTCCTCTTTTAAATATGATCAGAAAAGGGAAAGAGTACAATCTCAATTCGGGTGAAGTTTTGTATGATAGTATTCTGAAAACATTTCCTTATGGTTACAGATATTAATTGCAGACCAAAACAGAATTTCAAGCCTACACATAAACTTATTCTTGATACTATATTTTCTATAACGATGGAGAAAAGTTACAAAGTGTTTAATGAACAGCCAAGTAAATATTGCAATGCATTCCTATTCTCAAGAGGAAGATGAAATTGAGATGAAGGATAAATTAGCATCTCCTGTGGACCAAGGAGCTTAGAATATATTATCTCATTTATGTTCAACAATTTAGAGTAATTCTACAGATGAGGAAACTGAGGCTGATAGGCATTTAATAATTCACCCATGATCACCCAGCAATTAAGTTATAGATTCTAGTGCTCAAAAAATAGAGTCAGGGAATCTATTTGTTAATCATAATAGAAATAGAACTATCTCATTCACTTCATAGCCATCTAGATGACAGTTCATTCAGATGTGTGACTAACATTTTTATATGAAAAATTCCTGGTTTTTTACCCCTTAGAATAGACTGATTTATGCTCAAGAAAAAAGCTAACCTTAGTGCTGAATCTTGACAAGTGTGAAGTGATTTTCCTCATGTAAAAACCAAGTATAAGCAGACTTTCATGGTCTGAAGTCATAAATGTTATTAACACATCTATGTCATTCTTTGATAATTCAATCAACACATCTGCAGAGTTATATGACCAGAAGCAAGTGTTGTATGTTAAAATGGTTTGTGTCAGAAAAGCATATTTCAGCAAGGGATACAGCTCAGTGACACAGCACATGCCTGGAAAGCTCGAGATTGTGAGTTTGATTACCAGTATTAAAAAAGAAAAAAAAGGAAACAATATTTTAGACCTGGATAAAATATAAGAAATCTCTCTAATAGTTTCAAAGGACTTTCTCGGAGACTACACGATGTGAGAATAGAATACAAAGGCAGGGCTCTGAACCATGCAACCCTACTCTAAAAGAGTTAATGATTCATTTGTGTGAAATAATAAGGTTCTTCATGAAAACTCATTTTAATAATTTGTTCCACAATTGAAATAATTTGTGTCTTGATTCTGTCATTGTTAACCAAAATACTCAGCACCCAAAGTTAAAGAGGAAAGGTTTATTTAGCTCACAGTTTGTAGAGGTATCAATTCATAGTTCACTGACTCTAAAAGAGAGGGACATAGCGCAGTGGAGGAAAAATTCATAGTGACCAGAAGTCACCAAAGCAGTGAAGCAAAGAAAGAGCAGTAACAGTTGCTGCCTGCTTTTCCCTTGTATGCCTTTCAAGCCACCTGCTCTTTGGGTGATGCCACCCATGCACAGCGTGAGCCTTCCCCTTCTTCACACCCATAACTGACCAGTGGACTACTTCAGTAGTCACACACCTCTAAATCAATACCACACACTTAATCCCAGTATCACACATCCCAGATCCAGCCACCTCGAAAAAGCCCCACCTATGACCACATGAGGTTTTGAGGGGATATCTAGACACAAGGCATCACAATTTGAAAATTACTCTTTTGGTCAATTTCATTCATTTTTGCATAAGAAATAAGGACCCAATTGAGGAAAGAGACTTGCTTAAACTGATCAAGATATTTAGATTTTAAAAATACAATCCTTCACATCTCATTCTGTACCTAAAGTTTTTTCTATATCTAAAGTTCCCATTATTGTATTTAGCATACAATTAAAAGCTACCCAAAATGGTAACTTTATGTACTGTAAGTATAATATCTATAGAACATTATAGATTAAGCACTGTCTATTTAAGTGTGTGTATGTGCATTATTTATTCATTGCAGTTTTTTTTCTATAACTTGAGAAGCATTGGTCATAGCATCCCTATCTATAGATAAAGATTTTAAGGCTAAAAGCCATGGCTAAATGGTTGAGGTAGGGCCAGAAAGCAGTCCTCCTAACTCTTATTCTAGTGCACTTCCTCCTGCCATCCCATGACATCCTTGAGGGTCTCACCTGCTAGATTAGAGTTAACCATCAGGATTATTTTCTATCAAAAATATCTTGTACAGAATTCTTTCAAAATTGCTTGTATTTTCTTTAATGATTACTTACAAAGAATCAGGGTATTTTTAACTTTGCTCTAAATTTCAGAAACTGGAGGTACCATAATGAACCCAACTTACAGGTAACATGCCTGCTTGCTTGAAGTCCCTGAGGAAAATATTTCAAAAACTGGCAAACATCAAAGACCAGTGACAGCAGATTAACACAAAAAGCATAATTTCCATTTTCTTCCCCACAAATTTCAACACAGAAACTTTATAAAAATACGTCAATACTCATTTCCATAACATTCACAATAAACTAAGATTCACTTAATCACATGGTCTACTGAGAAGCAGGCCATGACTCAGCTTCCCTGTTGGGAGAATAAACAAATGAAGAAATTCAATACCTCCCTTTTCTTTAATGGTAATATGCTGTATATACATATTACTTCAACTGCAAGTGGTAATTGAAACTTTGAAGTGACACAGTCCTTAAAAAAATATTGACAGCTTTCTTAGAGGAAATCTTGCTTTTGTTTTATTTTCAAACTGCTATTTTCACCCAACACACATACACTCCATTTGACTTTGTCCACCCTGCTAACCATCCAGTAATTTTTGGATAGTTCTTAATTTTGTTTTCATTGGGTGGAAAATAAATGCTGCAAAATGTGTGAGAGACATTTGTAAACTGTAATTCCCCATGTAAATGCACTGAATCACTATTATTTAAATAATGCCAGACTGCATAGGATACTTTAGAATAATTGTCAATCTAACGTTTTACTCAAAATATCCAACTATCACATACACACACGCACACACAGACACACATATACAATCTCCTCATATATAGGCTGCTGAATATCATATCTTGAACCTTCATTTTCAACTCACTATACATTTTTCAGCTGTAAAGTACATTAATTTCATGCTGAAATGTCACATTGTATGGTTGATTTCATCTTAAGATTGACTTACGTCATAAAAAGAAATTCAAGCATGGCTATAGTCTCACGACTCTGAGAGCCAGAAGCAGGAGGGTTGCAAGTTTGAGCCCAGCCTGGGTAACTTAGCAAACTTATCAAGACACTGTCTCAAAAAATAAAAAGGGCTGGGGATGTAGCTTAGTGGAAAGGCCCTGGGCTGAATACGTAGTACAGATTTTTAAAAAACCCAGTCAGGTAAGCGCAGTGGTAAGTACCTGTACACCCAGCACTCTGGGAGGCTGAGACAGAGGACTGCAAGTTTGAGCCCAACCTAGGCAACTTGGTGACTTAGCAAGAATCTATCACAAAATAAAAAATAAAAATGGCTGAGACTGTAGCTCAGTGGGAAGTCTCTTGGTTCAATTAACAGTATCCAAAAAATATCATTTCTCTGATTCATTATGGTATTCCCTGCATTTTGCTGAACTTGTTTAAACTCTTGAAGGTCATTGACTCAAGCTCCTCTTATGTGATAGGAAGATATGACTTGCCTAAAACAGCTCAGGTGAATACTTTCTGATCTTTACTTTCCGATTATCACTTAAGCTTCCTTTTATAGGACCAAAGTGTTAGACATTTATCTTCTCATTTTCACCCAAGCCTTCTTTATGCCACTAAGAGAAAATAGCCTGAAAGAGTTGCTTTCCCAGAGGAACACATCTTGCAATAAAAACAGGGAGAAATTCTGCACCTCATTGATTTCTCTGGATTATTTTCTGGGGGCACAGACACCTATAAGGCAGAGAGTTTTCCTATTATTGCCATATAACACCACACCATTATACTGGTACAAAATATAGTAGCCATAACATATTCCACTATATCAGCAGGTTTAGTATAATAAGAAACACAAACTCAGGGCTCACCTGCTCTCCCACTCAATTATGAATGCACTAAAATAGCAATACCAATATTAAGGGGTTTCTCCCAAGCGCTACTTCAACTATTATTTTTATGACATGTATAGTTTTAAAGTATTCCCCCAACACATATTCAAAACTATAATTGCAAAAAGTGAACTCAAGAAAACAATTCTACATGAAAATCCATTTAAATCATAAGATAAAATATTTGTGAGAACTGAAAATTCATTTTCATTCATTTTATTTCAAAAGAAAAAATGAAATATTTTTAAAAGGCAAAGTTAGTATACAACTACAGTGATCTCAACAAGAGAATCTGGTGAGACTATGATGTGATTTTTCAAGTAGCACAATGAAAAGACAGCATGAAGAAAGCAAATGATAGGAAATATTTAAAACTGAGAGTGATCATGCCCCCATATTATGTAAAGAACTCCATTAGGTTAATAATGAAAATACAATGCAACCAACATGAAAATAGACAAAAAATCCTGAGAAAGCTCATTACAAAAGAGGATACTCAAATTACCAATAAACATTGAAATGTGCTCAATCATGTTAGTAACTAAGTGAACAGAAATTGAAATCAAAACGTAATATTACTACAAGCCTATCAGAATGGGTAAAAATTTTGAAGTCTGACAATATTAAGTGCTGTCATAGGTGGCGAGTAAAAGAAAATATCGTTAACTGGTAGTAGAGAAGAAGAAGAAGAAAAAGAAGAACAAGAAGAAGGAGGAGGAGGAGAAAGAGGAGGAGGAGATGGAGAGAGGGAGGGAGAGGGAGCTAGGGATATAGCTCAGCAGCACAGTGCCTGTCTGGCAAGCACATGGCTGTGAGTTCAAGTCCTAGTTACAAAAAAACCCTGCTACTAAGAATGACAAAAGGGGCATGCATTGCCTACCAAAACTAAATATGTGACCCAGAAACACTGCATTCTTGAGAAATACTAAAAGAGTCAATGTCAATTGTTCTCAATTTTTTACAGAATTCTTTACAGAAATGTAAACTATGAGAAAATACATTTGTATATAGCTAAATTTAATCATGCTGCAAAATATATTTGTGTTTCAAAGCATCATGTATACAATATAAATATGCAAACATTTGCAAGTTTGAAGAAATTAATTTTTTAAAAGCGAAATTGTAACAAAAAGAAAACTCACCCTAGCAATTCTACCTCCCCTCTCAAAAAGCACAAAGATTTGCATCAAGAGATGTCCAAGAATTTTCATACCAATGTTGTTCATAATACTCCAAAACTAAAAAATAGACACATGACCACCATCACTGCCATAGGTATCACATTATAGCTTAGTATATATAATGAACTTCATATAATGACTTTCTGTACAGCAATGAAAATTAATGACTACTGCTTCACACAGAAGAGGGATGACACATGAATACCAATGTTTATAGTAGTACAACTCATAATAGCTAAATCTAAGCAGCAGCCTATGTGCTCCTTAACAGATGAATGGATAAATAAAATGTGAAGTACTATTTAACCATAAAGATGGACAAATTTGACTTATTTGTAGGAAAATGGATTCAAGACCATAATGCTGAGTGAAATAAATCGGTCACAGATGGTTAAATATTGCATGATCCTCCTAGATAAGAAGCCCAAAGCATAAATAATTTTAGAAGCAAAATAAAAGGCAGATGATGGAAAACAGGGAGACAGACTTTATGGAGATTGGAAGGGAACTTGGATATGGGAAACACGGAAGGGAGGAGAGGCAAAGGGAAAGCAAAAAGAATCAAACTGAAAAGGATCAAGATACAATGTGTATATGCAGCAGTTCCCCACGATGGGAGTATTCACTATAGTATATGTCACAAGCATATACTAATAAAAATAAATTATAAAATAAAGGCATGGAACTCAAAAAAACTCCAATATGGAAGAATCTTCAAAATGTAGCAAGTGAAAAGAAGTCAGAAACAAAGTAAGATCAAATCTTTGAATTGAGTTACATGAAGTATGAAGGCAGATAACACTAGTCAGGAGTTATCTGGGGCCAAGTCAGAGCAGGTAGTAATAATCAGAGGAGAGCATGGAATCTTCTGCAGTGTCCATGGGATTCTCTGTTTGTTTACATTTATGCCTTCGTGGTGTGGTAATTTGCTGATATTGCACCTATGATTTGGATGCTTTCCTGTATGTAATCTATATTTCAACAAATAACTGAAAATGAGAAACTAAAATACTGTCAACAAATTTTTTGAGCACTGCCTGTGTGCTTAACAATGAGTAGCAAAATGAAAATTATTCCTGGCTTCATGGACTTTAAAGTATGAAGGAGAAAGCATGCACAATGTAGGCAGACAGCCCAATAAATACAGAGTTACAAATTATCGAGGTCTTTTGTCAGGTAAGTACAGCGTATGATGAGTGAAGAGGGAGTACAAGTTAAAAAAAAAAGCATTCCATAAATTTAATGTAGTATCCCAATGCTTCTGAAATATCATAAACCAGGCAGTGATTGAGCTACAAATACATAATACCTGGGAAGCAACTTTATGAAGACCCATTATGTTCCGACTCCCTCAGCAATCAAGTCAATGACGTGTGACAGAAGATGAGCAAGCTTTAACATGTACACAGGCAGCCCCTTCCTATCACAACTGCCCAAGGGTTCCCAAAATGCTACCTTATGCTTACAGCATGAATATGCATACAAATCACCTGGAGATCTGAAACCATACCTGGAATGGGGCCAAAGGTCTGCAATGCTAAAGGGTTCCTTGATGCTACCCAGAAAGCTGAACTGTGAATCTCACTTGAAGAAAGCAGGGTCTATATGGCATGGAGCCAACTGATTATTTTAGCCAATGACTCACTTTAGCCAAATAATGCTTTCGGTGGAACACATCAGAAACTCTCTGTGCTAGAATCACTTTCCAACGTTGACTGCTTATTTGTAGTCTAACTTTATTAGCCAATTCCAATTTGAACATTGCAGGTCTAATTTTGGACTCATGTGTTCACTTATTTTACATATCTAACTTATTAAAAATCTTAAGACAAATTTCAGTCGGTCAAAAATGACTCAAGTAGTAATTTGAGTAATAATCTAATAAGCATTTTAAATAATTTTAAAGAAATGTGTCTTGCTAGATGGCTACATATTGGACCTTACAAATTTGCTTTTTTCTGTTCTCACTGAAATGCAGCTGGTATATAATACAAGTGAAGTGTAAGATTTTATGAGACTGTACAGTGGTACCACAGTCCACAAACTTAATCCTTTCCATGATTCTGCTCACAAACCAAGTTACTTGTGAACTCAGTCAAATTCTCCCATAAGATCAACATGAACTTTAACCACCATTGAGATATATATATATCACCTTGATAAAATAATAAGTAACTATCACCTTCAAAAGTTTCCTCATGCTTTTTATAATTCCTCCCAATAGCTACACAACCCCTTATCAGCTTTCTGATATTACGGATTTTTTTAAAGTTTTATATAAATGAAATCATTCAGCAGGTACTCTTTTCTCTTCTGGCTTATTTTATATAAACATGGTGTGATTTATCCATGCTGTGGCATGTATCAACAGTATTTGTTTTTGTTGTTGGGTAGTATTCTATGGTATGGATTCATCAAAATGTGTTTATTCATTTCTATCTTAGTTCAGGCTACTATAACAGGATAGAATAGACTGTCTTATAAATAACAGAAGTTCAGTTTTCCAGTACTAGAGGCTAGAAGACAGAGGAGTTGTAGTGAGGGTCTTTTGCGAGATGCAAACTATTGACTTACATGCTCACACAGAGGTTAGTAGAGAGGGAAATCAAACACTCTGCTGACACTTAGAAGGGCACCAGTCTCCTAAGGGCCCCACTTTCATGATCTCATCTAACCATACTACCTCTCAAAGGCCCTATCTCTGAATACCATAACAGTGGGGATAGAATTTCAAACCATAAATCCTGAGGGAACATGACAAACTCAGTAATACCTTAACAAATAGCAGGCATCACTCTAAATATTACCACAAATATTTCTGTAAATGTCTTTGTGTGGGCATATGCTTTTTCTTTATCTCAGGAAAATGACTAGCAATGAAATGATTAGATCACATTATAAATGTGTGTTTAACTTTTCAAAGGGTTTTCCCAAGGGGCTGTAGCAGTCTATATTCCCAGGAGTGGCTGATCGAAGTTTTTGTTCCTCTACATCCTCACTAATATTTCACACAGTCAACTTTTTAAAATTTTAACATCTAGGAAGTACATACTAATATCATTATGGGTTTAATTTTCATTTCCCTAATGATTGATAGCATCAAGTACCTTTTAATGTAATTGTCATTCATATATCTTCTTTGGAGTACTTTTCAAATAGCTAGCATATTTTAAATTTTTTATTATTGAGTTTTAGTAATTATTTCCATATTTCAGATAGAATCCTTCATCAGGCGTCTCCTTATATTCTCCCCAGACTGTAGTTGGTCTTTTACATTTCTTAAAGTAGCTTTGGAAGGCAGAAGTTTTTAATATTTGTGAAGTCAAAAATCACAAAGTTTTATTTTGTGAATTATGTCCTTGGAGTTGTATCTAAAACATATTGCTTACACCTAAGAAACAAATTTTACGATATATATTTTAAAAGTGTTTTAGAATTTTAAATTTTATAACTAGGCCTATCTTCAATTTGGAGTTTATTGTACTAAAGAGTAAAGTTGTTTTGTATTATATGGAGTTACAGATAGTGTTCCACAACTATCTACTTAAAAGACTATTTTTCAACACCCTATTTATTTTTCATCTCTGTCAACATCAAAAGAACTTATATCCATGGATCTATCTTGAAACTAGTCTGTTTAACTGATCTGTTTGTCTATGTTCATGCTAACTTATGGTGAATGCAATGTAAATATTCCCTAACTTATGGTGATTTGACTTATAATTTTTCAACCATAGGAAATTGCAAAAGTGATACTCACTGTTATGACTTATATCTAGATGTTCCGCCAAAGCCTGATGTGCTCATACATGGGGCTTTCTGGAGGTGTTTGTATCATGGAAAGTCATCAGCAGATAAGTCTCGTTGTGAGTTTACAGCTGACTTGCTGTTAGGAGTTGGAATCTGGTGAGAAAAGACCAGGGAAGGTTCACTGGGGCTGTGATTGGAAGGGTTTATGTCTTCCCTGCTCCTCCCTTCATTCTTTCTGCTTCCCCCATTCTGCCAGCAGCTCTTCTCTGGCCTGACATCCTGACTTGGAGCCAGCCAAACATGGACTGAAACTGCTAAAAACTGTAAACTAAAATAAACCTCTCCTTCCTTGAGTTGTAGGTGTTGGTATTTTGTCTGAACAACTAGGAAAGTGGCAAAGATATGCGCTCAGTAAAAAGCATGCTCTCAATTTTGAATTTTGACACTTTTCCAGTCTAGTGGTGTGCAGCAAAATATTCCCTCCTGGTGCTAGACAGCAACAGAGAGCCACAGCTCCTAATAAACCCTACATTCACGAGGATAAAGCTTCTGATATTCTACAGCATGCTGTGCTGTCGAGCTGTTATGCTCAGGTTATAGGTATTTCCGAATTATGACATATTTAATTTGTGGTGAGTTTATTGTGACAGAAAACCATCCTAAGTCAGGGATCATGGATTCACTGTCTTGATTACTGTGCTACTTTAACGAGTCTTTTTTTAAGGCAGGGTCTTACTATGTAACTTGGGCTTCCCTAAACTCACTATGTAGCCAAGGCCAACTGTTGGGATTACAGGCATGCACCACCATGCCCACAAGTCTTGAAATCATTTATTGTTTTCCCTTCAAAATGGATCATCTCTTTCAAGGTTATTTTGGTACCTTTGAATTTTCATATAAATTGCAAAATCAGGTTATTATGCTATGGATTCAGTTTGAAAGTACTGACACCTTAGCAATATTGGACAGTTCATGAAAAAGATATATCTCTTCATTTATTTAGATCTCCTTTAATTTGCCAAGATAATATATAGAAATTTATAATGCTCATATCTTAAATATATTTTTTCTGATTTATTTGTAATTATCTCATGTACTTGATGCTAACATAGCTATTATTGTTTTCAATTTCAATATACAATTACGTATTGCTAATATTAAGAAATCTAACTGAATTTTGTAAATTTATCTTGTATCCTCTAACATGGATATATGAGCTATAATACCGCTCATGTAAAAGTTATTGCATTTTCTACAGGCAAAATTATATCATTTGCCAATATAGATATTTTTATTTCTTTTCTAATCTGGATGTTTTTATCTTGCAAATAACATTGTATACATCTTCAGAACACTAATGAGTAAAACTGATGAAAATAGAAATCTTTATCTTGTTCATGACCAGAGAATGAAACCATTCAATCTTTCACTGCTATCAATGACATTGGCTTTATATTTTTCAAAGATGCCCTTTATTAGTTTGAGTGGCCTTCCATCTTTCTCTAGATTGTTCAAAGGTTATATACATACATGAATGCATTTTTTCAAATGTTTTCTCTGCACAGATTTACATGTTATTTGGCTTTTTTGGTTTTATGACAAAGTAAACTGATTTATTTTTTAATGTTAAATAAATTTTGCATTTCTAATCAAAATCATACTTGTACACAGTGTATTGTCCTTCATATATACTGGTGAAATGGATTTGCTAAAATCTTGTATATAATTTTTGCATTCATATCTCTGAGTTTTGTTTTCTTATATTCTAATTCTGTGGTTTTTGTATGAATGTGATTCTGGCCTCATGTAATGACTTGAAAAGTATTTTTTCCTTTTTTATTTTTTAAAAGACCATGTGAAGCATTTTGATCATTCTTCAAGTGTTTAGTAGATGTAGTCAAAAGATTAATGGGCCCTCTGTTGACATATACTTTGTAATCTCCAGAAATCTTAATATTTTACATAACATGGCAAAGAGAAATTAATGTTACACATGAAATTAAAGTTGCTATTCAGCTGACTTTAATGTAATGATTTATCTAAAAAGAATATTATAAACAATCCAGGTGATTGTAATGCAATCTGAAAGTCCTTAGAATTTGAAAAGAAAGAAAAAAAGTATGAACATGATATGATACTACACTCAACTGACCTTTGCTGGCTTTGAAGACTGAAGTGCACCAAGAGCCAAGGAATATGAGCAACTTTTCCAAATTGGAAAATAAATCCTCTAGAGCCTCCTGAATGAATGAATCCCTGCTAACACTTTGATTGCTACCTACATCAGACATGTGACCTATGGAATGATAAAATAGTAAATATATAATATTTGAGTAACTAGGTATATGGTAAATTTTCATAGTGAAATAAAAAAAACCAATACAGAAGAACTCACCAGTAAAGGTTTTTAGCTTGGAATTTTCTTTCTTCTTTCTTTTTTTTTTTTTTTCTTGAGATGGGGTCTTGCTTTATAGTGCAGGCTGGCCTTGAACTTGCTACATAGATCAGGCTAGAATCAAACTCCCAGTGATCTTCCTGCCTCAACATCCTGTGGAATTTTCTTTGAAGAAAGAGTTTTTAAAAATTTAAATTCAATTGCTTTGA
Source organism: Hydrochoerus hydrochaeris (assembly GCA_004027455.1). NCBI lineage: Eukaryota > Metazoa > Chordata > Mammalia > Rodentia > Hydrochaeridae > Hydrochoerus > Hydrochoerus hydrochaeris. Next base: position 22,481 of record PVLA01003114.1, read on the forward strand.
TCCATATAGTGTTATTCAAGTTACCTATAATTTCTTCAATGAGCTTTTGCAGGGCATATCTTTTGAGAATTTGTCCATGTCATCTGAGTTGTTGAATTGAGTTGCATGACGCTATTCTTCATATTTCCTTATTATCCTTTCAATTCCTGTAGAACCTATAATAATCTCACCTCTATCACCACTGATATTGGTAATCTGTATCTTCTTTCTTGATCATTCTGGCTACATGTTTATGAATTTTAGAAAGTATCAGAGAACTCATTTTTAGTTTCATTTACTTTATTGTTTTTTTTTACTTTATTTCTCTTATTTCTGCTTTGAAGTTTTCCAATTGTGATACAGTTTACATAAGATTCATCCTTTTGAGGACTCCTGGGAAGATGATGGCATGGTAAGCAGCACAGGAAAACACTCTTCAAGATTTGGTGTCCAGACATCACAACAGAGCAACATGAAACAGAGGGAAAGAAAAGAAGTAGGTTCCCTGGATGCAAGAAAGATCTGAAGTGAAAACTGAAACCCACAGGGAGAGCAAAGAGAGACACTGCAATGAAGAAGGAGGTGGAAGGCAATGCCTTCTCCCTGCATCAGGACTCATTGCATGAGAGAAGGAGTTCAAACCTGCAGACACCTGGTGACCGCTAGCAACCCCAAAGGCTTCCATGGAGAGATACAGCAGTGCAAAAGAGCAGTAGATATTATGGACTGCACTGGCTGGTGAGTGGGGTAGATTAAGCCATCTCTTTGGAGAGGGCAAGTGGCCAGGAGCCATCTTAGAGAAGGGCCGACTGCTGGATCCATATAGCAGCTCTCAGCTGATTTCAGGTCTACAGAAAATGTGCTGACTGCTGCATGCTGTACACATATGGTTCCAGCCACATGGCCAGAAACCAGCCTGAACTTCAGGTGAAATGAGGTGCAAGGTCACTGAAATTGTCTAGTACCTTGCGGTAATGATACTTTTGACTTGCTAGGATAAATCAACATGGATCTAGACTCTGTCAACACACATTATCTGTCAACACACAGAGATACACCTTGAAGTGGACATTATTTTCTGTCTCTCTTTTCCTGTTTTATCTCTCTTGTTTTCATTGATTAATCTTTTTATATGAGTGAAAAAGTCATTTGTAATTTTTCTGTTTGTTATTATGTTCCATTCTGCCTTTTATTTCCTCTCTCTTTCTCTCCTGTCTTCTGCACCAGTTTCCTAAATTTTGCTTGATCCTTATTTGCCCTCTAACATTGCTTCTAATATTTCACTTCTTTGCATCTTTATTTTTCCATCTAAACCCTTTTAAATTTTCTGCAGTGAGGGTAAAACTGGCATATTAAGAACTTATTTACTGCATATAAGTTTCTGGTTTGTTTCAGATTTTTGGTGTATAATGACAAATCTAATTCATACATTTGAAATTGGCAAATTAATGGTTATATCAGTTTTTCATTTTCCAAGATGTATTTGATGCTATTCCTATTGCCAATTGTACCACTTTAGCTAAAGTGATGTAATTGTTCTAACCAGCTGTTCTTCCTGGTATAGGAAGACTTAGATTGCCAAAGGGTTGTAAAAATTCCTGTGGGCCAATACCAAAGTAGCAGGGGTTGAGCCAAGTAGACAGCAACTTTCCATCTTCAGTAAATTGAAGAGGTAGGATCTTCCAACAGACAAAATCCAAAAACCAACTATAACTGGAAGACACCTTTGAGAAATAGTCATTTCCTAAAGGTTCTAAATACTAGCAATAAAACTACTCACTGTAGAAAATTTACAAGCAACAACACAGGAATTAAACAAAAATAAAACAGAAAATGAGAAAACACTTAAGATGTGACCCAGGCATTCTGTTCACCAAAGGCATACTCAGGGGGCAATGAGGTAGGACAACCCAAAAGTCACCAGCTGGGACACTCTGAAGTGGCAGCAAGAAAGCAAATGAACAAGGCTCTATAAAAAATAAGATCAGAAATAATTCCTCTGTAACAATTGTGACCACAGCTAAAAACATGATAAGTGAATCTAGAGCAGCAAGAGATTTAAAAAGTACAATAATTTAGGAAAATGATGTAGGAGCCTGAATGCATATCATAGGAAATAAATGGAATCCAACAAATAGATTCAAGCAGATATTCAAGAGTTTAACAATTACATTGAAAATATCTTCAGCAGAGTATACCAATGTGAGGACAGAATCTCAAATAGAGAAGACAGGCTTGCAGTTAGTGATTATGAAAAGAAAGATTTCTTAACAATAGCCAGGGACCATGAGAAATAAATCTAGCCACTGCTTGATTATGCAAAGAAGAAAAACATAAGTTGTATTATAGTAAATTAAAAATCAGGATATAGTATAAATGATATTTTAAAGAAAACCTGCTCACAGACATCATGGCAAAGAGCTTCCCTAGTAGGGAAATAGTTTTATACATACAGATTAGTGAGACATACAGAAATTCAATTAACCGTGATTTAAAAAAAAAAAAACCTATAACAAAGCATGTAATAGTCAAGATGCCAGAAATTCAACAAAAGGACAGAATATTAAAACCTGCCTGAGAAAATAAAAAATCATCTATGAAGTCAAATCCATCAGAATCACAGCTGTCTTCTGGGCACAAATCCTCAAGTGAAGGAGAGCTTGGAATGAAGTATTTCAAGTCCTAAAAGAAAATTAACCTCCAACCCAAAACTATCTTTCAAATTTGATAGAAAAATAATTAACTTCCATGACAAAAAACACTTGAGTAAAATCATGAATGCCAAACAAGCACTGCAAAATGTCCTGAAGGACATTCTAGAAAGAGATAGCAAATATTTTAACTTCATGAACCCCATAAGAAGTAATCCACCAGGCAAGGCAAGCAATTAAACAGAGGGAGAAAAAAGAGGGAACCAACAACAGGAAAATAACAATGACAAGGATAAATCAATACATATCAGTTATAACTATCGATGTAATGGTTTCAGTTCAATCAGAAGAAATAGACTGGCAAAATTGGTCAAAGGCATGGTCCAATAGTATGCTACACACAAGAAATGCATGTAATTCAAAAAAGAATCTCATATACTAAAAGCCAAAGGATAAAAAACTATTCCATGTAATAGGAATCCAGAAAAAAGCAGAGGTAGCTATGTTATTTCAAAATTGGTTTCAAGCCACTTTCATTAAAAGAGACAAGGTCATGATATACTTATAAAGGGAACAATCCAAGAGTAAGAGGTAACAATTACATGCAACAAATACCATTATATCCAACTATATAAAACAAATAGGACTGAATAAAAAATCAAACAAGCACTATATACAATTGTATTAAGGGATCTCAATACCTCACTGTCACAAATAGACAGAACAATTAGCCAAAAATTCAACAATGAAATATTAGAACTGAACCAGGCTTTTGAACAAATGGACTTAGTAGATGTCTATAGAGTGCTCCTTCCCACAACATAAGAATGTACATTCTTCTCAGCTGGACACTGGACATTCTCCAAAATAAACCACATACTAGCTCACGGAACATGCTTAAGTAAATGCAAAATAATTGAAATTGTCCCATGAATATTATCAGAATATTATCATTATTCTGCAATGAAATTGGAAATCAATGCCAAAACAGCCCACAAGAATTTCATAAACACATGGAAATGAGATGAGATAACACCATTCTGAACAACCAGTGGATTAAAAATGAAAATAAAGAAGAAATTAGAGAGTTTCTACAATTAAATGGAAATACCAATACAACATACAAGAATTTATGAGACATGTTAAAAGTAGTCCTTGGACAGAAATTTATAGCAGTGAATACCCATATCAGGAAAACAGAGCAAGTACAAATAACTTAATATTGAACCTCAAACTTCCAGAAAATAGAAGAGCAGGTCAAGCCCAAAAATGCCACAGGAAATTACACAGATCAGAGCAGAAATAAATGAAATAGAGTCTAATAAAAATATGAAGTATCATTGAATCAAACAGTAGGTTCTATGAAAGAGTAAATTAAATCAATGAGCACTTAGCCAACATTATCAAAAAAAAAGAAAGAAAAGAAAAGACTCAAATCCACACAATTCATAACTACAAGGGTGAAATCACAACGGATCCTTCATAAACCCAGGAGATCATCTGCACCTCTTCAAGAACTTGTATTCTAAGAGGATGGAAAATACAGAAGGAATGGAAAAATTTCTCGATGCATATAAATATATAAAATTCTAAATAAACTAATATGAATCAATGAAATCAAGCATGCAATTTAAAATGTGGCAACACAGATTCACTGTGTTGCAATGGATTCACTGCTGAATTCTACAAGAATTTGCAATGGATTCACTGCTGAATTCTACAAATCTTGTAGAACTTTGTAGAATTCTACAAGAACTTTGGAGAAGAATTAATTCCACCACTTCTCAAACTCTTCAATGAAATGGAAAGGGAAGCTACATTCTCAAATTCATGCCTGGAATAAAGCATTAATCTGATAGCTAAACCGGTGAAGGTCTACACTAAGAAAGAGAAGTGTGGGCCAATCTCCCTCATGCACAAAGATGCAAAAATCCTCAATAAGATACTGGCTGACAGAATGCAGTAAACCACCAAAAGGAATATACTCTGAGACTAAGTAGAATGTATCTCAAGGGTGGAAGGATTGCTCAACATACACAAAACAACAAATGTAATACAGAGTTCAGGGGTGCATCTGACCTAGCCACACAGTTCCCAGAGGTTCTGAAGTCCACCCAGCCAGGAGCAAGGCCCAGGCACCATATGCCAGAGGTGTGCCCAGACTAGCCTCATGTTCCAGAGGCTCTGAACTCCTGCCAGCCAGGCACTAGGCCCAGCAACACACTCTGGACGTCTATACCTGCTAGTTGCCTGGGTCCCAGAGGGTCTGAATTCCACCTAACCAGGAGAAAGTCCCCAGCACCACAATGTGGGGATGCATCCCTGTTAGACACCTGAATCCCAGGGGTTCTGAACTCCACCCAGCCAAATGCTAGGCTCTGATGTCACACTCCAGAAGTATGTCCCTGCTAGCAGCATGGAGGATCCAAATTCTGCCCAGCCCAGTGTGCCAGTGCCACCTAGCACAGTCCACCAGGGGACACCCAGAAAGCCTCACAGGTCACAGAACAGAAGGCTCCAGTGCCATAGATCAGGGGTGGATCCTGCTTAGCTATGGGGATATTAGGGGGTAGAAGCTCTGCCAAGTGCAGCATTCCAGTGCAATCAAATGGGAGGGCGACTGGCCAGCCACATGGGTCCCAGAGGAAAATGACAAAATAAAAGAGCAAGACACAGTCTCAAAACTTTACCCCACTGAGAACAAACCCAGGAGACATTGAAATGGAAGACACTGGAAACCTCACCACCAAACTTTCTGAAATAATACCAACTGATGTGAAAAAGCAACTCAATGAAGCCATAAAGGATATCAGATCAAAAATAATCTCTCAGGTAAAAAAAAAAATGAAATGACAAACACTATGAAAGAAATGCTGAATGTGTCTAAAGAAGATCTAGATAAAAATAGAGGAACATAAGAAAATGATTAAAATCTTAAATGAAAAGTGTAACACAGAATTAGAATACATGAAACAGATTCAAAGGGATAATCAGGAAATTAAAAATTCCATTAAAACCTGGAAAAACCACTCGAATGAAACTGCAGGTAGACTCTCACACCTTGAAGACAGGATGGAAGCTTATAATCATGAAAGAAAAGATCTCTTAAAAATAACAAGGAACCAGGAAACAACTCAACAGTGGTAAGATGATGCAAAGAGAAACTATATAAGACTGATAGGTATTAACAAAATGCAAGGGTCAACACAAATTACATCAGAAGTCCATTTGCTGAAACAATAGAAGAAAATTTTCTGAACATGGGAAAATAAACTTTTATAAGATAAATGAGGTATATGGAACCCCAATTAGCCATAAACAAAATAAATCTTCATCCAGATGTATAATAATTACGATATCAGAAATTCAGTACAAGAATGGAATACTAAAAGCTGTCAGAAAAGAAACAGATCACTTTTGAAGGAAAGTCTATCAGAATCACTGTAGGCTTCTCAAGACAAACCTTCAAGACAAGAAGTTTGGAGTGAAGTATTTCAGGTCCTGAAAGAAAACAACTTTAAACCCAGATTGAGGTACAATGAAAAACTATCTTGAAAATTGATGGAGAAATAAGACACTTCCATGACAAAGGACAGCTCAAGAAATTCATGATCACCAAACCAACACGACAAAGAGTACTAAAAGACACACTGGAAAGAGACAAAGATAACTATAATCCTCAGAACAACAGTAAAAGGAAATCACTAAGCAGAGCAAACAAACAGAAAAAGTAGAAAACAAACAATAGAAGACAACATGACAGTAACAAATAAGTACTTATCAGTTATATCCATCAATATAAATAGTCTAAACTCACCAATGAAAACAAATGGACTGGCACAGTGAATTAAGAAACAAAATCGGACAATATGCTGTGTACAAGGAACACATTTAACTCAGAAGGAAATTCATAGATTAAAAGTCAAAGGATGAAAAACCATACCCTAAGCAACAGGAACCCAGTAAAAAGCAGGGGTAGCTATTCTGTTTGCAGATAATGTGAACTTCAAACAAATAATGATAAAAAGTGATAAAGAAGGTCACTACATACTTGTTAGGGGAAAAAATTCAAGAGAAAGAGATTACAATCATAAATATATATGCACCAAATACAAGAGCAACCAACTATGTAATGCAAATCTTAATAGACATGAAAAATAAAATAAGCAGGCCACCGGGAACATGGCAGAAGCCTGTCTCAGGGAAAAGCTACGTGGGACCGCCCCCACTGCACCTGCCCTGCCACCACGAACATCACAGAAGCTTAGCTCAGGCATAGGCTGCGTGGGACTGCAGCCACTGGGCCCGCCCTGCGAACAGGAACATTGGGGAAGCCCACTGCAGGCCTAAGCTGCGTCGAACTGCCACCACTGGGCCTGCCCTTCCACCAGGAACGTAGGAACCTTGGACTACAGTGGATTGCTGTGGTGGTTGGATGAGAGACTCAGGAACCCCTCACCCAAACAGAAGACCTCAGCAGGCTCCAGTCAGTATGGTGAGTTTGCCCCTAAAATAGAGGTCTGCAGTGGGTAAATAGGAATGGAAGTGAAACTCCCTCCAACTGTAAGACCTTGCCAAATCTGGCAAGAGAGTTGGGAACCCCTACCCCACAGAGAACATCAGACAGACTGAAGAGTGTGCCAATAAGGCCCCCCCAACTTAGAGAAAATTAAAAGAGCTTATGAGATCCCCAGTGACACAGTAGGGCCTCAGCTGACACAAACACCAGTGAGATCTGGTGACCTGCAACAACCTGAAGATATAACAACAGCAGGAACTAAGAGCTGACCTACATCAATACTTTTAGGCTAGTTAACCCAGAAAGAATATAGGACTCACCCAACAGGCCCTGTAGGAGGAATTCAGGTGACTGGATCTCCTCTTCAATGTGGTACCCAGCAATTTGACAAGCATCAACCACACAGTAGGACCCTAAAACTCACACTATGGACTATGGGGATAGAAAGCCCAGATATTTACCCAAAAGGTGAAAATGACTAAACAAAAAGGCAAAATGCAATCTCAATCATCTACTCTATCAGGAGCAAGTACAGGCGACAATGAAGTACAGGATCTTAAAAGTCATACACCAGAAATCTCTGAAAAGAGAGCAAATGAAGTAAAGAAACAAATCCATGAGGCCATAGAGGAAGACAAATTAGAAATAATGTCTTATGTAAAGACAGAAATAACAACCTTAGTAAATCAGTTGCTCAACATAGCTAGAGAAGAAATAGATTTAAAAAATACAGGAGATGGGAAATTGATTGAAACTTCGAATGAACAATGCAGAAAAAAAAGCAGAATCCATGAAAAAATTCAAAGATGTATCCAAGAAACAAAATATTGTATTGAAAGCTGGCAAACCATTTAAATGAGCCTGAGGATAGAATTTCAGACCTTGCAGACAGGATTGCAGATAGTGATCATGAAAGTATAGAACTTATAAAAACAAAAAAGCAGCATGAAATGACAATCCAGCAGCTTCGAGATGATGCCAGGAGAAACAATGTAAGATTAATAGGCATCAGTGAGGAGGCAGGAGACAATGCAAAGCACATAACTAAGCTGTTCACCGAAGTAATACCAGAAAATTACCCAAACATGGGGTAAAAAATCTGATATACAAATAAGTGAGGCATATAGAACACCAAACAACCACAACCAACATAAATCTACACCCAGACATATAATAATTAACATCTCAGACATGCAGCATAAAAACAGAATACTAAAAGGTTTTAGAGAAAAGGCACAACTCACCTATCAAGGAAAGCCTATCAGATTCATGTCAGACTTCTCAGCACAAACCTTCAGGTTAAGAGGAGCTTGGAGTGAAGTATTTCAAGCCCTGAAGGAAAACAACTTTCAACCCAGACTGATGTACCAGAAAAACTGTCTTTCAAATTTAATGGAGAAACAAAATACTTCCATGACAAAGAACAACTGAAAAAATTCATGCACACCAAACCAACCTTAGAAAGAGTGCTGAAAGACATCCTAGATAGAGATAAAAATGACCACAATCTCCAGAACAACAACAGAACAAAACCACCAGTCTGGACAAGAAATTAAACAAGGGAGAAAAGCAGGAAACCAACAATAGGAACACAGCATGGCAAAGTCAAGCCAGTACATATCAGTGATATCCATAAATGCTCAATTCACCTATCAAAATAAAAAAGGTTGATGGAATGGATGAAGAAACAGTATCCCACAATATTCTGTATACAAGAAACACATCTGACTCAAGAAGAAACTCATAGATTAAAAGTCAAAGGATGGAAAACAGTATCCCATGCAACAGAAAACCAGAAAAAAGCAGGGGTAGCTATTCTGTTTGCAGACCATAAAAACTTCAAACCTAAAAGGATTAAAAGAGATAAAGAAGGTCACTACATACTTATTAGTGGAAAGCTACAAGAGGAAGAACTAACAATTATAAGTATATATGCACCAAATACAGGAGCACCCAGCTATATAAGACAAATACTAATGGACATGAAAAACCAACTACACAAAAACACAATTGTAGTAGAAGACCTTAACACCCCACTGTCACAAAGAGGTCAACTGGATGAAAAGTCAGAAAAGAAATAACAGAATTGAATCATACCTGTGAGTGAATGGACTTAGTGATGTTTACAGAGTGTTCCACCCAACCACTTCCAAATATACATTCTTCTGAACTGCACATGGGTTATTCTCCAAAATAGACCATATATTAACCCATAAAGCATTCTTAACTAAAAGCAAAAGGAGCTAAATTGTCCCTTGCTTAATATCAGATCATAGCTCACTAAAATTGGAAATCAATGACCAAAAATTTGCAAAATCTGCATAAATACATGGAAATTAAACTATAACCTTCTGAATAACCAATGGGTCACAGATGAAATTAAAGAGGAAATAAATCAATACCTACAATACAATGAAAATGCAGATACAACATACCATAACCTATGGGAGGAAATGAAAGCAGTCCTAAGAGGAAAATATATAGCAATAAAAAGTCACATCAAGAAAGTGGAATGAACACAAATAAATAACCTAATGCTGCATCTAAAGCTTTTAGAAAAGGAAGAGCAAGTCAAATCCAAAACTCATAGAAGAGAGGAAATTATGAAGATTAGTGCAGAAATTAATGCAATTGAAACTAAAAAAATACAAAGAATTAATGAATCACAAAGCTGTTTTTGAGAGCAGAAACAAAATTGATAAACCCCTTGCCAACCTTATCAAGAAAAAGAAAGAAAAAACTCAAATCCACAAAATAAGGACTGAAAAGAAGGAAATTGCAACAGATCCCATGGAAATTCAAAAGATCATGAGCACCTACTTTGAAAACCTCTACTCACATAGGGTGGAAAACACGCAGGTAGTGGACAGATTTCTAGGAACATTTGAACTCCGTAAGCACAACCAAGAAGATATAGCAATTTTGAATAACACAATATCAACTATTGAAATTGAAAATGTAATTAAAATCTTAGCAACAAAGAAAAGCCCAGGTCCTGATGGATTCACAGCTGAATTCTATAAAAAATTTAAAGAAGATTTAATGCCAATACTCCTTAAACTATTCAATGAAACAAAAAGAGAAGCAATCCTCCCTAACTCATTCTTGGAGGCAAGTATCATTGTGATACCAAAACCAGAGAAAGACCCAACCAGAAAGGAGAACTATAGACCAGTCTCACTAATGAACACTGATACAAAGATTCTCAATAAACTATTGACATATAGAATGCAGCAAATCATTAAGAAGATTGTACACCACGACCAAGTGGGATTTATTCCAGGAATGCAGGGACGGTTCAACATATGCAAATCAATAAATGTAATATACCACATAAACAGAGCCAAAACTAAAAATCACATGATCCTCTCAGTAGATGCAGAAAAAGCTTTTGACAAGGTCAAAAACCTTTTCATGATAAAAAGCCTACAGAAACTCGAAATAGAATGTATGTACCTCAATCTCATAAAGGCCATCTATGACAAACCAACAGCCAATATTATACTACATGGACAAAAACTGAAAGCCTTCACTCTAAAATCAGGAACAAGAGACGGGTGTCCACTATCACCACTCCTATTCAGTATAGTTCTGGAAATATTAGAGCAATCAGACAAAAGGGAGAAATAAAGGGAATAAAAATAGGAAAAGAAGTTAAATTATCATTATTTGCAGATGACATGATACTCTACATAGAAGACCCAAAAACTCCATTAAAAGATTAACAGAGGTAATAAACAAATTCAGCAGCATAGATAGATACAAAGTCAACTATCAGAAATCAATAGCATTCCTCTACACAAACAAAACCTCACCAAGACAAAAATTATGGAAATATCGCCTTTCACAATAGAATCTAAAAAAATAAAATACTTAGGAATCAACCTAACCAAGAATGTAAAAGACCTATGTGCTGAAAATTTTACTACCCTAAAAAGGAGATTGAAGAGGATATTAGAAAATGGAAGGATATTCCCTGCTCTTGGTTAGGAAGAATGAACATTGTGAAAATGGCCATACTCCCAAAACTGTTACACAGATTTAATATAATCCCAATTAAAATATCATTGACATACCTTACAGATCTAGAGAAAACACTCCTAAAATTCATTTGGAAACAGAATAAACCTAGAATAGCAAAGGCGATTCTGGGCAACAATGACAAGTCAGGAAGCATCTCAATTCCTGACCTGAAACTATACTACAAAGCCACAGTGATAAAATCAGCATGGCACTGGCAAAGAAATAGACCTGAGGATTAATGGAACAGATTAGAAGATGCAAGCACTACTACAAAGAAATCCAGCCAACCTGATATTTGACAAAGTGGCTAAATATGTTCACTGGAAGAAGGATAGTCTCTTTAATAAATGGTGTTGGAAAAATTGGCTTTCTACATGCTGAAGACTGAGAATAGACCCATGCCTATCACCATATACTAAACTAAAATCAAAATGGATCAAGGATCTAAATATTAAAACAGAAACACTAAATCTACTGGATGACAAAGTAGGTAAAAATCTTGGAGACATAGGGGTAGGGAGAGAATTCATGAATAAAACACAAACCGCAAGGTAAATATTTCAAAGAATCAACAGCTGGGATCTCATATTATTGAAAAGGTTTTGTACATCAAAAGAAATCACCAACAAATTGAAGAGAGAAACCACAGAATGGGAAACAATTTTAGCAAACAATCCCTCAGACAAAGAACTTATATCCAGAACATATAGAGAACTGAAAAACATCAAGTCCCCCAAATTCAAAGACCCTCTCCAAAAATGGGCATCAGAGATGAACACACAGTTCTCACATGAAGATATACAAATGGAAAGTAAATACATGAAGAAATGTTCACCATCACTGGTCATTCAAGAAATGCAAATTAAACAGCACTGAGAATTCGTTTCACCCCAGAAAGAATGGCTGTCATCAAGAAAACAACTGATAACAAATGCTGGTGAGGCTGTGGGAAAAAAGGAACACTTCTCCACTGTTGGTTGGAGTGCACACTGGTGCAACCACTGTGAAGGTCAGTATGGAGATTCCTCAAAAAAGTAGGATTGGAAGTTCCATTCAATCCAGCTATTCCCCTCTTGGGTATTTTACCAGAAAACCTGAAAAGGTCATATCACCGTGATATATGTGCACCCATGTTCATAGCAGCATAATTTGTGATAGCTAAATCTTGGAAACAACCAAAATGCCCATCAACTGCAGAGTGGATGAAAAAGATGTGGTATTTTTATACTATGGAATACTACTCAGCTATAAAAAAGGATGGTTTTGAGGCCTTTATCAGTAAGTGGAGGCAACTTGAGAATATCCTGAATAGTGAAATAAACAAGCCTCACATTAGTAAATATCTCATTGTCTCTTCAGTGTAAAAATAATAAGAATGGACAGAATAATGGTATCTAAAAAGTATAATAGATATAAAAGTATAATAGATATAAAATTATAATAAATATAATAGGTATTGTAAAAATGAAAGGGAAGGAAAGTGCTCTAAAGGATATAGTGGTATGTATAATGTGTAAATAGATGACCATGTTACTGAGCTTTTTTTTTAGATCATTGAACAGAAGAGTCTGTACTGTCTCTGTTTGCATGTCTAGCCACTTTTTATGCTTTGACTTTGTAACTTTAACAACTATTGTTAAGTTAATAAGATGTAATGTATCAACTAGTGGTATCATGATGCTATTTTTTGAACACTGTATTCTATGTTTTCCTTTTTTCTATTTTGTCCTAATTTTCTGTTCTTTCTCTCTTAAAATAAAATAAAAAATGAAAAAGAAATTAAGCAATTACATGGTTAAACAGAGGATCTTCATACCTCATTGTCGCAAAGAGGCAGAATAACCAAACAAAAAATCAGCAAAGAAGTAACAGAACTGAATCAGACTTGTGAGCGAAGGTACCTTGTAGAGCTATGCTGAGTGGACCGCCCAAAACATCAGAAAGCACATTTTACTCAGCTGCACATGGGTCATTCTCTAAAACAGGCCAGATACTGGCCTACAGAACATGTTTAAGCAAATGCGAAGGAACTGAAATGATCCCATGCATATTATCTGACCATATCACAATATTTCACTATTCGGGATATTCTCAAATTGCCTCCATTTACTGATAAAGCTTGACCAGAACAACCACAAGAACTACATAAACACATGGGAATTAAATCTTACGTTACTAAACAACCAATATATCACAGAAGAAATTAAAGAAGAAATTCAACAATATCTCCAATCAAACAAAAATGCACATAAAACTTAACAGAATATGTGGGACACAATGAAAGCAGTCCCCAGAGGGAAATTTATGGTGGTAAACTCCTGCATCAGGACAAGTCAAACCCAAAGCTAAAAGAAGGGAGGAAATTATAAATATCAGAGCAGAAATTAATGCAATTGAAACTAAGAAAACAATAAAATAATTAATGTATCAAAGAGTTAGTTTTTTTACTTAAAGAGAAAAACATAGAGAACAAGGGAAACTAATACAAAATTCCAAAAAAATGAAGTAAACTAAAATAAACACTAAAAAATCACTAGTTGACAAATTACATACTATCATCTTAGAAATGGTTGTTCAAGTTACATAACTAAAGTACACAAAGTGGCCATTCAAACCGGGAGACAGCAAACAGTTCTGCTCAATGATCCAACATAAACTTAGTAATATGGTTATCAATCCTACACCCTTAAACATACATGCAGTTATATCCTTTGGAGCACTTTCTTTTCTTCTCTTTTGTGTACAATAGAAATTACACATTTTGAGTTTTATTACTCTTATATTTCTTATTACATTTTGTAGTTAATAAATTACATATTGCCCTCTTAGAAATGGCTGTTAGGTTACAAAATTAAAGCACTCAAAGTGGACATTTAAACAGTGAGACTGCAAACAGTTCTGTTCAACGATCCAACAAAAATTTAGTAATGTGGTCATCAATCCTACACACATAAACATACATGCAGTTATATCCTTTAGAGCACTTTCTTTTCCTCAAAGAGTTAGTTTTTTGAAATAATAAATACAATTGATAAACTCCTAGCCAACCTTATGAAAAAGGTAAGAACATCTCAAATCCAAGCAATAAGAAACAAAAAATGTAAAATCACTACAGGCCCTGTGAAAATACAGGGAGGGGATCCTCAATACTTATTTTGAAAAACTTTCCACTCATATGTGCAATAACACAGAAGAAATGGAGATTCCTAGAAACATGAATTACTAAAGCTGAATCAAGAAGATGTAAATCTGTTGAATAATCCAATTTCAATTAATAAAATTGCAAAAGGAATTATAACCTTACCAACAAAGAAAACCCCAGGCCCTGTTGGATTCATTGCTGAATTCCACAAGATATTTATGGAATACTTAACACTAACACTCCTCAAACTCCTCAAGGGAATTAAAAGGGAAGCAAGTCTCCCTAACTCATTCCTGGAAGAAAGTATTACTCTAATACAAAAAAACAGAGAAAAGTTCAACCAAAAAAGAGAATTACAGGACAATCTCCTTAATGAACATCGATGCAAAAATCCTCAAGAAAATACTGGCAAATAAAATGCAACAAGTCCTCAAGAAGATTATACACCATGATCAAGTGGGATTCATTCCAGAAATGCAGGGATGATTCAACATACACAAATCAATAAACATAATACACCATATCAACAGAGCCAAACAAAAGAATCAAGTGGTCATTTCAATAGATGCAGAAAAAGCTTTCAACATAATCCAACACTCATTTGTGATAAAAACCCTACACAAAATAGGAATAGATGGTCTCTACAATCCAACACTCATTTGTGATAAAAACCCTACACAAAATAGGAATAGATGGTCTCTGTCTCAATGTGATAAAAGCCATATATGGTAGACCAACAGTGAACATCTTACTAAATGAACAAAAATTGAAATCTTTCAACCTAAAATAAGCAACAAGACAAAGATGTCGATTATCACCACTTCGACTGAATATAGTTATGGAAACATTAGCCAGGGCAATTAGGCAATAGACAGAAATAAAAGGAATAAGGATAGGAAAGGAAGAAGTTAAATTATCATTATTTGCAGATGACATGATACTCTACATAGAAAACTTCAAAACTCCATTGAAAGAATTCTATATGTAATAACCAAATTAAGTAACGTAGCTGGATACAAGGTTAACACTCAAAAATCAATAGCATTCTTGTACACAAACAACAAACTCACTGAGAGAAAAATAAGGGAAAGCACACCCTTAACTATTGCTTCCAAAATATTGAAATCCTTAGGAACCAATCTAACAAAGGAAGTAAAAGATCTATACATTTAAAATTACATTACCTTGAGAAGGAAAATCAAAGAGGATTTCAGAAAATGGAAAGACATTGCCTGTTCATGGATAGGAAGAACAAACATTGTGAAAATGGCCATTCTCTCTAAATTGTTATACAGTTTTAATGCAATTCCAATCAAAATACCTTTTTCCTCACTGATCCAGAGAAATCATCCCTAAAATTCATCTGGAAATAAAGTGACCTAGAATAGCAAAGCATTTCTGGGAAACAAATGTAAGATAGGAGGCATCATATTCCCTAACTTGAAATTATATTACAAGGCAACTGTGATTAAATCAGCATGGTAACAGGAATAAAAACAGACCTGAAGATCAAAGGAATAGATTAGAAGATACAACTACAACTACAAACACACTCAGCCACCTCATCTTTCACAAATGGGCTAAACATGTTCACTGGAAGAAAAATAGCCTCTTTAATAAGTGGTGCTGGAAAAACTGGCTTTCAATATGCTGAAATCTAAAAGTAGACCCATGATTATCACCATGCACTTAAACTAAATTTAAAAAATGATCAAAGATCTAAATATTAAAATAGAAACATTAATTTGCAGGAACACAAAGTAGGTAGAAATCTTGATGACAGGAGTAGGCAGATAGTTCATGTACAAAATAAAATTGTACTGGAAATGCTTCCTAGAATCAGCAACTGGGATCTCATTCTATTAAAAAGTTTTTGCATGTCAAAAGAAATCTCAAACAAAGTAAAAAGAAAACCCACAGAATGGGAAAGAAAATCCATGAATTGGGAAAATAACTTGGCCAACTGTTCCTCAGAAAAGGACTTCTATCTAGAACATATAAAGAATTGAAAAAAATTAGGCTCCCAATATTTAAGGAGTCAATTCAAACATGGGCCTATGAGATGAATACACAATACTCAGATGAAAAAATACAAATGCCAAATTAATATATGAAAAAAATGTTCGATATCAATGATCATTTGAGAAATGCAAATTGAAATAACACTGAGATTTCATCTCACTCCAGAGAGAATGGCCAACGTTAAGAAATTAATCAAAACAAATGCTATATGGGCTGTGGAGGAAAAGGACCACTACTCCACTGTTAGTGAGAGTGTAGGCTCATGTGATCACGGTGGAAATCAGTATAAACATTTCTCCAAAACCTAGGATTAGAGATTCTATTCGATCCATCTATCTTGCTTCTGGACATTTTCTCAGAATAATTGAGAACATGGTACCACAATGATATACATGCACCCATGTTTATAGCAGCACTATTATAATAGCCAAATCTTGGAAACAACCCATCAATTGCAGAATGAATGAAAAAGATTTGGTATTTTTATACAATGGAGTACTACTCAGCTATAAAGAAATATTGCATCAAGACTTTTATAAGTAAATGGACACGACTTAAAACCATTCTCATAAGTGAAATAAACCAAACTCACATGTGTAAATACCATATTGTCTCACTAGTATAAGACACTTAAAGAGTATATGTGATCTGAAATCTACAATAAATATTGTATAGAGGTAAGAAACTGCTCAAAGAAGAAAAGTATCTGGGATAGAGGAAAGGAAAAAAGGAAGGGAAACAGTAATTATATAATTTCTTATATATACACATAAGATAGCTAAAATGACTATACTACTAACTGTATTAGTTCTTGGAAAAGAAAAGTTAATACTCATAAGATTAAATGAATTTTACATGTCCATATCTGGTAATCTAACCAATCTTCTTGAACATAACTATATTCAATGTTACAACCACGGTTAAATTCCTATCATCTTGTTTTGTAAACCTATGCTAATATTGTTTTAGGATTTTATTGTTGTAGTTATTTGTTTGTCTCTTACGCTTTTTGTTTTTCTTTTCTGTATCTTTTTTCCTTAAATAGAAAAGTAATATTCCATCAGAATATATCCAAGGACAGAAACCATATCATCATCTCAATAGATGAAGAATAAATATTTGACAAACATCAACACCCATCCATGTTTTAAAAAAAAACCCTACAGATAACTGGAATTAATAGTCTCTATCTCTGCCTGATAAAAGCCATCTTTGACAATACAACAGCCAATATTATACTAAATGGACAAAAACTGAAACTTTCACTGTAAAATCAGGAACAAGAAAAGTATTCACTGTCATCACCCTTATTCAATATAGTTCTGGAAATTTTATTGAGATCAATTAAACAACATAAAATTTAAAGGAATAATCATAGGAAAACAAGAATTTAAATTACAATGATTTACAGAAGACACGATATTCCACATAGAAGAACCACCCACCCAGAAAAGCCAACAAAATACTTCTAGATTTAATAACCAAATTCATTAGTACACCAAATACAAAGTCAGAACACAAAAATCACTAGAATTCTTGTATATGAATAGAAAACTTATGAGAGAGAAATTAAGGAAGCAATACCTTTCATAGTAGCATCCAAAAATTGAAACATCTAGCAATCAATCAAATAAAGGAGGTAAAAGACCTCTACATTGAAAACTACAGTACTCTGAAAAAGAAGTTTGAAAAGGATATCAGAAAATGGAAAGATATACCTTGCTTCTGGCTACAAAGACCCAATATAGTAAAAATGGCCATATTTCCAAATGCAGATTTAATGCCATTCCAATCCGAACTCCAAGAGTATATTTCATAGAAGTAGAGAAAACAATCCTAAAATTCATTTGGTATCAGAAGAGATTTAGAGTAACAAAGGCAATTCTGGGCAAGAATGGCAAGGCAGGAAATGTAAAAATGCCTTACTTGAAATTGTAATATAAAGCTATTGTGATTTTAAAAAATCATGGTACTGCCAGATAGACAGACACAAGGACCAATGGAACAGATTAGAAAATGTAGAAAAAACGTTATTAGCTGTTCCTCAGACAAATGATTACTATCTGGAACATAAAAATAATTTTAAAAATCAGAACCCTCAAATTTAAGGACCCAATCTAAAAACTGGCATTTAAAATGAATAGACACTTATCAGATGAAGAAGAAATGACAAATGTATGAAAAAAATATTTGATGTCAGTGGTCATTATGAAATGCAAATTGAAACAATGCAGAGATTCCATCTCACTCCAGAAAGAATGGCTATCATGAAAAAATCAACCAATAACAAACGCTGTCAGGGATGTTAGGAAAAAGGAGACTTTCTCCCCTGTTGGGGGAAGTACAGAACATTGCAATCCCTGTGGAAATCAGTGTGGAGATTCATCAAAAAACGAGGACTAGAGGCCCCATTCGATCTAGTAATTTCACTTCTTGTCATCTTCCTGAAAGATTTAAAAGTATCCTACCACAGCAATATATGTACACACATATATATGTTGGCACAGTTTGTCATAGCCCAATTTTGGAAACAATTCAAAAGCCTATCAATTGGTGACTGAGTAAACAAAGGGGGATTTTTTTTTTGTATATGTTACTCTAAAGTGAAATAAATCGTACACAAATTGTAAGTATTGCAATGTTACTTTGATGTGGAAAAACTGAATGTAGACATAAGGAGCAAAATTTATAATAGTTGTGAAATAGGAAGAAAATGTTCAAGTAAGGATATGAAAAAGGGAAGACGGAGGAGGAAACTGAAGACAGTAAAGGTAAAAAAAAATATGACAAAGTTAAAAGTGAAAAAAAACCTTTGTCATGGGGAAGGGAGGAGGGATTGCAGGGAGGGTAGGGAAATGGCAGAATGAAAGAATGAAGTTATATCATGTACAGGTACAAATATTCTATGATGAATATAGTTTTTATATATACCTAAAATGTACAAATAAAATCTGATTGTAAATTATTAGAAAAAGATCAACCCTTTTAAAGCATACAATCAAAGCCTTTTTAGTACAAAATATTCACAAAGTTATCTAGTCATTACTACTAATTGCATAACCTTTGCAACATCCTAGGGAAAAAAACCTCTGAATCCACTAATATTTGCTGCCCATCTAACTTCCCTGAGTCCCTAGAAACCACTATTATCTATTTTGCATTTATATTATTTACTTATTTTTGAAATTTCATATAAATAAATTCTTACGTGGCTTTTTTCTGTCAGACTGATTTTAATTAATGTAATATTTTCAAGCCCCACTCATGTTACTGTATGAACGCATCCTACATTCTGCATTTTTACATCTTTTGGTGAATCCATATTGACTATACAGATTAATGGGTTTAAATCTGAGATATTCATATATTAATAGAATATATGTTAATAATTTCACCCTTCCCATCACTTACCATGTCCAGCTCTTCCTAATAGCACTTTTGGCCATTGAAGGAGTATTATTAAATATGTATTTATCTTATGGCATTTCATTTTTCATCTGGTGGATCTGCCATAGCTTCCTTGCATATTTATAAGGTGATAAGAATTTCAGAATTTATATAAAAGTTTGTGTATCAATATATGATTTAAATTATCTGGAATTTTTACTTTACAGTGGAAAATAGCTGTATCATATAATGATTGTAAATATTGTTAAACTAGTGATTTAATTTTTAAATTTACACGTGGTTAAATTTATCCATATAAATCTTTAAAATGTTTCTTTGTTTATTTACAGAGTTGAGCAAACATTACCAAAATAAAGTATAGGAAATTATCATATTACTAAAGAAATATTCAGCCACTAGCCCAGATTAACACTGTTGAACCTCTTGCCTAGATAGCCACTAAATTATTTTCTTTATCTATAGAATAATGAATAATCTTGAAGACTAAAATGGCTATATATGCCTTGGGTAATTGGGTAATATATTTTCTCTTAAGGACAGCTCTCCTAAATGTTCTATAATAAAACAGAAACACAAGATCATGTTGCCCCATAAATACAAGAATGAGATACAATGAGGAAGCATGGCTTCCTCATCAGATTTGGTACCACATGAGGAGCTTCTGGTCGTTATCATCACTTGGACATATTCCTATTAACAGTTCTTAACAGACCAATAAAAAATGTAATGATTCATAAATATTGTCCAAAGTGAATCAAGTTTGGGAGACTTCTGTTCTTGGCACAGAATATATCATAAAAATCAACTCAGTCAGGAGATGGCAAGTATGCGACTATGATGGTGACATCACTATCCACCCAGGAGACTGCATGGGGCATGCAAATGTACTGCTGAATGTGCCCTCTGTCAAACTGACTACAATGGTACTGCAACCCAATGTACCAGTGACTATGACTCCCATCCAGGGGATGATAGCCAGCCTGTTAGATCCTCACTGATAAAATAGACCTCATTGGGCTGAACATGGAGGACAAGTGGGACCAGCAACCTGGAAATTCCTGAAGCAGCAGTAATAATATGAGTCAATAGTTGGTTAACATCAGTACCTCTAGGCTAGCTATCTGAGAAAGAATCCAGGACACTCTAACTAGCTCCACGTGAGGAATTCAGGTGACTGGTCCTTGCCCTATGTCTCATGACTGACAGCTACGGAAGAGCTGGTCACACAGAATGACCCTGACAACAGTGCATATGAGGCATAGGTGAAGCTAGTGAGATTGAAATGAATTAAATATGAACTATCATGTGAAAATGACAAAACAAAAAAGCAAAATGTGATCTCAGATCTCTAGCCCATATAGAAAATGTATAGGAGGCATAGCTGTAAAAGACATTGGAAGACATACACCTGAAATTTCTGGAAAAAAATAGCAAGTGAAGTATAGAAAAAAATCCATGATGCTATAGAGGAAATCAGATCAGAAATAATCTCTCAGGTAAAAAAAAAAAAGCAATGGCATCCATAATGAAGGAATTGATCAGCAAAGATAGAGAAGACACAGACAAAAACCAGAGGAGCATAGGAAAATGATGAAAACTTTGCCTGAACAATATAGAAAAGCTGGAAAAACTACTTGAACAAAACTGAAGATAGATTTTCAGAACTCAAAGACAGGATCAAGGCTAGTGATCACAAAAGGAAAGATCTCTTAAAAATAACAGGAGATCATAAAATAACAATTCAACATTTCCAAGACAATGCAAAGAAAAATAAGACTTTTAGGTGTCAATAAAAAAGTAGGAGTCAAAGCAGATGACATTAAAAAGCAAACTGCAGAAGGAATAGCAGCAAATTTCCCAAGGAACAGAATCTGACATAGAGATAAGTGATGCATATAGACCCCAAAGATCCATAGCCAAAATAAATCTACACCCAGACATAATAATCAAGATAGCATAAATTTAACACACAATATGAATATTAAAAACTGCTAGAAAAAAACATATCACCTATCAAGGAAAACACATTAGAATCAGAACTGACTTCTCAACATAAAACCTCAAATCAAGAAGAATTTGGTGTGAAGTATTTCAAGCCCTAAAAGAAAAAATTTCCTGTTTGATGTACCCTGCAAAGCAGCCTTTCAATTTTAATAGAGAAAAAAGATACTTCCATGACAAAAAACAACTGAAGAAATTTATGACCACAAACCAATCCTTCAAAGAATATTTAAAGCTATTCTACAACTGCAAGAACAACAACAGAAAGAAATCACTAGGCAGAGAAAGCAATCAAAAAGGGAAAGCAGGGAACCAACAAAAGGAAAATATCATGACAAAGATAAGCCAATATATGTTAGTTGTAACCATCAATGTAAATGATCTCAATTCACCAATCAAAAGAAATAGATTGGCAGAATGGATAAAGAAACAAAATCCAATAATATGCAGCATACAAGAAACAATTTTAACCCAGAAAGAAACTGATAAACTTAAAGTCAAAGGATGGAAAGCAATACTCCAAGCAACAGAAACCCAGAAAAAAGCAGGGGAAGCTAGTCTGCGTGAAGACACTGTGAACTTCATATCAAAAATGATCAAATGAGATAAATGAGGTCACTATAGACTCATTAGGGGAAAAATTGAAGAGATTACAATCATAAATATATATGCACAAACCCAAGAGTACCCAATGTAAGACAAATATTAATAGACATGTCAAATCAAATAAGCTACAACACAATCGTAACAGAGGACCTTAATGCCCCATTGTCACAAAGACAGATCAAATAGACAAAAGCAAATAAATAACACAACTGAATAAAATATGTGAACAAGTGGACTTAATAGATGTTTACAGAGTATTCCAACCAAAAACATCCTATTACACATTCTTCTCAGCTACACATGTAATGTTCTCAAAATAGAGCTTATACTAGACCATAGAACAAATTTAAGTAAGTACAAAGGAATTAAAATTATCCCATCTGTATTTTATGACCATGGTGCAATGAAATTGAAAATTAATAGCAAAATAAATGCAAAAATTCCATAAACACATGGAAATTAAATAACACCCTCTTGAACAAACAATGGGTCATGGGTAAAATTGCAGAATAAATTAAATATCTACAATAAAATGAAAATATAAACACAGCATAGGAGAACTGCAGAGATATAGTGAAATCAGTCCTAAGAGTGAAATTTATAACAGTGAATTCTCACATTAGGCAAACAGGGAGATAAAAAATAATCAAGCTTCCAGAAAAAGAAGAGCAAGTCAAGCCCAAAGCCCATAGAACAGAGGAAATTATATAGATCAGAGCAGAAATTAATGCAATAGAGACTATTAATCAAAAAATAAATGAATCAAAGAGCAGATTCTTTGAAACAATAAACAAAATTAATAAACCCTTCACCAACCTTATCAAAAAAGGAAAAATAAAGATAAATTTTATGCATTGAAAAATAAAATGGGTGAAATCACTATAGATCCTGTGGAAATTTAGAAGACATCAATACCTATTTTGAAAAATCTACATTCACGTGGGATGGATAACAGAAAAAAAAGAACAAATTCCCAGAAATGCATTAATTAAAAACACTTGGTTAATAAGATGTAAAAATTCTGAGTAACCCAATATGAGTTAGTGAAATTGAAAATGTAATTTAAAAGTTACCAGCAGAGAAAAGCCCAGGTCCTGATGGATTCATTGCTGAATTCTACAAGAAATTTAGAGATTTAAAACCAATACTCTTCACAATCTTTAATGAAATTGAAAAGGCACAATTCTCCCTAATTCATTCCTAGAGGCAAATACTATTCTGTTACCAAAAGCAGAAAAATACCCAACCAATAAGAGAACTACAAGCCAATCCCTCTAATGAACATAGATGTGAAAAAAAAAACCCCAATAAAATACTAGCAAAGAATGCAACAAATCATCAAGAAGATTATATGCTATATTGTTAATAATGCAGCAGGATTTAAAACCCACATCATTCACACTACTCTGCTTAGATGTATTTTATTCTACCTGTACTAGATTTGAGGGCACAGACAGTAATCCTGAAAATAACAGGATATAGTACGGTAATCATCCTTAATTTCCTATTAACTTAATCTAAAGCTCTGTAAAACCTACACAGTTTTACCATGACTAATTGTAATCTAATCTGGTTTGTTGGATCACTGTTTTGTATTGATAGATTTTATTCAAAGCTGTTATGATTGATAGTATCAAGTCTGAGAGTATAGGCAACTGCACTTAAGATGACAAGATCCACTAGAATATCCACTATGGCTTGATTATTACCTGACTTTGAAGTTTTATATTGTCTACAATATTTTATTTTTACTAATACTGTTATTTACTGCTATACTCAATCATAAGATGGTAAATTTTAATATTTTATGCAAGTCGTAGATATATTTTTCACAGCTCAATTACATGGTGTTCAATTGTGGAGTGTGAAGGTGACAATGGATGGTGGAGAGGATGCACAATGCAATGATAACTCCAATTTCTGTGACCATCAAGCCTGTCAGTCAAACTGATTTCCACATGCATCATATGTTACACGTGCTTGTGTGACTTGGTGAGCAAACTGCGCTGATTACCAGTAATAGTATTTCAACCTACCTAGAAGTATGTGCCTGTAAAGACAGACATTTATTGTTATTAAGCAGATGTTTGCTTATTGATTACTGAATTTGGGCTGTTATTTTGTTAAATAGTCTAATAAGTTAAAATGTAAACAAGGACATTTTGTTACCTTTATACATTAAATATATTATATATTTTTATGGGCAGCCTAAGACAATTACGCTTCACTCAATGAGAGCCTAACAAGGCAAAAGATTGGACACTCATTCCCTAAACACAGGCTGGAAATTCTCAAAGCTACAGCAATTAAAGCCTCACCTCACTTGTTTTTCATTTCTGAGGAATCTCTGCTCATTGGCACCAGATGCTCATAATCTTCCCAAACTTGACGTGTGGGATCTGGGGCTAGGGAGTATTTTGGGTCGGAGGTTAACTCTGTGTCCTGTTTGCTCTGTATTGAATATTTTTGTATTAAAGATCCTGTAAATGATAAGTCATCATACACTGATCTCTCCATGAAATCACCAAGGTGAATATTTATTGCAATAATCATCATGCATTGACTGCCATCTGTATGTAGGACACTAAGATTTAGACAAATGATAGAAAAAGAAACAAAGAAAGATGATGATCCCTGAACTAAAAATGATCAAAATCTTCCTTCCCAGAAGGAACATGAATGGTAATGCTCAGGCTACCAGTGAGCAAGAATGCTGGCCTGCGAGAACTGGTATCAATCAGCAGGCAATATCATGGAACGAAGCCATTGGAGGCCTTTTTAAGAGATCAGGAAAAGCAAATTGGAAAATCTGCTCAAATTCTTTCTGTCCTAGATCTTATTCATTGTTCAAGGTTGTCAGTGATCAGGAACACCACACATAGGAGCCTTTCCCCCCACTGCCAATTATGAGAAGGTATAAAGAGGTGGGGATTAAACACGAATGTTTACTGGCCACTGCAGTCACTGCGGTCACTGATAGGCAGCTTTTTTCTTCAAAGGTACAAATCAAACCCTGCCTGAGGCACAACTGAGATGTGATGTGCGCAGCTAGGTGACAGGTAATGGAGGAGCATGAGGGTTCCCCACCTACCCCTCTTCACCAGCAAAGGCCCATCTTGGCAGCACAATCGCTGCATGCAGGCTGCTGAGCAGGCTGGTTCCCATGAGGTTGATGTTGGTGCTCCTGCACAAGGTGTGTGGTGGCAGGCAGTCAGGGGTTTATTGCAGACTAAAATGGAGTCACTGGTTGAGAGGAGGAAGGAGAAGCAAAACGTCTCAGAAAGCAGAAAGTGTCTGCCCAGAGCACCTGATGGTATATAGTGTCTAGATGGAAGGGTCGGGCTCTTTGCTCATGTCCTCACCATTCTCTTCTGTAGATGTTTTCTCCCGCTTGCCTCTGTCAGCTTTGCTTGAGGCACTGAGCATCTCATCACTGTCTGGGTCGCTTCAAAGTGGTGTGGGTTGCCACCACGGTGGAGCAGAGCTGGCAATATCCCCCATGTGGAAGCCTTTAAAACACCAATTCTGAAGCAGATCTATTCCTTTGTCCCTGTTACTGTGGTATTTCTGCTCCCACTGGGTGGTAAGAATGTTGAAATATCGTTGCTGCTCAAAAAAGCAGAGATAACAGAAAGAGGTATGGGAAGGAAAAATTCATTCAAATTGACCACGACGAGAAAACTCATCCTCCATGTCAACCAGAATGCGAACATCATCTGATGCCAGGATATCCAGCACAGATGCATAGATCTTCTGGTCTGGAAACTTCTGAGCCAGGTAATAAGCTTTCTTCATCTTCTGTGCAGTAAGATATTCTGAAGTTGATGGACATGTGTCCTTGGGGCAGCTGCTAGAAGTACAGGAGGTGGAACTGATGTTCTCTGTGTTGGGCAGAACAAACCCTGCCAGGTTCAGAAGGTCATGGATCATCTGGCCTTTGATGCTGATGTCCAGTGGAGAGTCGGAGTGGAGGCTGGGCGAAATGTTGACTTCCAACACCCAGGGCTTGAGGTTCTCATCTAGCATAATGTCAAAGCCAAATAGCTCATGGTAGTTGTAGGATCGCTGGACATATATCGTGAGCAGGTTGGTCACATAAGATTCTGACGAGATGATGGTTTTTATAACTATGTCCTTTATCTTCTTCCAAGTGGCATCACTCCTGATTCCCTTCTGGTTCAGGTATTCCCACAAAGCTTTCAGTGCCCATTTATGGCCCTGGCAGGCTGTTTCATCTGCATTGGCCTGGTACTCAGAATTCCATTTATTGATGCTATATTGGTCAGATGCATGAACTTGTTGCCAAGGCTCTTCAGAGAAGAGGAATACTTGCAACTTCAAAAACGAAAAAGTCCATCTGAAAAGATGTAAATTCGTAGAGGATCATAAGAAGTGACATAAACATAGACCCGCAGATCGACCTTTCTGCGTTGATGAGGTAGGGTTTGTGCAGATACCTCGGTACCAGGAGGGGCCTGCGTTTGGGGAGCTGACTCCGCTGGTGGATGACCTTAATACCGATGCCTTGAGATGATGCTGGTGGCTTCACAATCCACCTTTGGCAGGTATTGTTCTCCCAGATTTTGTGTAGGGTCTTCATGTCCTGGGGCAGAATGAAAGACTGGGGGAAGAAACCGAATTCTTTCTTGCCAAAGCGGTTCTGCATTTGAGACAAGTTGCACCATAACTGATCTTTTCGCCCAATCTGGAATGAGCCTGGAAAATGATTGAACTTCTGATGCTCTTGAATGGTTCGGAAACCAGTACACTTCCTGTGGCGACCCCAGCAGCCCAGCCAATCATCATTTCTGTTGCTTATTGAGAAATGGGACCGCTCAATGGTCGGCTTGACAATGCTGGGAGTCACTACACTCATCTTCCATCGGAGAAGCTTTCTCTGCTGCCAGGGAAGTTTCTCCACTCTCTCATTCTGAGTACCAAAATAAATGGTAGGGGGAACACTTACAAACAGGCTCGATGTGAGGGCTGGTCATGCAACGTTCTCAGGATTGGAAATGGCTTTGGTCTGAATTTCCTTGCTGCAATGAGACATTGCTGCCACCAACTTTGGGGGAGTCAGCATTTAATGGTGAGTGCTCACATCTCTCCTCCTTTTCATTCTCATCATGGCAGGAGCTGACTTCCAATTCATCCATTAGCTCTTCTGTATCCTCAGCCTCCATCGGGTCTGGCTGACAGTGCTTAGCTAAACGAACAGCAGGTAAGTCCAATGGTGTATTTTCCTCACGCTCCTCCTTCCTGGTCTGGCCTAGATGGATGGAAGCCAAGCCAGTGGCCACGTCAGCTCTACCAGCTGGCTGATGGGTAGAATGGGGAAGAGGGAGAATGGGAGCTCTGTTTTCTCTAGCTGGTAAGGGGTCAATTACCGGCCCACAGGCAGGGCTGGGGTTGAGCCTGTTGGCATGTGAGACAATGAGGTGAACATTGCTACTCTTGGTACAATCTGCTATACTGTTCAATCCTGCAGTATCTGAGGCTTCAGGAAAGATCTTCTTGCCTGACCCAGCATTCTGCTGGGAAACTTGCTGGCCTACCAAAGGAGGCTTCCAGTGCCTGCTCCTGTTGAGGAGGCTCCACTGGAAGCTGGCATTTCCAAAAGAAGCCTGTCCAGGCTGGCATCCTTGCTGTGGTTTCTTCTCAATGTCCTTTGCAGCCAACTTCCTCACAGTCTCGGTGAACTGAGGTTGTTTTGGCAGAGCCTGAGATTTGGAGTTGTCATCCAGTGTATAGGGCCGTGGCTCTGCTCTTGTGCCTAAGTTTTTCTGGTTGTACTGGGAAGAAGCAATGCTGATGGTGGATGCATTGAAGGAGCCAGGGGTAGGCAGGGTAATAGGGCTAGTAGCATCATCTATGATGGTGTGAATGCACTTGGGCATTTTATGGTTAGAAACTGGGGCTGCACAGTTTCCAGTAACCCCCAAATGATGTAAGCTCCCTGTGACCTTGGAGAAAGGCACTTTAATGATGTTTGGTCTCATGAAGATATTGGTGTTCAATGGAGACTTTGGGAAGGACAATGGAGACGGGATCCTGCCCGTGATGGCAGGAGTCAGGCTCCTCCTGAAAGGTTTTCTTCCAGATGTTTGCAATGATGGACATGAATCTGTGGACGGGACTGTGGGGAAGACAGTGGAAGAAGTGGCTTTATTGTGATTGACACTGACAGGAATCCTCTTCTGAGAGACAGAAAAGGGTCTTTTATCTGATGGGCTTGAATGCAAGCAGAAAGTCCTTGGTTGGTGGAGTGGCTTGTGTGCATTGTCAGATTGCTGGGCCCTGCTGAACAGTCCTGGGAGAGGGCCTAAGTAATTGGAGTTGTCATAGTCTGCGATGATACTTGTGCTGCCAGAGCTACTTAGAGATCTGGAGCAAGAGAAACGTGGTGCCGGAGGTGAGATCCGTAGGAGGCGTGGGTGCAGCTCTGAGGGCAGTCGGCCAGCAAACTTCTTTTCCAACTTCCAGGATGGCTCCACCCGCTGATAGGCCGGAGAACAGGCTCTGGTCTCTGAGCAGCTCTCAGGTGGTGAGGCAGGCACTGTCCCTGAGGCACTGCACTGTGTGGAGTTGTTTCTGCAGGGGAAGCCAGGACTGTCGAGATCTTCCCTCTCTGACGCCATGTGGGGCCCACTTCACAGCCACGAGGAATAGGAGCCTGGCTCAGGACAGGTACTACGGACTATCAGGACCATCCTTAAGGCCTGTCACCTGTCTCGGCTATCCAAAGAATCCCCTTGAACTGACCCTTTGATCAGCAGTTCGCCAGTAACTTACTTTAGGAGCCTCAGGGACCCAGCTAGGCTCTGCGCGGCTTCCTCATGGGGGCGCTGGGCACACAAGAGTCGCAGTTGCCCCTAGCGACCACTGTCTCGAATCCTTTGCTCTCCGCTGTTGAAGTTGCTGCCGCGCATGCGCAGTGCGGGCCCCCAGCGGAGGTACCTTACAGTCTTCTGATGTCTTGTAGTACATCTTAAGAGGTGTGTGCGTGCACGTGTGTGTGCGTGCCAATGTGTGTGCAAATACCTGTGCACATTCACAGCCTCAGCGGTTACAAAAGCCCATTTGGTCTATGAAGAACTACAAAAATGTGTGTGGAATTTAGATATGCTTCAGTTTTTCTGGGTGATATTCCTTTTCTAAATTACAGTTTTGGAGAGCTGATTATGATATAGAGGGTCATTATTTCAATGAATCTGTGAAGCAAAATACATAGCCCTCCCTTAGTGCAAGGGATATTTGTGTGCTCCCACATGTGGAATTGAGTGCCATATTGTAGTACTATATGACATTAATGCAATCTGACATATAATGTTACACTTGGGCAAGCCCAATCCTCCCAGGCTTTGCTCCTAGATAAGTCAATACTTAAGAATGATTTCAAGGAAAACAGTTGGTAAGTCCCCAGACCAAAAGATCAAAATAATTATATTTCAAAGCCCCAAAACGTCACTCATATAACATATTTGTTTCATCAGCGGTAAAAAATCTATGCAGTAAATATAACAATATTTCAAAATACCCCTTATACTTTTGCCCTTATTGTATTAATTATTCAAATTAAATAGCATACAAATATTGAAACACAATATGCCATAGCACAAAACAGGTAGAATAACACATCTTTCCTTACCCACCACCCTACTTCCCTTAGTCATCTGAGAATCTCATTGCTCTGTAGATGTGTCATGTCTCTGAACTCTGCTACCTTCTATGGCTTTAGGTTATGAGGATGTCCTATGAAATCATACCAAAAAACCCCACCTAAATGTAGGAGTTACCTATACCAGTGCAGTCCAATAAAACTTTCAGTTGCGATGAAAGTACACATATCTACACTACCTATTAAGTAATTGAAAATACATTAGCATGACTAGGGGGCCTGAATGTTTTATTTTATTTCATCTCATTAATGTACATTTAAACAGCAGCATTTGGCTAGTTGCTACAAATTTGACCGCTGTAGATCTATAGCAGTGCTATTTAAGGTAACCTCCAAAATTTCAACTTACTGGTACATATTTGTAATACACAATGTTGACATTCTTTGTGTGGAGTAAGTGCATGTGCATAACACTCTTCACTCCTTTTCATCTCCTTTTTCTTCCCTTCCTACTCTCTCCACCTATCTCTTGATCCCTTTGCTTTTTGTTCTTTTGTACATGTTTGCAGCACGTAATGTTTATATTCCTTTTATGGAATTGGTACATGTACTTGACACATCATATGATGATTCTTTTTCATCTTCTTCCCCTCCCCTTACTTCTCTCCTTCTATCTCTTGACTCCCTTCCCCTTTGCAAAAGATCTATCTCCCTATTTCCTAACTTCTATCTTCTATTTTGCTCTTAGAGAAATCAGTGGATAAGCTAGTGTGTCTTCACCAACTAAATTTAAGATCTATCAACATTGTGGTGAAACGTGAATGCCAAAACACTGTATGTGATAGCCACTTACATTCTGTTCTCTTCTTCCAGAAATGTAAGGCTTGACACAGAAAATTGGGAGGAAATTTCCCCTTCAGTGCTCTCGAATGTGTGAACACACATTTCTCAGATTCTGTGAAACAATAAAATTTAACTCCATTTCAAACTATAGCTTTGGAAATGAGAGTATATGCCATGCCTTTACCTGATGCCCCGTTATGCCATATATTTATAACACATGCATGCTGCACTTAAAGAGGATACTTGACTCAGTGGTCACTTATAACATAAGAGATGCTTTTTTCTCTCTCTCTTTTTGAGACAGGGTCTCACTCTGCAGTTCAGGCTGGCTTTGAGCTCACTTTGTAGCCCAGGCTGGTCTCAAACTCACAACGATCCTCCTGCCTCAGCCTCCCGAGTGCTGGGATTACATAAGAGACTCTTATGATATTGACAAGAACTGGCAGCACCGTGTGTGACAAATATTTGCCTGCATCTAAATGATGCAGGAAGTGCTTTAGAGTGGCAAGCATCTAAACTTTTGAACTCTGAAGAGAACAATGTTTCCCAAAGCACATGCACATCATCACTGCATGAACCTATGTTAAGAAAAGACCACTACTTTTGCAGAAAATATTCTATTTGGCTTGGCTCATTCATACTGTCTTTGCAATAAGTATGATTTTTTTTTCTTTCTTCCTCCATCATATATTTGACCAACATAACTGACAGTGCCTGTTACATTCTAAATCTATAATAAAGTGTTTATAAAGAGAATAACCTCAAAAGAAATAGTGGGACATTTGAAGTTTCAAAGACCAACCCAGGAAGTTGAGATTGATAGTCTTTTATGGCCCTGAAAAAAATTAATAACAATATCTCGCTGCAGTCAACATGACAGACATTTTCGTTGGTTAGTCTGAAAAGTGCAGGCACTTGAGAATCCTTATTAAAATTCTTAAAAGAAAAGGGAATTCTGTCACAGTTAGTGGTGCTCCAAGGACTCTTAGTATATACATATGGGTCAGGCATCTTGGTATGGAAAATGCATTTTTCTGTCATTTTATCCTTAATTACCTAATTTTTAATGAGCAGTGTTACAATTTGTGTATGTATGCACTTCCCTTTGTTTTAACATAACTACGAGTTCTTTTCATTAATATGCCTCTTCCTCAAAGGAATAAAAAAGACAATAACCTTTTCTTATTCTAGTTGAAAGCAGATAGCAATGCATAATATTGTCTTTGCCTTAGCATTGAGTGTCCTCCTTTTAACATTGGTGAGGACAACCAAGAAACTTCACTGACAGGCAGTGACAATCAGGTGCAAAGAAGTGGCCACAGCAGTGGGAATCTGAAGAATCATAGCAAAGGATGAAGATGGATTAACAAAGAGAGAGGAAGGGCCCGAGGAAAGCTGAACATATGGGCACTGAAGGGGGAAATTCTAAAATGCAGAAAATAGATCGATAAAATAAAAACAACGATTTTGCCAGCATCTTCCTGTCTGTCTCGCTTACCAAAAGCATGAGCCGCGTGTTTTTTTTTTCTTACTTGCTCCTTCCCAGTCCTCCACCACAGTGATTCCAATACCGTCGTGGGGATATGGAGCAAAAAATTAGTGGATGCATAGATGAATGGATGGATGGATAGTTGAAGGAGAAAAGAAGAAGTAAGAAACAAAGATGAGAGAGGAAGAAAAATAGGAAAAGTCATAGGGATGCCATGGTACAGGCAAACATCTGATGCTCTGATTCTGTTTGAAAGTTCAGGGACAGCAGCTTGCCTGGTGTCAACCCTCCCCCTGGAGTGGCTGTTAGCATGCTGCGCATACAGAAGATGCTCAAGATGCAGAGTGTGGCTCCTCTCATCACTCAATTTGTGAGTACTGCTTACTTTGCTGGGGCAATCTCAGAGGAAAAGGAGAAGAAATATAGTATCTCACAGTGATTTACTATTACAACAGATTAAATGAAATTTTACCTACTCCTAACTCCTATCTATGCTGCCCCACCTCCTTCCTTTAAAAAGTCTGCCTGAACACCTCTAGTGGCAGGAGTTTTCTACCTCTCAGTGTATTTCTAGTGGAATCCTTTGTATTTGGAGAGAGCTTGAATCAAAATATCTTTCTTCACAACTTCTGTTCTTTAATGTTAGCCCTTGCCCCTGGCCCCATAGTTTAGTCTGTCTTCTATATGACAACAATTATTCATTAATACTCTGGCAGGAAACAGATGGCAGAATGAAACACATAATTAAAGAATTCATTGAAGTGAAATATATAAACAAGGGGATGGAAAGGGAATTGAAGGATCCTGGGGCTAGCAACTTGCTGCCAGGGCAAGAGGATTCCAGAGGGAGAAGTAAATAAAAGAGAAAGAAGCCCAACAGGAGCTATGACATTCAGGAGAATGGCCAGTCAGTGCCAAGGCTAAGCTCAGCCACAGGGATGAAGGGAAATACAAATTCTGACTTTTCTCTCTTATGTCTTGGTGTCTTCCATTGCCTGAACCCAGTCAAAAGCCAGAGAGTAAGAGAGTGGAAGAGGCTGGAGAAGAAATTTTGAAGAGCATAAACTACTTAGCGCATTTGAGGTTTGAACCTCTGTTCTCTCAGCATTTCATCCAACCAAGCACCTTCAGCTCCTCTGTTCTATTCATTAGATGAATGTATGTCCATTCGCCAGTCCTGATGCCTGTTGACCTAACACGGCAGTACAAGGGAGCTACTACATCAGCTCTCCTAGTCTCAATAACACAGCTCTGAGGTGATTTAGCTGAAGAAATACTTGATTAACCTGCAGTAACTACACAACAGAGTCATCCTTTATGATAATTGCAATTCAAAAACTGCCACCCATCAGCCCCGTTATTCAGTGATACCCATTGTCTCACCCATGCTTTAAGCTCATAGCATGCTGTTTGGATCCGAGAGTACAGGAGTGAGCATTCATCCATGTAATATTTCATTCTGACAATCAGCCTCATGTTGTAGCTTTCTGGAGTATTTTTAAAATAAAATCAGCTTCTTAATTAAAGAAAATCTAGATATCCTCTAGTACTATGCTGAAATTCTGTGTCAGGCAAAGTCTAGGACTCCACACCTGAGAGCTTTATTAAGTATGTAGACAAGTAGGGTTGGGGCCTTTTGGCTTCTGACCTTGACCCCACAGAGCATGGATCTGGAGTCATGGGGCATTTTACTCTATCCATTTTGTGTATTTGTTTTCTTCGGACAAAGAAAAATATGTACTCTTATTTACTTAGCAGCACTGCCTTTCAGAGTCATGTTCACCTGCCGTTTGTCTGATGATACTGGTCTCTCAAGCTATTAGGTAGCAGGCAACTTCTTGTAGCCAAAGAACTTGTTGAGTTACTCTGTTCTAAAAGTGGAAGCCTAAAATACTGGATGAAGAAGTCTGAGGACGGGCTCTCAGCCTCCGGGAGCAATATTGCCAAACTGGGTCGGGGAGTTAGCT
The DNA here is from genome assembly GCA_004027455.1 of Hydrochoerus hydrochaeris. Lineage (NCBI taxonomy): Eukaryota > Metazoa > Chordata > Mammalia > Rodentia > Hydrochaeridae > Hydrochoerus > Hydrochoerus hydrochaeris. The sequence continues at coordinate 56,749 of PVLA01003114.1, forward strand.
CAGTGGCTTAAGCGCCTAACTAGCAAGTGTGAGGTCATGAGTTCAATCCCTGGTACCAAAAAAAAAAAAATGCCACATTACAGTTCAATGAATAATGATACTAATAATCAGAATGACGTTGTTGAAGGATTCTAAGAAAATCATTCCTCCAATTTTGTAAAAGCCCCACAAAACTCAACACAAGTCATGTAAAATTCACAGGCAATGGCTCAATGAAGCCACAAGTAGCATTTGCTTCTAACCTAGTCATGTACTTTGAAATATGAAACCTTTATCCATAGCAAAATATTAAAAAGTAACATCTAAAAACCAAAAGACAAAACAACAACAAAAAAAGGTGGACCATGGAAATCCATAGAGAGATTCCTCACAGACTTAAAATACCCAAATATTTCCTTCCAAGGCCCCTCCCAGAAACAGTTACAGATGTCATAGGACAGCAATACACATGTTCCTATGTTTATAGCAGCACTACTTGCAATACTTAAAATTTGGAGGTGACCTATCTGTCCATCAACAGATGAATGGATAATGTATATCATTTATATAAAAGGGAGTACTACTCTGCCATAAAGAAGGGTAAATTTAAGTGATTTATTGAAAAAAAGATATACTTTGAGGACATATTATTACAAGAAATAAACAAGACACATAAGTTCCAATATCACAAGGCTTATGTTATATAAGAAACTCTAAGTAGAAATTAATTAAAGAGCAAAATAAAATATAGATAATAAGAAATAGGGAGATAAATCTTTTGTAAAAGGAATGTGACCAAAAGACATATCAGCGAGGCAGGAGAGGGGACAGGAAAGTAAAGACAATTGAGATGTGTTAAACATATGTACCAACTTCCCAAAAAGCATGTAATCATTAAGTGGAGGAAATAGGAACTAATACAAATAACTTAAAAAATAATTTACATAGAATTAAATAAATAAACAAACAGCAGATTTCTGGACCTACCTGATCTTATTTTTAAAAAGGCAGGTCCTTAGTTCTTGACTTATTAAATCTTCTGCTTTGGTTATCACTTTTTTTGGCTCAGACTATCATGATTTTTTAAAAAATTAGTGCATATTTGCAGTACATAATCATTACATTTATCATGGGGAGTGGGTACATTTTCTGTTGACTAACTTTTTATTTTCAGTACTACTGGGCCATGAACCCAGGTCATACTGGATAACATTCCCAGACCTTGAAATCCAGTCTCACTAAATGGCTAAGTTGCTCAGGCTAGGCTCCAGATTGTAACCCTCCTGCCTCAGCCACTCAGTGTGGTGGGATTACAGTAGTGCATGATCATGCCTGGCTGTGCTGCCTACCTTAACATCATGCTCTTGATTGTATCAAAGCTCAGTACACAAAATGACAATGCATTGATTTATAGTAAGAAGAACTGAAGACGTGTTCATTTGCTGTACAGTATCTCCTACATATGGAACCATTAGATAACTTATTTTTAGTATACAATATCTGTCTTAGTCACTCCTCTCTCAATCATAACCACAGGAAGAATTTAATAAACTAGGTGTAGTTTGCCCCTCATAAAAGTACATGATTTCTTTGTATCCAATCATAGAAATTGTGTTACCCATTGTTTCCTTTTTAACCTTGCCTCTCATTTGTATCCTTGAAGTTCATATTCAGCCTCAATCATTACTTTAATTGCTTTAATGAGATACTCCTCAGTGTAACTCCTTCCTCATCAGCCACCATAAATTCTTAAAGTCTTTTTATAAGCATATTAAAAGTCACCACAAATCATCTTTGTAAACAAGTGATGTAAATATAACAAAATATCTAATCACTATCAATAATGAAGATGAAATCGCACCTTTTAAGAGGCTGTCCTAGAAATCCACACTGCGTCTAGTCAATGTTGGGTGTTTCTAAACAACACAGTTATCAGTACAGTCTGTCCTGAAAGGTCATCTCAAAAATTCGGAGAAAAGTAATAAATATTTTCTTATAATTTGAAAAATTCCCTCAGATGCTTTCACAAGCCATAATTACCAGAACTGAATTAGAGTCCAGTTGTGTCAATTTAAAGGACTAATTCTTTGAAATAGAAGCAAGGTTCCAGGATTGTCATAAGAAAGGTGATAGTAACTGATTGGAAAACAGGATTCTACCATGCTCTAGAGCATTTTAAGTGATCTAAACGTATGAAAACCAGAAATCACACAATTGATAGTGTTCATATTTTTACTTACATTAAATTTACTCATATGTTTTAGATAAACACACTGATCACATTCATCATAGGGAATTGGTACCTGTACACAATGTATCTCACTTCTTTTTTCTCCAATCCCCTCCTGCCCCCTTAATCCCTTTTTCCTTCATTTACAAGGATTTTGTTCACATATTTTCCTTTTATTCTTTTTCCCCTTTCCAGTTCTTCCTTTCCCCCTTCTTCCCTTGTTTTCCTTCCCATCTGAATACATTCATCATCTTTTCTAATACCTAATATATATTTTAGACATCAGTTAAACTTTCAGTTTCTCATACCAGAGAAACAATGTGCTATCTAAACTTGTGTTTCTGATTTATTTCACTTAAGAGTATGGTCTCAAGGTGCATCCATTTACCTAGAAATGTATCAAACTGAATCTTGCTTTATGGCACAGTAGCACTCCATTGTATTTTTTTAAAAAACACATCTTTATTCATTTGTTGATGGGCATTTGGACTGTTTCCTATATTTAGCTATTACAAACTGTGTCATTATAAACATGGGTGTACATATATCATTATGGTTTGATACCTTTAACTTTTTCTGGATGATACAAAGAGTTGTAATAGTTGAGTCCAATGGAACTTCTAGTTTTAGTTTTTTGGAAAATCTCCAAAATGATTTTCAAAGTGGTTGTACCAGTCTACACTCCCACCAATGGTGGACAAGGGTTCTGTTTTCCTGGCCACCCCACCAGCATTTGTTATTGGTTGATTATTTGATGGTAGCCATTCTTTCTGGAGTGAAAAGAAATTTCGGTGTTATTTAATTGGCATCTCTTGAATGACCAATGATGTTGAACCTTTTTTCACATGCCCTTTATTCTTCACCTGAGAGCTGTCTACTGATTTTGATGCCCATTTTTGGAAAGGGTCTTTAAATTTGGAGAATATGGGTTTTTTTTTTAGTTCTTTTTATGTTCTAGATTTTGATCCTTTGAGGAATAACTGGCAAAATGTTTTCCAAATTTGTGGATTGTCTCTTCATTTTGTTGGTGATTACTTTTGCCATAAAAAGCCATTTTAATAAGGTAAAATCATAGTTGATTATAATGTTTCCAGTGCAATTGGAATTCTGTTAATAATGTCTTGGTCTACACCTATGTCTTTAGGACTTCTGCCTATTGTCTCTTCTAGTAGATTTAGTGTTACTGCTTTAATATTAGGGTCTTTCTTCCACTTCAATTTTAGTTTAGTACATGATGAGAGATATATGTCTAGTTTTAATCTTCAACATGTGGAAAGCCAGTTTTTCCCAGCATCATTTATTGAAGATACTTTCTTCTAGTGAATGTATTTGGCCCTTTTGTCAAAGATAAGGTATTGTGAATTATATTTGTGTGGTCTCCCAAAACTCATGCAGATGTGGAGGTTGTTGAGTTTAGCATTGGTGATTGGTTCATTGTCTAGCACTGGGATTGGTAGTGTGAGTGCTGCACTCACCCAGGGGTGGAGAGCTGGCATACACTATAAGGGAAGGAAGGAGGCATGCTTCTCCCTTTTTACCCTGTTCACTCTTGTCATCTGCAGCCACCATGAACAGTTGCCCTGGTGCCATGCTCCCTGCCTTGGAGACAGCTGATGATGATGGACTGAAACCTCCACAAACTGTAAGCTAAAGAAACCTCTCCTTCTCTTATTTGGGTGCCAGGTATTTTGTTCCAGCAATGAGAGAAAAGAAACCAAGACAAAATTTGTTACCAATGGAGTGGGCTCTTTGCTGTGACTATACTTGAGCATGTGGTTCAAGAAAGTTTGGGAAAGGCTTGAGGGAAGAGTTTGTAATGTTGCCTGAAAGAGTGGTGATGGAACACCTTAGGCTGTTCTTCATGGGAGATTCTGGTCAGAGCTCAGGATACCAGAAGGCTAATAGAAAGCCTGCTGGTAAAGACAAGGTTTGAGAGGTTTCTGCTGGGAAGAAGGACTGCATTGGTTGTTACACTCCAGTTGACGTATGTTTGCCTTGGAAGAATATTTGTCTGCATTTTGCTTGTGTCCAGAAACTTTACCTGAGACTAAGATTAAGGGTGGTGGACTGATTAAGATGACAGAAGAAATGTCAAGGCAGTCATATGTTGGGGTGGTGGCATGGTAATTGTTGGTGGCTTTTAGCCAGGTTTATGTTGCAAATCAATAGCAAAGAGCCCATCAGTGTGAATTAAAATGTGAGTTTGGCCAGAATGCTGTGGACTGTAAAGATAGAGCTGAGATCTCAATTTCTGAGAAGAAACAGGAAAACAAAAAAGATGCTCTGCAGTCATCACAGGAAGAGGCAGCATGTCTCCACCCTTTGCAGCCTCAAAACTACAAAAGTGAAAGATTTTGCTTGGAGGAGAAAGTTGCAGTGGAGGCCACACAAGTTTCTAAAATGGAGGCAGCTACATCAAGTTCCAGAATAGTGGCAGCATAGAGAATCTGTTCCTCAGAATCAAGTTCAGAGAGCCCAGTGATCCAGCCACTCTACCTCCACAGCCAAGAAAGCGGAAAAACTGGCTATTGCTCCAGCTTGCAGCAGACCTTGGCAGCATCCACATGGTGCTGGTTTTAGGCACATGGAGAACAAATTCTGAGGTTAAAAAGGTTTCCACCTTATTTCAGAGGGCCTTGGATGCCAGACAGTATACTCTTGAGAGAGTAGTATGTGAAGCTGTGAGTGTGAAGTCAAAGTTGGAATGGAAATCTGAGAAGTGTAAAAGGGCCAGGCAAGTGGATCATCTAAGGAAAGCTGCAAGGATTGAGCAGAGCAGGCCTAAGAAAGAAGACATGGGAGTGGGAACCACAGGATGTACCAGAGGGGTAGAGTCACCCAAGCATTTTTGAAGCTCACAATCAGATTTCTTTAGATGCCAGTTGTGGAACTCCAGGGCCTAATATTTGTCCTGCTGGATTTTGGACTTGTTCTGGTTCCAATCCTTTGTATTCCATTTGTATCTTTTTAAGTGTTAATGTTTATTTTGTTTGATTGTATGTTGGAAATGTTTAACTCTGTTTTCATTTGTATGGGTGGTTACAAATGCTTTTGACTTAGATCTTTGAAGAAACTTGGGACTTAAAATCTTCAGCATTGCTGAAACTGTTAGGACTTTGGCAGCTCTTGGAGATGACCAAATGACTTTTACATAAAGGATGTATATAACTCTTTGGGGGTCTAGAGGTGGATTGTAATGGTTTGTATTTGGATGGCTCCCTAAGCCTCATGCGGTTATGGAGGCAGCAGAGTCTAGTGTTTGTGAATGGTTCATTGTCTAGTGCGGGGATTGGTGGTATGAGTGCTGCACCCATCTAGGGGCAGAGAGCTGGCACACACTATAAGGGAGGGAAGGAGACAAGCTTTCCCCTTTTTACCCTGTTTGCTCTTGTCACTGGTAGCCATCATGAATGGTTGCCCTGATGCCATACCACTCTGCCTTGGAGCCAACTGATGATGGGCTGAAACCTCCACAAACTAAACTAAATAAACTTTTCCTTCTTTCATTTGGAGTGCCACGTATTTTACCTCAGCAACAAGAGAAAAAGTAACCAAGACATAAAGTGACTGTGAATTTCTAGAGTTGTAGCTGCATTTCATAATCTGTTCCATTGATCCTTGAGTCTGATTTTTTCTAGTACTATGCTGTTTTAATCACAGTAGCTTTGTTCTATAACTTCAAGTAAGAAATGTTATACCCTAAACTTTGCCTTTGTTGCAAAGTATTGCTCTTGATTGTCTAGTTCTCTTCTGACTCCAAATGAATTTTAGGAATGTTTTCTCTAATTCTGTGAGAAATACTATTGATATTTTGATTGAGATTGCATTAAATCTACATATTAATGTTGGGAATGTAGCCCTTTTCACTATATTAGCTCTTCCTACCAAGCATAAGTTATATCATTCCATTTTCTGAAATACTCTTTGATCTTCTCTTTCATCTCCTTATTTGGAGTACTATAGTTTTCGATGTAGAATCTTTACTTCCTTCATTAGATTGATTCCTAGGTATTTCTTTTGTTTGATTAATTTTTGGATGCTATTGTGTAAGGTGTTGTTCCATAATTTCTGAATGAGTTCATTAATTGTTTACATGAATGCTGCTGCTATATGATTGAATTTGGTCATTAAATATAGAAATCTTTTGGTGGAGCTTTTGAGGTCTTCTTTGTAGAGTATAATGCCATCTGCAAGTTGTGATAATTTAATTTCTTTTCCTATCCTTTTTCATTTTATTTCTTCCTTTTGTCTAATTACTCTAGCAAATGTTTTCAGAGATCTATTGAATAAGACTGGTGACAGTGGAAATCCTTGCCTTGTTCCTCATTTTAGAAGGATTCAAATTTTGTCCATTTAGCATGATGTTGGCCGTTATTTCATCATAGATGGCTTTCATCAGATTCAGGTAAAAATCATCTACTCCAATTTTCTGTTGATTTTTTCATGAATGGGCTTTGGGCTTTGTCAAATGTTTTTTCCACATCTACTGAGATGATTGTATGTTTTTTTCTTCAGCTGTGTTATTATGGTATATTACACTTACTGATTTGTCTATGTGGATCCATCCCTGCATCTCTTAAATGAACCCTACTTGGTAACAGTGTATAATCTTCTTGATCACTTGCTGCATTCTGTTTGCTAGTATCTTATTGAGGAGTTTTGCATCTATGTTTATTATGGAGATTGTCCTATAGTTCTCTTTTTTTGGTTGCATCCTTCTCTGGTTTTGGAATCAGGATTGAATTTGGGAATATCACTTCCCTGTCAATTGAATTAAAGACTTTGAAAAGAAACAACCTTAGATCTTCTCTAAATTTCTTGTAGAATTTGGCAGTGAATCTATGATGACCTGAGCTTTTCTGTGTTGGTAGGTTTTAATTTCATCTTCAATATCATTGATATTGGTTTATTTATACATTTTATTTCTACTTTATTCAACTTTGGTAATTCAAATGTATCTAGGCATCTGTCCTTTTCTTCTATGTTTTCTAACTTGTTGGAATACTGATTCTTGAAGTAGTTATTGATCTTCTGGATTTCTACAGTATCTGTTATGATTTCACCCTTTTCTTTCCTAGTTCTGTAGATTTGAGTCTTTTATTTCCTTCTTTGATAAGACTTGATAAGGTTTTGTCAATTTTATTTAATCTTACAAAGAACCAACTGTTTAATTCATTGATTATTTATATTGTTTTCTTCAGTGAGCAACAAAATACAAAGCCTCCTGGGAGAAACAACTCATATGCCAGAATAAAACATCCTGGAGGGATCCAGACAGAGGGAGGTAGATCCTCTTGACACAGGAAGAAATTAAAACATAAAAAAGCTTGTCAAACATGTCAGGACTACAACTGGAACAGATAAAAATTATGGAACACAGAGATTTCACTGCAATCCACCAAGTTTGCAATGGCCTGACTTGAATTTGTGCCAGCCAGCAGAGCCACCCAAACTCATTCCTGCCACCACTCACAGGAGCCACAGCAGCACTGAAGTCGGGGGTTGGTGAACCCAACAGAGAGCGGAGCTGGTGAGGAGACCTTCATTAATCCACGGTTAGTGCTGGGAATGAGACCCCCACACACAGGAAGGGCAAGACCAAATGGGCAACATTTTGGAATCAGACAGGAGGAGCCTGAACTGGGAGTGACAGTGACTTCAGTTGGTTGCTCCCTCCCCAGAGCAGATTCATGATTTGTTTGGACTTGGCCATGCCCCTGTTTGGGAGCTAATGAGCCATCCCAAATCGATTCCCTGCACCTAGCACACACTAACTGAGTGAAGGCCCTGAAGTTTGGCTGGACCAGTGGGGAGGGGCAGGCAGGAGAGGGTGGAGGTCCCTCACCAGCATGCTTCAGAGGAATGGTGGCCAACAGGGAAGGGGTCTGGGACCTGCACTGTACACCTGTGTGGAGGAAGCTGGGACCATGACAGGAGAGAGGGGCAAGAGGAGGCCCCCAGCCCAGAACCCTGAGAGCACTGATCAGGAGAAGGAAAAACAAGGGAGACTGAGGGCAGCAAACACACAACATCAGATGTGGCTTCAATGGACAGTAAGAGATTATCTTTGGGACCTTGTAGAAGAGCTCAAAACTGAAATATTAAATCAGGTAAAGCAAGATATGAGTAGAGTAATAAAAGAAATGCTCTCAGGAAGCAACTCTCAGGAAGATACAGATGGAAGAAGGGAGGAACACAAAAAAAAGAGAAAAGCATTCAATAAAGAATATAAAGAAAATTTAGAATACATGAAGCAATTTCAAAGAGATTACCAGAAAATTAAAAACTCCATTAAAAGCTGGCAAAACTCCTTAAAAGAAACTAAGGATAGACTATCAAAACTTGAAGACAAGTTTGCAATGTGTGATCATGAAAGGAAAGATCTCTTAAAAAGAACAAGGAAACAGGCAGTAATAATACAAAGGCTAGAAGATGACAAGAGAATCTACAATTTAAGAATAAGAAATGTGAACGAAGAAGCAGGAATACATACAGGTGAATTACAAAGGCTATTCACAGAAATCATTAAGGAAAACTTCCCAAGCATGGGAAAAGAAAATGACATTCGGTTGTGTGAGGCATACAGAACTCCAGCCACCTACAACCAAAAAAGATCTATGCCCAGACATATAATAACCAAGATACCAGAAATTCAATATAAAAACAGAATATTAAAAGCCATCAGATAAAAGAAACCTATTACCTATAAAGGTAAGCCCATCAGAATCACGGCTGACTTCTCGACACAGACATCAGATCAAGAAGAGCTTGGACCTAGATATTCCAAGCCCTGAAAGAAAATAACCTCCAGCCCAGATTGATATTACCTTGCAAAACTGTCACTAGAAATTAATGGAGAAACAAGATGCTTTCATGACAAAGAGGAACTGGGCGAGTTTGTGACCACCAATCCAACCCTACAGAGAATACTGAAGGACATTGGAGAGAGAGAGAGAAAAAAAATACCAGGATTTTAGGAACAGGGGCAGAAAGGCCTCAATGAGTGGGGCAGGCAGTAGAATGAAGGAGAAAACTAGACAACCAAAGGCAGAAAAATAGCATAGCAGAAATGAGGCAGAGAAGGATAGTTAGAATCTCTAACATAGATGGCCTTGATACACTATATTGTTAATAGTGCAGCAGGATTTAAAACCCACATCACTCACACTACTCTGCTTAGATGTATTTTATTCTGTTCCAGTCATTCTACCTGTACTAGATTTGAGGGCACAGACAGTAATCCCGAAAATAATAGGATATAGTATGGTAACCATCCTTAATTTCCTATTAACTTAATCTAAACTCTGTAAAACCTACACTGTTTTACCATGACTGATCATAATTGAATCTGGTTTGTTAGATCACTGTTTTGTATTGATAGATTTTATTCAAAGCTGTTATGATTGATAGTATCAAGTCTGAGAGTATAGGCAACTGCACTTAAGATGACAAGATTCACTAGAATATCCACTCTGGTTTGATTATTACCTGCCTTTGAAGTTTTATACTGTCTACAATGTTTTATTTTTAGTAGTATTGTTATGTACTGCTATATTCAATTATACTGCTATATTCAATTATGCCTGATGATATAGACAATTCTATTGAAGATAATAAGAAACAACACCATAATCATTGTAGATCACCTTGTATTATGGTTTTATACTACTTTTTGGTTTCATGTTTTTATAGGAATTTGTTTTGTTTTGTCTTGCTATGTTTTGTTTTTCCCTCTAATACAGAAAGAATAGAAATACATGTAGAGAGTCATTCATGTGTAGCTGTTTACTGTTTGAATATCTACTTTGTATGCTTTAATTTTGTAAGTTCAACAACTATTTTTAAGAGAACAATATGTAATTTATCAACGAGTGATTTCTTATCATTTATCTTTTTTTTGAAATTCTGTATTATCTCTACCCTTTACATGCTTTTGTTTCTCTTTAAATAAAAAAAATTAAAAATTTAAATAATTAAAAATAAAAAATTTTAAAGATAGCAATATGCAATATATTAATTAGTGTTAATTTCTTCCTACTGTTTTACATTCTGTATTGTTTCTATCCTTTTTTATGTTTTGCTTCTTAAAATAAAAAAGAATTACATATTTGAAGTAATGTGATAGGGCTTGGGGTAAATTTATATAGAGAGAAATTTCTCTATATTATTTATGAAGTTATATAGATTTTTCAAAGGAAGGAAAATTAATTTTTTTACTTGCTAGTTGTGATTTTCTATTATCATTAAATTATGTCTAGTGAATTAACACTACATTAAAATATGAGAATATTGTTTCATAAACTGTTACATGTGAACACATCTTATGCATTATGCACATAGTATTAAGTTAGTTATTAAAGTCATCAAAGTATTTATCAAGGATATATGATATTGTTCTGTTTGATTTTAATTCATATTTTGGAGTTTCTCTATAATCAAATTAGCATTATAAAGGAAAAATAATAGTGAAAAATACCTAGATAACCCTGCATACTGCCTTTGAACAGTTTCTCTTTGATGTCTTCTTCCTGCTTGTTGTGGCTCTTGTCTTTCCTCATAATATCAGTGCTCTATGCTCCAAATATACATGCACTTGTTAGAGTATGACTCTATAAAAGCACCAGTTAAGATGAACATCACTGAAAAAAGCCTGCATTTTTTCAGACTTATACTGCTAAATTATTCCTTATTTGCTCATATCAAAGTAAATATGTTTAACAGAAAAAATAAAGCTATGTATATTTCAAAGATGCAAGAGAAATTCCAAGCATTTGTTTACCTAAAATTAAATTGCCGATCAGCCAATCCTTGAACATTCATTGTCTTTTCCACCTGACTATTAAGCATTCAATGATTCATTTCTCAGTGCTCATTAGAACAAAAGGACAGACTGTGGCATAGCCACTGCCCACAAGCATCTGGTCACAAAGATTAATTGGATCATTGCTCTACAATATTGCACTGGAGGAGGAAGTAACACAGGTTTATGTCTCAGGGACCTGATATTCTCTGAAAGATGGTGATGGTGATGCATGTTTTGCAGTTGTTAGGGGAAAGATGACTAAGTGCATTAGGATCAGAGTTTCAATTGCTACATTTTACTGAAAATCTGTCTGAGATTTCCCATTAACTCGATTCTAGGACATCATTTCTTCTAGGTTCTGTCATCACACTTTATGTGTATGTATGTAAATAAGTGGTTTACTTCCAGACCCTGCAGGCTTTGGAATTCAGCAAGTCTCCTCCCCTCTTTACAGGTTGTGGTCTGTAAGTTGATGCCTCTGCTCAAGACGTCCCTCTGTCTACAACAACCAGTCTATGGTACCTGTGCAGTCAGAGACTCATCCCCACTCACATTGGTACACAGGGAAGCAATCTGGCCTCTGGTTCCTGTGGGTTACAGGCATGGTGTGGGTGCAAAAGCAAAAGACCTCTGAACTCTATGTAATCATCTTTAGATCTGAACTTCAAACCCACCGAATCACACCTCCCACCACAGAATGTGGGTGCTGGTCCTTCCTGGCCTGAGCATGAGCTACTCAGGAGATCGAGAGGGCTCAATGTCTAGCTCTGACGCTTCCTAGTCTGTGTGCATGGCTGTCTCTCACCAAGTCACTGTTGCAGTGTCCAGCCTCTCAGTCCTGGAGTAGATATTTCATGAAGCACACTCACACCAACAACCCTTTCCTACAATGGTGCCTGATTAAACTCTCTTTGGTGTTGTGGCAGGCACCACAGTGGATTGCTTCTTCAACACTCTCCCACTGTGAAAAAGCTTCTCTTAGGACAAAGCTTCACTCTGTTTTTGTTATATTTTCTTGTATACCAACTCTGTGTTTTCTTGGGGGTTTTGCTGTTGGCCCTTCTATGGTTTCTCCCTGAAGGAGCTGACTCTCCCAGGCAGGATACTTCTTCTATCAGACACTACCTGATTCTTCATCAGGTCAGTCATCTGATGGTCATCTTCCTGGCCCTGTGTTGCTGGGAACTAAGATGTTGTGCTTCTCAGGACTTGGAAGTTTGAGGTTTGAAGCCCAGGATGTGTGGGGGGCCTTCTTCTCTGTGTTTTTTAATTCAGTGAAACTGGGAATCTTTTATTTTTTTAGTCTCCACTGGTATGAATGAGGGGTAAACATCCATCCTCTTCATAGCATGGACTCCATCTCCTGTTTTCCTTCAATTTCAGTTATGATCATGTACCTGTGATCACCCCGACCCCACAACACCCCATTGTGCACCAGTATCCCGGTTTTTGTTTCTATTGAAATTCATATTGCTATTTTACTCATAGTCTAAGCCCTGAAACAAGAACTTGAAAGTCATAGACTACACAAAAGCCACCCAAGAGCCAGGTTCTCCCTGTGAGAAAAGACTGGAGAAGAATGTGTGTGTCACACATCACACACAGGGAAACTTTTGACCCTGGGGAGGTGACAGTGGGAGGCACTGGAGGCAACAGGAGTCTCTCACTCCAGAGGAGTTTGCAATCTGTGTGGAATAATTTGCAGTAGTTTTGGACTAATTTGTATTTATGACGAAAAGGGACCTTTCTCATCCCTCATGTCCTGACCTTTCCCCATAAAACCACAGGTTCCATAGGGTAGAGCGTAGGAGACATCACACAGGCGAGTTCTGTGTTGGCAGCTTTTCCTTGCTGCAAGCAAAGGCTTGAGAAAAACAGAGGGAGAAAGATGCAGTGGGCTCATGGCTTCCATCCACAGTCAGCTGGTTCCATCACTTTAGGCTGATGGTGAGGCAGAAACGGCATGGTTGGAAGGGCATAGAAGAGGAAAGCTGTTCAACTCACAGTGGCCAGGAAGCAGAGATGGGAGAAAGCCAGAGAGGGAGGTCCTAGGGACACGGTGTAGTCCCCAAAGTCACAACTCCATGAGCAACCCCCTTCAGTTGGGCCCCACCTCCTAATAATACAGCTGTGATCCATGGGTTAATCTACATAAAAGGTTAGGGCCTTATGATCCCATCACTTTCAAAGCCCCAACTCTGCACACACCAGCCTTCAGCCTAAGCAAAAAAAAGAATATGCCTCCAACCTTGGTCACTTTCCCAGCAAGAACACTTGTAGGAAGAAGCCATGAATGAATTCAGACCATTACCTGTCTTCTGAATGAAACTGTTTCTTGCTCTTTGAGTAGATGATGGTACTAAAAAACATGCCAGGAATTATCATAATACTCCTCTCACTTTCCACAGCTAAAAAATTAACTGAAAACACAAATTATATTGACTTTGAGCTAAAAAAAATATAGGCTGTTTATAAAACAAGTGCTAAAGGACTTTGTAAAAATTGCAGAAAACAAGCCAGTAAACAAGTAAACCAAAGACTCGGATGCCAGTAAGCAAGGCCATAAATTCAGCTCTGGGGCCATCTAGTGGCTCATATGAAGCTAAGTGTTTCTAAGAAACAAAAATCTGCACAGAACAGAGGTGACCATGGAAGAGGTGAGCAGTCAGGTATTCCTGAAACTTTGAGGGAGGGATGGGGAGATGAAACTGCAGAAGCACATCAGGGCCAGCTCCCATAGGGGGACTTTACCTCATAGGCAGGAGAGGGCTTGGGATGGCAAGGTGACATGATCAGAGGTGTACCTTAGTAGAATGACAAAGTGATGGAAATGGTGACGAAAGATCAGGTACCTCAGGAGTCAGTGCTGTGTGCCTGTGTTTCCTGCCTTAATTCTGAGGCTAGACAACAGGGACAGCAGCCTCCTCCTGCAACTGAAGCAGGGACTCCTGGTTCTATGGCCCCAGTTGCCTACAACAGTGCCTGCTACGTAACAGTTTTTATATAAAAATAAAAGTATTCTTGCAAATATAAGATTCCATAATACTGTCAAAATGCAGCCCCACCCCACCTGCCCCATTCATTTTAGAGAATAAAAAAAGTTGGGGTGGAGTCTGTGCCCTTTCCCTCACTTACAGGTGACAGCAGTAGGCTCCTGAGGTCACCCTAAAATGGCAAAGGACACTGTTCCATCTATGATGCATCCTGTGCACAGGTGCAGGGAGCCCCAGCCATGGGTGTATCTAAGGGGGTCTTTGGCATCTGTGAACAACCCAGGGACAATGAACACCCCCTAAAGATGACATTTCTGAAGAGACCTTTCCCAGGACCCCCCTAGCTCTGATAATTCCTAGGGAAGATGAGACAATATCTCCCTACCCCACACACAGAGGGTGAAGAGGGGAGTGTTCAAGAAGGCTGTGTGAACCGGCCATCTGCCCCTCCATGGCCCTAGGTTATAAGTGGGGAAACTGAGGCCAATAGAAAGACCCTCCTCTGAAGTTATACCTCTGGTCAGTGAAGCAAAAGGGCTCTACTTCCCCTTGATCTGAAACTGGACAGGGTTCCCCAGAAGTCCTTTCAAATCCAAAAGCCACACCTCTCACCAGGTAGACCCCAGCCACCCCACTTCCGCCCCGCCCATTAGACTACACCTCCCCACATGTTCATTGACTGCATCCGCCTGGCTCCAAATGTAGCCTTGTGCTTCCTCCAGTCAGCACCACTCACTCCATCCTGCTAGACTGGCTCAGCCAGACCATTCCCTGGGTTCATTCTGATCTCCTCAGTCTCACAAGGCTTCTGAAACCATTCAGCTACCTCAGACCAAGGCCCTGTTTCTTTGGCTCCACTCAGCCTGCTTAGCTCTACCTGACCCACTCTGCCCATTCTTCCAGCACCAACAGGCCCTTCTGGGCTCCACCTGAACTTCGGTTCCCCTCAGGCCCCTCGGTTTCCTCAGGTGAAGGCCACCTGTTTCTAAGGTTCCCTTCAGCCCTGTTCCATTCAGGGTGACAAGGGCTCATTCATTAGGCCCACTGGGCATACCCACCCTCGGCACACTGCCTGGGTTCTTCTCACCGTGCTAAGCTTCTTTGAAACTCACTCCTCTTCCTCTGGTCAGTCCTACCCATTCATTAAGCTCCACCGGGGCCCTTAGGTTCAGCCCAATTGTGCATTCATTTGGCACCACCAGGCAGTGCTCGGCCCTACCTGACATTCTGCACATTCATCATTAGTGTCCCCGAGGCCCCACCAGGCTGGACAGCCTCAGATCAGTGCCACCTGTTTCATAGGTACTAGTGCCTTTTGGCTCAATCTGACCCATTTGCACGTTATTTTGGCTTCACTGGACTGGACCTCTCAGTTTCTCCTGATTGGTTCCATTCATCCTGTCAGCTTCCCTTAGCTATGCTGGGCTCCCCAAGACCCCTTGGCTCTACCAGCTGGCCCAGCACAGTGCCTCCCGGAGTTTGTCCTCTGCACTAGTGTAACCTACTGGGCAGTTCTGGTCCTTTCTTGGGCTGTCACAGTCCAATTCTTTCCATTCTGGGTAGCATGGGGCACAGGCCAGCTGTGCCTCACCTCTCTTCAGTCACCTCCAGAGCACACTCTTGCACCTGCCACCCCTTTACCCACCTGGTGGCCCTGGGGGAGGTGAGTCTGAAGTGTGGCACCAAGGGGTCCTGCAGTTTCCTGTTGCAGTCATGGGTAGAATGAAGAATCTGAGTCAGGGACATCACCTCCTCCAGTCCCTAGTGGAGGGATTTGGGGGTGCCCTCTCCCTCTAGGTCACAAGCTCTCCATGTGCATGGTGCTGTGTAGGTGGTACTTGGTGGCTTGCTTGTTCGCATGTTTGAGCACTGCCTGTGAGCCAGACAGAGTGCATGCAGACATCAAGGAGATGGGCAGGGAGGAAAGCAAGGACTCAGCCCCACATCCAGAGGAGCACATGGAGGACTAAGGGATCGCGGGTCTGCGCAGGGCCTGAGCTTCTTTGAGGCAGCTGTGCGGCCTCGATCAAAGTTCCACTTTTGCAGCATTTCCGCACCATGGAGAGGCACAGCTGCTTAGCAAGCTAGAACTCTCTGTGCTTGCCTGGCCCTCCAGCCTTACGTCTCGGAATGTGGCTGCTCTGAGGCCTGCCCAGGCCTGGGAATGTCTCTGGGAAAGGTTGACCAGGGGGAAGCGATCTCTTCAACAACCTCTGTGTAACTATGACTTATTCCACACACCTCTGGCAGTCTGATACTCAACACCGGGGAGACAGAGCAGAGGCTGGGTGCCTGATCTGCAAGTTGCAGACACTGACTTGTTTTACTTTCAATAAAAACATGATGTGGAGAAGTCCTGAGATAGGGAAGCCCGATGACTAAGTTCAGTAAAGTGAGAGCTGCTTTGCTCCTGGTGCCAAAAACCCATTCATAGCCCCCTACCCAGGCCACTGCTGCTGTGTGAGTGCACTCCAAGCCTTTCTGCTGTCCCTGTCCCTGCTCAGATTCTAAATCTCCAGAAACAGGCTTTGATTAGCTGGGCCTAGGTGACAGGAAATTCCTCCCATGGAACGAGGTTATGAAGAATGAGTAAAACTTTGCTAAAAGGAGAAAGGAAGGACATTCCAGTAGATGCGACGGTATAGACACCACCAGAACGGAATCTTGGAGCCATCTCAGAATTGTGATTGCCACACAGGCCAGGTGCTTTCCTGGTCATGTCACTCAATGTCCCGACCCTACAAAAATATTATGACATTCTTTGAAAAACGATGGCATTGTTTTAGTAAAACTGTAGAAGCTTTCATAAAGAGTTCAAGCCATGCAGGAAAAGGCTGTTAAAATGGGAGGGGAGGTGAATCACTGCAAAACTCTCCTGCCTCAAATAGCAGAATTAGCATGAGACAATATCATTCTAGATATCTTTCCAGGAAGGAAAGGAAGAGGAGAAAGGAAGGAGAACGGGAGGGATGAGAGAGGGAGGATGCGGAGAAGGAATGAAAGAGAGGAGACAGGACAGAAGAAAGGAAAAGAGCTTTATTGAAACCTCGTGCTATACATGCTAATTTTTAAAATATAATATGCAGAACTTATTTTCATCTGAATCTAAGAAAATTTCCATAAAATACAAGCAGTTGCTATCTTTACATATTGATTTCATTACCAAAATATGTATTTGTTTAAGACCTCCCCAGGACTGTGGGGGAGTGCTCAAAGGTCGAGGGTTATTTTTACATACATGTTTCAATCTTAGCAAGTATTTTTCTCTGCTATGAAGGATGAGAATATTAATTCTCACCCTTCTACTCATGTCCATGCCCAGCATCTGCTACTGGGCTGTTGTTTTTTCTGCCGTGTTTTATAGTTTACCTGCCCTTGGATATTTCCTGCTAGCTCTGGGTTTGCCTGGAGGCATGGTCCTCCTCCAGTACTGGGCTAACTCTGCCTCAAGGGCTCATCTCAAGAGCTGCACAGGTTTCCTGTGGCGCTTTTAACCCAGCACCAAACCCGGGTTCTTCTGAAACATGAAGACTGAGAACAGAAAGTAGGGCAGTGAAGAAATCCAACGCGTCTCTTTTTCTTCTATTAGGACACATATGCCCTCAGACACTGAGAGATTTTCCTTTCACTCGGGTTTCTGTGTAAAGCCCGCGGGTGGGCTGTCCTGGGCGGCTGTGGCTGCCATCGGTACCATCTTGCTCCAGCCCCCTGCTGGGTTTCTCTTCTCCCCTCCTTCTCAAGACAGCTGCCAGCAGAAGAAAAAGAAGGGAAACCAAAGAGCTAAAGGTCCATCTACATTTCATTGGCCAGAATCATGCCCACTTCCACCTATAAAGGATATTGGGAAATGTAGGGTTGGGGGAGGTTGTTTTGTTTTGTTTTTAACTGTGGTGTGGTTTGGTTTGCTTTGGTTTGGTTTGGTTTTTTGTTACCAGGGATTAAACTCATGACCTCACACTTTCCAGGCAGACAGAAAATGCAGTTTTTAAAGTCACCCAGAAGCCACAGCGAAGCACTGTGTTCACAGTTCATCGCATCTTGGTCTGCTATAACAGCTACATTCGCTCATTTACAGATAGGAGTTGGAAGTGCCAACTAGAGTCCACCCCCTGAGCTATTTGCCATGTGTCCTCTGTGAAGATCCACAAAGGCCTGGCCTCCTCGCTTCCTTAGGAAGCACTCACTGGTCATGAAATGTCTACTGTCCACTACTTTGTTTACTTCTCAAAATAGCTCTGGAAAGTCAGTCCTTACAAACAAGGAAACAGATTTAAAAACCTCTTCAATTCTCCATAAAGCACCAGAATCCAAATCTATGCTGACCTTCTGCAGAGCTTTGACCATTCACAGTGATTCCATCCTATGGCTCTATCTTAGAGCCTTCCTGGAACCTTACATAACATCTGGCCTCTGAGACCCACTCTTCAGGGCATCATATTTAATTGGTTAGAGGTAGGGCCCAGGCATGACTACTAGAAATAGAGTTATAGTTCTCTTTATTTCAAATCAAGGAAACTAAGAGTTGAAGAGGTGGACTCGTTTGGCCAAAACCACACAGCAAGTCCAGTGGAACCAGATGTGTTCCTACCTCTTTACTTTCTCCAATGAGTTGTCTGTGCTTCCAGAGAAAAGCAGCCTCCATAAAGCTGGGGTGCATAGGCCCACCCCTCTGCTGAAACCAGCCACAGAGGACTCCCAGGGAATGTGTGCACCAGGGGCAGGGAGCCAGGGGTAGCTGGGTGATAAATAGCTCGAGAGATGCCAGGATGTCGGCAGGAAGCTGAGGTGTGGCAGGGCCAGGGTGGGGGCCGGATGCTGGGATGCACTTTTTCCCCAGCACAACACGCTATGAGTTTCCTCCACCCAGCGAAGCCCTGCCTGGTGTGTCAGGCCCAGAATGGGTCACTACCTAGAGACTAGCAGGCTGGCAGGCAGGCAGGGATCCAGGGCCAGGCCCCGGAGGAAGTCACATGGCCAGGGTCATGGGCCTGACCCAGGAACACTGAAGGGAGGGAGAGGAAGAGCTCGGCCCATAAGATGAATAACCCTGGACAGAGATTATCCTGAGGAAGACCTTGGGGTGGGATTGTGATAAGCACCCTCCTCCCAAGGTGACCAGGAACCAGTGACCAGAGAGGCAGAGTGTGACCAGGAGCACTCAGAGGACTCAAAGAAGACTACCCTCCAGGCACATGGCAGAGGTGACTTCTCAGGGATCCAGCACACCAGGGTGACCTTGGAAATGAATCACATGCTGAAAAGCACACGGTAGAGCTGGAATGAGAAATGGATCTGCCTTCTCCTCCTGCTGGCTGCATCCCCAAAGCTGGGATCTAAGACTGTCCCTGGCTCCTCTGTAGTGATCTCGCATGCACACGAAGGTTTCACAGGTGAAACACCAAGGCTGTGCACTCCTTAGGACAGGCCAAGCCCCAGGTCTGACTCTGGCTTCTACAGAAGGCACAGACTTGTCCAAACTCTTCATCAAACCAAGGAACAGCATGGAAGCCAAAGAAGGCAAAGCCCTCACCCAGGAGAGGATTCCAGAGCAGGTCAGCAGAGGCCCAAGGAGATCACTTAGGCCTTCCAAGCCCCAGGGAAGGATTTCTGGATCTCTAGCCAGGTCTACAGTGTCACCTGGTACTTGTCACAAATGCATGTGCTCAGGCCTCATCCCAGATAGGCTGCATCTGAACTGGAGGTGTGCAGCCTTCTGTGTGTTCAAAAGGTCTCCTTCAGGTCGCTGTGATGCCAGCAGACCCCAAAGCACACACACATGCACACACATGTGCACATGCACTGCAGTTATTTAGTGTCAAGTGGCCATAATGCTTTCAACCTCAAATTCAGTGGAAAATCCTATTCCTCTGAGGAGGGTGCCCAGGTCTTTCCAGATCAAAAGGGACTGTTTTCTCAAACTTGAGAAGTGAGCAGCCTCCATGAAATGTGAAAGCAGCTTGTGGTTACTCCTCTTGCACACAAAAGTGTCTGGCTAATCTCTATGGCAACCATGGATTACACATGTGCTATCCTGAAGTGCACCTTGACACCCTTGCCATTTCAAAACCAACAAGCCTCAGGTTATGCAAAAGTGACTCCTACCAGCACTGCAAAACTTCACTTTGAAATGATACTGACAGCACAGCAGAGAATGTACACTTGGCAGCTCAGAGCTCGGCCTGGTGGTGTCTGTGTTCTGTGCTGCACGGATAGGTGAATCAGCTGTCCTTGCCCTTTCCTTTCCAGCACCCCCAAACCCTTCCTATGCACCACCCAGGATACCACTGCACTGTTTGCAGCCTGTCGTCATCGCTTGTCCAAGCATGAAGGTGGTTTTAGCTACAACCACACAACCACAAACATAAATGCAAAGTCACACAGGGAACCCAGGAAGAGGTTGAGTTTCAGTTGCAAAGCTGTCATCTTGAGAGCTCACAATATGTGGATTCACGTTAGGCTGAAAACAAGGCAGCTTTTACGTTCCTGATCTTGGAGCCGGAGTGCCCACCTGTAAATCTAAGCGCCTGCGAATGCCATAGAGGCGGCAGATTCAGCAAGGGCATTCGTGTCCCCACTTCTGAGCAGGAGAACTCAAGGCCCAGAGGACAATGAGGTTCTGCCCTTCCCTTCACTCAGACCCTCCAGCCTCCACCCACTGGTTTTCCATCCACGTAGAGGGAGCCCCTTCCATCCTTGGCAGAATGAGCCCCACACGCGCAGGCTCCCTGGGTGGAAGTAGGTAGCGCTCTTGCTTGATCACCCCTCCATGGGGAAAGCACAGAGGTAGTATAGCCCTGGGCACCAGGGCGCCAGCAGTGCCCCAAGGCCTGGACCTGATGGAGGCCATGTGGGCTGGCACGAGGGTGCTCCTGCAGGAAGCCCACCTTGGGGGGTCTGGAGAAGGAGATGGCATCTGTATTGTGATGCTACCCCCCTCCACTGGCCTTCCCCAGTCTCACAAGCTCATGGTTCATCAGGGCAGTCAGTGAGCTTTGGCAGAAAGAAGAAAGAGCTGCCACTTTCCAGGCCTGATGCCCAACCCTAAACGTGAAGACCCAGCTCTTCAGGTCTAGATGCTTCTCCCCCAACAGGGGAGGCACTGAATTGTGATCTGGGTCCAATCGCAGGGTGCCTAGCATAGGAGGACCTGGCTGGAGAGACGGCCACACAGACAGTGCCCAGGAGCCTGCTGGTGAAAGAGAACTTATACTAAGCACCTGTTATGGGCCAGACACTCAGTTAGGCACTCAGCAAGCAACTCAACCTCTTAACAATCCAGTTCGCTCTTCCAGAAAGTGAGGTTGTCATGAGTAGATCAGAATCATTCAATTACACGTTGATCTGACCATGGTCTACTGAGGACTGCTACAGGCCCCACCTGCTTCTGCCTCCTCCTCCTCCTCCTCTTCCTCTCCTTCAACCTACCTCGGTTCCTTATACTCTCCTCCTCCTCTTCCTCCTCTTTCTTCTTCTTCTCTTCCTTCTCCTCCTCTGCACTGGGGATTGAAACCAGGTTGAACCCAATTGTCATTTTAGGAATGCAGTGTTGTGGTAACCTACACCCCTACTTTCTGGTGCCCACAGGACAGCAGGCAAAACAGACAAAAAGAAGCCAACAAATGAAAATACAGTGTAAAGTTGGAAGGTGACAAATCTAATAAATCCAGGCAGGAGATGATCTAGGAGTGCCAAGAAGGCCCAGGGTACTTGTGGCCCACCACCCCAGGAGTAGTGGTGTGGGAGGTGATATTCTCCCAGAAGGAAGGAGTGACCCACAAAGCTGTCTGCAAGAAGCGTAGTTCAGGTGGCGAAGGAACAGAAAGGGTCCATCAAGGAGCCTGGCTCACTGCAGGTACCGAGGGACCTGTGCACACTCTCACACATCAGGGAGGGGCTGTGCCAGACCTTACCTGATAAGTAAGTCGGAGCCTTGCATGTCCCCCTAAGGCTAATGTGGGAGACATGTGGCCTCCTGCTCGTGTTTCAGAGACACTGGAAACATTAGGAGCAGAACCCAGTGGAAGGAAGTTAGGCCACTGGGGTGTGTGCTGGAGGGAATATAGGGGCATCAGCCTCTTTCTCTCTCTCTCTCTCTCTCTCTCTCTCTCTCAGGCTCCTTGTCACTATAGGTGGAGCAGCTTTGATCCATCGTGTGCTCCCCCATGACGTGCTGTCTCACCAAACATGGAAAGCAACAGGAAAAAGTGACCATAGAAAGGAACCTGCAAAACTGGGTGCAAAAATGAGCCTTTCCTCTTTTAAGTTTAATACCTCAGGTCTTTAGTTACAGCAATGAAAAGCTGACTGAAACAAGAAGGTTTCTGAGGCCCTGATGCTCCTCACCTGTAGAGATAGGTACTGTTGGCCCTGCCTGTGTCGGCCTCCTCCTCCTCCTCCTCCTCCTCTTCCTCCTCCTCTCCCTCACCCTGCCCCTGCCCTTGCCCCTCCTCCTCTCCTCCTCCTCCTCCTCTCCCTCACCCTGCCCTTGCCCCTCATCCTCTCCTCCTCCTTTTCTCCTTCCTCTTCTTCTTTCTTCTCCTCCTCCTTCTCCTTCTCCTCCTCACCTTCCTCTTCCTTCTCCTTCTCCTTCTCCTCCTCCCCCTCTTCCTCCTCCTCATTCTCTGCACTGAGGATTGAACCCAGGGCCTTTGCACTTAGCTATATCCCCAATCCTTTTTTTAAAGAAATGCTTAATCTCTAGACAAAGTCTCACTAAGTTCCCCAAGAGGGTTAGAGCTGACCTAACCCTCCTGCCTTAGCCTCTTAGAGTACCAGATTTACAGATGTGCATCACCAGCCCAGCCTAGGTCCCATCTCCATGCCCCACCTGCTCCCACCTGAGGAGATAGGACCCAGGGATTACAGCCAGCAGTTCCAGCTTCCAACCAAGGGCCCATGTGACCTCCCACCAGCCTGGTAGCCAGACCCTATCTGGCTAGGAGGGAGGGAGGCCAGACATTCACAGAGTAAGGAGCTCCTCTCCTCTGTGAAGATCCACATGGGATGGCACAGTCCTACCCACTTTGCAGCATGAAGCCCACCGCCCTTTCCAGGGGGCATTTGAGTGGTGCCCAGCCTTCCTTCCCACCATCCCTCTGTCCAGCCCTTGCTCTCTATGAGCTTCTCACTTGGGGTCCTGTCAGTGTGACCTGGGTGCAGGCCCTCCCAGCTCCAGGGGCTCATGCTAGATGAGGTGGACAGAACAGTCTGCAGGCGAAGCCAATGCCCCCAGACGGCTTGGGAACAGATGGACCCTCTAGGTGGTGAAGTCTACAGGGAGCTGCAGGAGGAGATGAGATGGAGCTGTCACTCTCTGGTGCTTGGCACACATCTGCTCTGCAGAGATCCCTTCCTCGGCCAAGTCCCCACAGAGATCCCCCCATGCCATGCACCATCACAGCTCCCTGTGTAATTGCTCCTGAGCTCTACTCCCGGGTGAAATATCCTCTCCTCCTACCCACTGCCGGCAGTGTGGGCTCAGCAGGGACTTCCCACAGCCCCTGGTGCTTTAGCAATAGATGGGCCATCTGGAGTCTGCTGCTGCCTTTTCCTGCAAACGGGGACAGTGAAGGGACCAAACACCACTGGAAGACTGAAGCCCAGCCATTCACAAAGACTGCTGGAGCACACGTCCTTCCTTGGTCAGTGGCTCTGGCCTCCCCCAAATGGGTCCTCGCGAAGGAACCCCCATCACTCGCTGGACTCCAGGCAACATCCTAAGCACTTGACACGCAAAGTGTCAGACCTCACCACACCCGAGGAGGCAGAGCCCCTCACTATCCCCAACTCACAGACAAACGGAGGCAGACAGATGTGTGAGTGACTTTCCCAAGGTCGCGGAGGTAATAGGGAAGCCAAACTTGGAGCCCTGGAAAACTCTCATGTGCGTCAACCAGAAATGGCAGGCTCAGGGCAGCGCCCAGGATTTAAGCCGCCTTTCCTTCCATCTCCAGCAGGTGGCGCCAAAGCACCTGCCCAGCTGTGCACCTGCCCCCAGGAAGGTTTGGCCTGCTTGAAAAGGGAATCTGTACCTTCTAAAGAGGGAGGTCCTTTTCTTCTAAGATCCAGGCAAGGGCGCAGGTAGGAAGAGAGATACTGGGGGATCATGGTTCTAAAAAGAAAAAAAAGCCTTGGGCAATGAGTCCACTGAGTCACAAAAAAGTTATTCAAACGTACCTCTGGGTCTTACAATGAATCAGATAGTTTTCCTTTGGGGAAAGCCCAAAGTTCCCCACGTTTTAAATGACCTGGAGATTAACAGCTCCAGAGAAAGTCCAACAAACTCAAACATACAAAATGCTATCCTGGATCACAAAGCTGACGAGCCGGGAGCCGGGTTCTAACCCAGGCTCACCTGACCACAAAATACACAGCCTTCCCAGCAGGCCACGGTCCTCCCTGGTGGAAATCCCAGATATGTGATGGGATGGGGTGAGGGGGACACACTTCCTCCCACAAGGAGGTTCCAGTTTAACGGAGGAAGAGGGGAGCCCGGACGTCATTTGGGGTGGAAAGTTTCTGCCAAGATTGGCTCAGGAGGGAAAGCCATAAAATGTACCTGCTCTGCAGAGGGACCTGGATCTTTGCACTTGCTGTGTCCCTGCACCTGGCACAGGGTCTGGCACACTGTAGTCCTCAGGAATGTGTGGCCAATGGAAGAAGGAGGATGAGGTCTTGAGCCCAGGATGGAAGCCATGGAGAGGGAGGCAGGCTTTCCTGATGAAGTGAGATGGGGGGGTGAGGATGAGTTAGGAGTTTACAGGTAGATGACAGATGTTTCAGGCATAGGAAAGAATGACAGAGTGTCTTCTTTAAACTTCTGTTAAATCACCACCCACAGGCTCATATCCCAGTGTATGCACCGGCCACGCACAGCTGGAACCTCATTGTGTGTGATGCCCTCTGTCTCTTTCTGGTCTCTTTCATTTGTGTAAATGCTGGTGGCCACTGTCTGATTTGCTGTGATTGAGCACAGGGTCTGGAAAAGTGGAGACCAAAAGTTCACAGCAGGCACCTTCTCGGGGGCTGAGTTCCCCCGAAACCACAGTGGTGCCAACTCCACCCCACACTGAACTCTAGGTTACACTGGGTTCCCCTACAGATGTGTGCCTGCGAAAGGGCTGCACAGTGACACATGGTAGAGCAATTATGACAGGATTCCACAATAAAAGTGGCTTAAAACTTAAAAACCATTCATTTCCAGAATTGACCATTTAATATTTTCAGAACACGGTAACTGGGTGACTGCAGAAAGCAAAACTGAGAAGGAGGGGCACGAATGGCATTTGGAGCCAGACCCTAAAGACCTCAAGGTGCTGTGTGACCAAGTAGGCCCCATTTCTGTCCTGGCCTCCCTACCTCTCTGTGAAGGCTGAGGCAGCAAATGCCTGCCCTGCTGTCTGGTTCTTTCCTTAGTGTCCCATCTCTCTGCTCACCCTCTTCAGCCAGCTGTAGGTGCTCCTCTTCCCAGCGGGTTCTTTCTGTCCTGTGGTTGCTGAGCTCTGCACTGGGTGTCCCCACTCCACCTGCTCAGCCATCCAAGGGGCTCCACGCCTTGGCCTGAGTGACAGCCCACTCCTACTGTGAGGACTCCAATCTCTCTCCACAGCCCAAACCCTCTGCTGTGTTGGACCTGAACGATTTATTCCCTTAGGCCATGTTGAAGGTGTGGTCCCAGGCTGCAGAGCTGGGGCCGGGGGAGACCTTCAGTAGGTGGGGCTGAGCAGGAGGAAGTGAGGTCACTGGGGGCGTGACTTTGACAGGGCTATTGGGAGCTGGTCTCTGCCTGTCTCTCTGAGTCCCAGGTGCCATGAGGGAGTGATTTCCTCCTCCACGCACTCCCACTGTGATGTGCTGTGCTGACCCAGGTCCATAGTGACCAGAGACCAAAACCTCAGCTGAAGAATCTCAGGTGTCCTGTCACAGCATGAAAAGCCACTAACACAGCCATGTTGGTGCCAACACTGTCTTTCCTATCGTGGTGGCCCCAGTCTGTCTTCTTCAGTAGATGACAGCGAAACTGAGAGCTTAGGAGCTGATCCTGAGGTCCGTAAGCGCCAGACTCTACTCTGCCCTGATCTGGCTGCAGAAATCTGGGATTTCACTTCATCTGTCTGTCATTCACACTCCTCATACATAAAATCATGGTGACCAAGACCAGCACTGGCTCCCCGAGAACTCTCAGAGGATAACATGTGCCACTACACTGAAGCAGTGCTGTCCCCAAGTGTGGGTGTGGCCCCTGAATCAATCTTCAGCCAGCTACTCGGCAGAGGCAGAGGCTGGCTTGGTTGATCCCCTGGCCTGTCTTGTGTGTTCTTCAATCCTGTATCCTCCTCCTGCTCTCTCACCTGCAGAAGCCCTCAGAATTCATCCTGATCCACTGGGGTCCTCAGCACCCACCCCCATGTCCTGGTCCTGCATGTCCCCAACATTTGTAACATGAACAAGTCTGACCCACAGTTCTGACAGTGTGTGAAGCAGACTGTCACAGGCTGGGGCTGCCTGCAGGTGGATACAGAGGAGGAGTAGAGGAGGCCACCGTAGCTATGGGACTCAGGGACTTAGACCATGTCCATTCAGATTTAACCAGGGCCTTGGTCCTCAGTGTTCATCTGGGCAGACTTCTGGGCCAGCATGCTCAACAACTAGGACTGGGACCTGGGGCGCCATTACACCCCTGTCTGGTAACATTATGAACTCGATGGATAGAGGTTCAGCGCAACCCGGGCATGTCCCTAGCTGCTCCCAGTATGGCCCTGTCCAGGCTTCTCGGTGGTAGCCAGGGCTGCTGCACAAGGTTCCAGCCCACAGAACACGCAGCACTGTCCCCCTTCACCTGGACTCACCACCCTTGCAGCGATGCCTGCTTGGTCCTCGGTGGAAGCCGTTGCACGCAGGCCTGCTGAGAAGTGGGGGGGGGGGGCTTGGAGAAGCCCCTAACCGTGGAGGCTGTGGGATAAATCTGTGGCTGCGCTGGACAAGTCCCACTTTGCCCAGCCCCCATGTCTACCTGCACCCCCGCAGGAGGCTGTGGTCAGGGGCTCCATGGTGCCAGGTTCTCCCTGCCCCTGGAGGAACCTCCCTAGGACAGCAGGACATGAGCCGGGTTAATCTTGCCCTGCTCCTCCATCTTCCTCCCACTGGATCTCAGCTTCTGGGGCCCACACAGCCTCCCTGGTCTGCGCATCGCCCCCTCCACCCCTACCTTCCTTCTCTGCAGCACAGCCCATTGTGCTTTCCCCAGCTCACACTCACTCCCAGCTTTTGCACTTGCCAATTCCCTCCTGCCCTGCCCCCAGATCCTCAGCCCCTCAGGGCTCAGGCCCAGTGCTAAGATAAAGTCTCCACTCCCCTCTCCTGTCATCCTGTGCTGTTACCTCCTCTGAGCCAGGGTTGTCTGCTTACATACAGCCTGTCTCCCTCCAAGAGTAAGCACTTTCCCCTTTCTTGGTTCTTGTGGCCTTGGTGCCCACCATGGTGACTGGGCAGAGGTCTGTGGGATATAAATGAATGCAGCAACAGGGGCTCCACGCGAGTCGTGTGTGTGTGTGTGTGTGTGTGTGTGTGTGTGTGTGTGTGTGTGTTTATAGCACAGAAAGCAGTGTTACAGGCTAGGCTGGCCTGGAGGTTAGGATGGATGGGGAAGAGAAGGGGCTGATTAGAGTTGAGGACAAATATCCGGCGACTTTGGGAAAACACTTTCACCTCCCTGACCTTCCGCTCCTTCAACTTGGAAACTGAATCCAACATTCACCAGTTCTCTGAAGGGGTATGTGTCGGAGGATGAGGTCAGCACCTCTGGATGCTAGAGAATCCTGTCTCTTGAGCGAGCCCCAGGCAAGCTCGCCAGGTGTCTGTCGCCAGGTGTCGCTGCGAGCATGTTCCCATCGGACAGCACTGGCGCTCGAGACTCGGTTCTGCGCTTCAACCGAGCTCCGGCCACCCTGGGGCAGCGCACCTGAGGGAGCTGTCCGGCCAGGCACCAGCTGCACCCCAACCTCAAACAGCCGCGACGCGGAAGGAGTACCTGTGGCCCGCACCCACCGCGCTGGCTCAGTCCCTCAGAAGAGGGAGCGCTCCCCGAAACCAAGGGGAGACCCGGGTGCGTCCTTCGGTGCCTAGCTCCCCGTGGTTCCCAGGGGCCGAGAGCCAGCCGCTGGAGGGGCGCGGCGTTCTCCGCAGAACCCCATCCTTTCACGCAACACAATCTTGCGCACCCGCTCACCCGAACCTGCCAGTTCCCGCCGCGTGGGTGGGGGGAGAGCAGGACCCCACCCCTCAACCTTGCAGGGTTCCCGCCTCGCACCCGCGCCCGGGGGCCGGCAGGGAGCGCAGCGGGAGCGCGCCTGGGCGGGCGCTCGGAGGCGGCGGGGGAGGAGCGGGTGGGGAGGGAGGAGGGGCGGCGGCGTCCCGCACCCCGGGCCCGGCGCACTTGCACCGGCCGCTCCTCTCGCCCGCGCCGCCCGCGCCTCCTCGCTGTGACGCCCGCGGCTCCCGCGCGTCTCGGCCCGGTGAGCACGGGCGCAAGACAGGCGGCCCCCGGACCTCGCCCGAGCTCCGGGCGGGCTATGCGAATTGCGCCGCAGGGCCGGCCCCCGGGATCAGCGACGCCCGACCCGCGGCCCCGACCACTAGCGGGGACTATGACCCGGAAGGCGCGATGCTGCCTGGGCCACCTCTTCCTCAGCCTGGCCATGGTTTACCTCCGGATCGGGTAAGCGCCACGCGGGGCTCAGCGAAGTTGGTCGGGCTGGAAGGGAGAATCGCAACCCGCGGCCACCAACTTCGGAGCCGGCTGAGGGACCGAGCGGGGTGCGGGGTGGCGCGCGGGAAAGGAGACGCACAGCAGCCTTGGGAGCAAAGCCCAGGGCGCGCGCAGCGGACAGACGCGGATAGGGGATCCATCCCTAAAGACGCCCCCAGAAGCCAGGAGATTAGGGGCGCCCCAGCCCGGGACCCGAGATATGATCGGCTGTTGCCGAGGGCCGCTCTTCCCGTGACCCTACAGACTTGGGGGCAGTAGTTCCAGCGGCGCCCCTGAGCGGGGATCGCAGCCGCTTGCAGGAAGCCGTATTCCCAGGGCCCTAGGAACTGGGCACTACCTCTCTCAGCGACGGGATAGTGCCCATGCGTCAGGGGGGCAGCCGCGCGGATAGGAGACAGGTGTCCAGAGGCGAGGATGGTCTCGGGGAAAGCAAATGGCACCTCAGAGCAGAAGCCACACAATGTCCAGGGACCCTTGCACTCCAGAGCCCTTTCCAAACTAAGGGTCCAGCCCCTGCCATCCCCAACCAACACACACAGAGGGAAAGTCCCGCGACACCCAGGCAGAGGAACTCGCAGACCCTGAGGTCACCGCGCCCAGAACCAGGCAGCCTCAGGCTGGACCCCGCCTACCCCTGGGGTGGCCTGAGCGCTCTAGCGGGAGCTCTGAGGTTGGCTTGGGACGCATCCTATGCGCGCGTGTGCACAGCCAGCCTCCCTTTGTGCTCAGGAGCTCTGTGCTATGCATAGAAAGGTGGGGCGACGGGGGCTTTAGCAAGAATAGAGGTGCTGGCGCCAAGGGCCACCTTGGCAGTTTCAAGACCTGCCCCTCTGGCCCCCCGCAGTGAACCTCCCTCTGCTGCTTAGGGGAAGGAGGGGCCTCAGGGACCGCGAGAGTGTGCGTGACAGGTCCTTTGTGTTTTGTCACTGCCACCCCTGTGTGCACTTCCCCTCCTTATGGTCTCGGGAACGTGGATTTCGGGAGTGGAGGCGCCCTAGTGACTAGCAGGTGCGCAGAAGGGGCCTGGCAACCACCCGTCGGCCAATAGAGAGGCCGCGGGGCGCCGCTGCCTTCTGCCGGCCTGCCTGCCTGCCTGCCTGCCTATGAGTTTAAGTGTTATTGATTTGCCCGCGTTTGCGTGGTTTTTCTTTTTCCCTGCTTTAATCTTGATCTTGGCCCGCACCTTGCCACCCGGAGCTCACCCAGCATCCAGGAAGCAGGTTGACCCGTTGGTTCTGGCTGCAGGGTGCATCAGCTCCTTTTTAACCAGGAATGAGGTGGAGACATTGGGGAGGGGAGAGTGAAAGGAAAAACAGCAAAATAGTAATAACAATAATAATAATAGCCTCCCCTGGCTGCCCCACCATCCTTTTGGACAGTCTACATGCCTGACCCCTCTCCCCAGCCCTGGCCTCTAGGCCTTCAGAGGCCCAGTCCCCTGGAAGGCCAAGAGAGGAGGGGAAAGGAGGGAGGGAAAGAGGTCAGGGTTAAGTAAGAGAGTTGCATTATGACTCTGGGCCCTATCCGCTGCTTACCAGGCCTTGGCTTGTCCATCTGTAAAGTGGGCATGAGGCTTAAGTCCCAAGTTCCTGAGATGCCTTCCGGTCCCCATGCAGGACCAGTTACTCCCTTCTCCCAGTCAGATTACTCTACTGGATAGTTCCCCTGCCATCTCAGACCCACAAGCCTTAGTACTTACAGTACAGTGATTAGGTACTCACTGGGCAGCTGGCACCTCCTAAGGATTTTCCATGTTCTTTGACATTTAATTTTCACAGAAGCCCCAGCAGGTGAGGGCCAGTTCTCCACCTCTTCGATTTAGGATGGAAAACCTGAAGCACAGAGAGGGGATATATCTTGCCTGAGGTCACACAGCCAAAAAGTGAAGGCAGTTCAGATGGCCACTTGGCCAGCTCCCCATAGGTGCTGCCCTCTGGTTCTCTGCGTTTGGGCACCAATATGGATCCACACCGTCTGCTGGAGTAGAAATCCTGGTGGTCGGCTAATGTTCTAAGGTTCATGCTAACTCAAAACCAAAATATGTATATGCCATGGTCCTGTGGTACCCCTTCCTCCAATACCTCCAGCGTTGGGGCTGTGTTATCATCAGTGTCAGTAGCTGAGAAGGGGTCCTGCCACCTCCAGCACCTGGCAGCCAGGCACCTGCCTCTGGGTCTCAACCTCTGTCTCTCTGTACCTCCCTCCAGCGGCTTCTCCTCTGTGGTAGCTCTGGGAGCAAGCATCATCTGTAACAAGATCCCAGGCCTGGCTCCCAGACAGCGGGCGATCTGCCAGAGCCGGCCCGACGCCATCATCGTGATAGGAGAAGGATCACAAATGGGCCTGGATGAGTGTCAGTTTCAGTTCCGAAACGGCCGCTGGAACTGCTCTGCACTGGGGGAGCGCACCGTTTTCGGGAAGGAGCTCAAAGTGGGTAGGTTCCCTTCCATATGCCCAAAACAGAATCTGCCAGGTTTGGGAGACCAGCATACCCTCAGGAACCCGTGGAGACCACTCTCCCTTAATGAATGCCCCTCAGTACAAGACCCTGCAGGTGCAGGGACTTACAGTTAGGCCTTCCCATGGAGGACAACACTCTGGTTTAAAGCCACATCACCCCAACCTCTTAGGGGCAAAGTTACAAACCGTCAACAGCAACCCAGATGCTCACTAGTCAATAAGAGTGCTGTTTTAAATAGAAGCGCACATTTTAAGATGAGTTGTTTCATCTAAAACTATAGATTCCTAGCTTCTCTGGAATAGCAGGTCTGTTGAGAGCTGACACATGCCCACTTGCCTGATAGGTAGTTAATAGGCTGGAGCTGAGAACTCGGCATCTGGTAGGTGAATCCCAGGCAGTCTCTTCGAGGCCACAGTCCCCACCACTCCTTACTGCTGCCCAGCTGGGCTTGCACAATCCTGTGACACAGTGTGCCTGACCCTGGGTGCTTCTGATTTTGCAACCCCTATGTTTTCGGAATAGTATGTGCAGATATGCAGGCGTGAGTGCACACAAGCAGAGACAGACGCAAAGAGTTGAACCACACATTCCATCTCTGAGAAACATCTGCTGGGAAGGGGATAGAGAAAGATACTGGTCTCCAGGAAGCCCAGCTCAAAGATGCTGGTCACAGAAGGCCAAGCTTGGGGCCCAGCACAGTGACAAGCTCACTTCCACCCCAACTTCCCTGTGGGTCAGGTCAGCCTGTGGGATCAGCCTTCCGGTTCCACTGCTCTAAAGCCACCCTGGAGCCATTGCCAACATATGGGGTAGGGATGATTGAGAAGTCCCACTCCCAATCTAGCCACCTGCTCCAGCTCACTGCTTCCCCCTCAGGTCACACTGCTGTCACCTCTCAGCTCACAGACTGCCCCGGGCTCTCCCATCCCATCTCCTTGCAGCCTCTGGCCATTCTGAAGACATTTCTGCTACTAGCAGGCATCAGACCCTTTTTAAATGGAAATCAGGTCTTGCTGCCACCCTGCCTAAATCCTTTGGAGGCTCCCTCCCAGCAGAATGAAGCCCCAGCTGCTCGTCTGGCCGCTGCTGACCTCTGCCCCCATCTTGCCCATCGTCCCATCCCTTGTTCGCTCACCCTCATCCTCTATCTCAGATAAACCACACAGGCTCCTACTCTGGGCCTTAGCTCCTTTGTGCCCCTGTCATGGATCCAGGCCCTGTCCTTTGTATGTGTCACTCCTTCCCAGCATCCCCCATATCATTTTCCTGAGTCCTTCCTTGTTTGTCACCTGTCTACCTCCTCCTGCTGAAATCTCCCATTCCTGGGACATAGGCCTGGGCCCTGGCAGTATTTTACATGTCTTGACTTTGCTGATATGTGCAATGGTACAGATGAAGAAACAGAGGCTTAGAAGGGAATTGCCCAAATTTGGAAAAAGCAAGTAGCAAGTCTTCTGGGACTGGATTCATTCAGGCTGGGAATGGGAGCGGCTGGTGTGTGGGTCACAGGGGAACAGTGCTAGGCTGTGGTGCAGGGAAGTGGTCCCAGAGCAGTGAAGCTGACCATAGCTGTAGAATGAACCACAGGATCAGGCTGAGTAGGAGGAGCATCCCTCTCCCCGTCCACCCAGTGCACATCGGGGGTGAGCAGGAGCCTGTGGCCAGAGTAGGTAGAAGTGACCTCAGGAATTCAAAGCCCAAGAGGAGCCCAAGGAACCCCAGAAGATTGTGATGCTTGGGTGACCTGGCAAAGTGTGAGTCATGGAGCCAGGTGGCATGCAAGCTCAAGACTGAATTTCTAGATGGCAGGAGCTGATGGAGGACTTTGAGTATGGGCATGACTGCCAAAGTACAGCTTGAACTATATGAAATGGCACCTATTCATTGCGGACTGACCCACCCAAAGAGTCTGGTAGGAAATCTGGACAATTAACTATAGGGTGGGTACAAACTTTATTCATTCACCAATCTGCTTATGCATTTACCACTATGTCTTGTGTGCCTACTGCGGCTGCAGGCTCTGTTCCAGCATGTGTGACCAGGGAAGGCTAAGGTGGGACAAAGCTGGGGTGAGACTGGAGGAGCGGCATGCAGACAGAGGGAACAGTGCTTGCAGAGGACTTGAGCTGAATGCAGTGCACTGGGGGAAGGAGCAGTGGAGGTGCTGGGAGGCAGGAGCTGGCCACATGGCACTGTCAGACTGGGGCAGCCTGGACTTCCCTTTGTTTGACAGGAGTGCCACCAAGGGGCAGGGGGCTTGGGAATGACAGGATCCAGCCTCAGATTGGCAACAGTATTCTGGCTACTGGGAGTTGACAGTGACATTGGGACCCCAGCAGTCCAAGGAGTCCCCTCCCCTCTGATGTTTGATTTTCTCACATATAAAGGAGTATCTTGTTCCAGGAAGGATGCTCAAATTGAGGGTTACCTGGCTTCCCATCCATGCGTTCACCCACAGCCACCTGAAGTTGTCTGTTCTGGGAGAACCCAGCTAATTAGGGCTGCCTTATACTGCAAGGATCAGGGCTGCAGTCATTGACTTTTGGAACTGTTACTCTACCCTTGAAGTCTGCCCAGAAACTCCATCCCACACATCTGCTTACATCACACTGACCAAGAACCCAGTCACGTGGCCACACTTAGCTGCAAGGGAAGCTGGGAAATAAAGTCTTCAGAGCAGCCATGAGACAAGATAAGGCTTTGAGACTGAGAATAAAAAGGGAAATGGATCTGGGAGAGAGAAGCTAACCTCTGACACAGGTTCTCCATTCTATAAGACCTGAAGACTCCCTCTCATCCCCACTTTCTCCTCCACTCTGGTCCTCAGCTCTATCTGTACTCTGGTTATGGCTTTATCTCCCCTGATGTACGTTCTGGGTTTTCCCATATAGATCTGAGAAGAAAGTAATAGGAAGATACTTTGTGGATACAAGAAACAAACCCAGTCTGAGCCACTCCAGGTGGTAAGGGCCATTTATTATACCTAGGGAACCTGAAAGTCAGGGGTTAGTAGTGCCTTCCAGCAACCCCAAGGCCACCTCCTGGGGCAGCAGGATGGCTGTTGCAGCCCATCACCACAGCTTTCAGGTTCCAGTCCAGCAGGAGAGGGCCTTGGCCTTTCTCTGATAACACCTGCAGAAGCCCAGCTCTCAGTCTGCTTGGACCAGTTCACGGGTTTGATCATGTACCTTTCCCTAATCAACCACAGTGGCCAAGGGCAGCTGACTTTTTTGGCCAGGCCTGGGAACCTCATCCAGACTGTTTCTCAGGGCAGAAGACTGTTCATCTGTATCCCTGCTCAGGCTGCCATGACAAAGCACCAGAACTGAGGCCTAAACAATGGGCATGGATTTCCACAGTCCCAGAGGCTGGAGGTCTGAGAACAAGGTGCAGGCAGGACTGGCTTCCCCTGAAGCCATGTGCCCATGGCTTGCACAGGGCTCTTTCTTCATTGTGTCCTCACATGGTCTTTCCTTTGCATGTTTGCTTCTGATGTCTCTTTTTATCTTCTCTGGAAGGATACCCATTATATGGAATTAGTGCCACCCTAATGGCCAAATATTCTCTCTCCTGAATCTGGGCTTCCTATTCTCTTGCTGGCTTACCTTTAATTTGTCATCTGATTATACCACCCAAAATTAAATCATTTCATTTCCATTGTGTTCTATTGTGATTGTGCAGGGTTCCACAGCCACTGTCCCAGCATGCTGCTGCTGCTGCTGCTGCTGCATGGTCTGCCCAAAGCAAAATGGGCCAGGCATCTGAATCCTTGCCCAGCTGAATGAGTGGGACATGCAAAGCAAAATCACACTGGCTGCTTAGATTGCATTTCCCTGAGAACCGAAGGGGGTGAAAGCTCTTCCTCGACCACTTCTCCATGAGCTACCTGTTCTTCCCTTTTGCCCATTTCTCTCTTGGGCTCTGGTTTTCCATCAGGTGTGACCGGTGTGATTGTCCCTGGTAATAGTGCAGTGAAGCTAGGGCTGGGCCAGGCAGTGCCTTCATGCATCACTGAATCCTGCCATGTACCCTTTAGTGAATCAGTCCTTTCTCATAGATCACCTCACACTGTTCGTCCACCCCTGAATGGAGTGATGTCCACCTCCATTTCAGTCTTAAGTGAGGTAGAGGGTGACCAAAGTCATGAGGCTGTTGGTAGCAGGGTCTAGGTTGGCAGCAAGCTTCCTGTGGGGGGAGGGACATTTCCATGTGATCCAAGATTCCCCAGGCTGGCTGTGTATTTGAGAACCTCTTGTCGAATTACTGGGCCATGCAGCAGCCAGACAAGCTCTGGAACAGAGTCACAGGCCAGGTTTCCATCCTTCCTCTCCCTCCCTTGCTCCGGACCCTGAGCATCTGCCCATCTGCAACAGGGAACAGTCACACAATGCCTTATGACACTGACAGGTGGCAGCAGCATTATATGACATAGTGGGTAAGGCCCTGGCACCCAGCAGGTTGGGGCAATCAGAGGGTGTCCCTTTCCCTTCCAAGAGGCATGTGTGCCCATCTTGCACGAGTACCAGTGCAAGGAACTGGCGACATGTGCTCTTAAGTTGATTCTTTTCGCAGTAAAAGCTGCTGGTCAGATTACTGGCATACGCTTATTAGATGGACTCTAGAATGTATCCCCAGAGCCCTCACACTACTTCCTGCCTTGACTCATCCTTGGTACTGTGTGGGAAACCTTCCCTTTCTGGTACTATGCAGGCCTCTGCTCAAGGGTCACCTCCTCCAGGAAGCCTTCCTTGACCACCTGACCTAAAACAGCTCCTCCACAGCTCATCCAGTGCTGCTGTCTTTCCAGCACTTGCCATTTTGGAAAGTGATTTTGCTTGTTTATGCAAGAATGAGTCCAACATTCATCTTCTTCCCCAGCCTGAGGCTGCACAGAGACCTGACCTATCTACCAGTCATCTAGTCCCTGCCCCCAGACCTCACACAGGAGCACATGGAGAAACTCATGAGCCCTTTCTACCCTGTGCACCCACATCACCCTGAGCCCTGGAGGACAGAGCTGATCTTGTTTCTGAATGTCAGGGCTGGGTGCCCCTCACATCTAGCATGCGCTCTGTTTTCTGTCCTGAACATGAATGCTTTTTGTTTCTGTCCCAAAATATAAGAGTGATGAAACCTTCATTCCCACACATTTCCAACCAGCACTGTCCTAGCCTAGTATCCTCACATGTCCAAGTCTTTCAACACTAATTGATCAACTGTTGTGCCAACTCTGTCTTCCACCTCTGCCTTGGCCTCCAATGGAGGAAGGGGTAGACTACATCAAGTATCCCAAACACCCCAATTCCCATCTTTCCCCGGTGTTAGAGAAAAAGCCTCTGAGCCTCTCGCTGACATGCGTGGTGAAATCTATTCCGATCAGCATTACCCTCGAAAGTCCTCTCCATCATCCATAAAACTCAGAATCTCACCTTTTCTATACACATGTGGTAACATATTTATGTAAATGTTGTTATATGAGTACACATAGTAATCTATTGTATAGGCTGCAGAGTATCTATACAAAATAGAAGCCCTAAGATTTACATTTTCTCCTTGGGTGCATTTGTTTAAATTCATGTAAGCTGCATGCTGATGAGCTAAGACCTGGCTCGTACCTGCACATGCATCTGCCTACTCATTTTTGGTTTCATGAGTTCTAGAATCTCTGCATGCAGGACACACAAATCTGCCTCAAGCCACCTGCTGCCTTGAGAGGAGAGACAGAAAGGGCCAAACTGTGCTCCAGATGGTTGGACAGGTGGACTGTGGGGGCCACTTGGGATGGGGCCTGGTCCACCTCCAGAAGGAAGGGGAAGGGCTGCAGGAAAAGCTTGGCAGTGTGACCCAGGCAGGACCCTGGGCATTCAGGCACACAGGACTCCAGGGCAATAGGGAGGAAGGGTGGGAAAAGGCTGTGGCAAAAGGTGGGGACCAAGCAGTTCTGCAGGGTTTGCTCTCAAGAGGAGATGTCCAGGGGATCTAATCAGAGGGAGACAGGATGTAGGATGATAATCAAATTCTTTGCATGCATAGAAATTTTCTGTGTCTCCAGCATTATCACCAGAATGGAAATGGTGATTTCCCGATGTGTGCTCCTGGGGATGCTATATTCTTTTCCACATACCCATGGACTCCTGTTTGGTACTCTCCCGCCAGAATTTTTCCAGGGATGGGCACAAATGACCCAGGACTCAGCCCCTAGAATCCACCCTGCTCTGCCAGCTGGGAAACTCTGATGCATTTCTGGGCTTCTGCTTCGTTCAGGTTGTCACCACATCTCTGCTGGGCTATCACTTAAGATGACTCTCTGGGGCCAGGGACCCTTGCCTGAGGACCCAGTAAGTCCCCAAAACACTCCATCTTTTTACCCAGGTCTCACCAGGACTAGAAGGGATGGAAATGAAGCCCTGGCCAGTATAGAAGACAGAGCCAGGGGTGGCCAGCTCCACTTTCTCTCTGCCATTTCTTAACAATGCACCATCTTGCCCGAGCAAAAGACCTATTCTTTCCCTCATCCTCGCTTAGAACGCAGCTAACAAAGGACTTTTTGTCTCCTTTGCATTTTTTTTTTGCATGCCTCAGTTCATCCTGGGTTTTAGCTCTTCTGACACTATTCTTTGAGATGAGCCTTTTGTTACAATGTTCTCTCTCCTGCTTTCCTGTGGTAGACAATCGCGCACACACACACACACACACACACTTTCACACACACTCACTTTCACACACACTCACTTTTTCGCATATACACTCACTTACTTTCATTCATTCAACTATGGGGATTTCACAGATCAATAATCCAGGTGTCCATACACTACAGAGAGAGAATGATAGTTCAAGTCAGTGCAAACCATGTGTAGTTAAGGTAATGGGCCACAAACAGAGAGAGGGGACATCAGCAAGGTCCCTCTTCATGTGTGTGGTGCTAGCCAGTGATGGGTCTCATCCTAGCTACTGTCCACTGATCCTTTCCCAGGAATGGGCTGAGCCTGCTAAGGGCATTGGTTTCTTTGATCCTCCTACAATCTTGCTAGCCAGAAAGATATTATTCCCATTTTACAAATGAACAAACTAAGGCTTTGCTTGAGAGGCAAGTTAACTCACCCAAGGTGCAGCCACATGGGAACACGGAGCCAGGCAGTGGGCCCAAGTTTGGGGGCCTTCGAGATCTGCTTTGAAAACACCTGACTATACTCACGGCCCCTCCCTCACCAGACAGATGGACAGGAAGGGCATTTCAGGATGGAGCAGAGGTTGAGCACGATGAAGGCCAGCCGTACACCCTGGCCTTGCTCAGGGGAAAAGAGGTCCATGGACGGAACTGAGGCAAGAGAGCAGGGCAGAGCCTGGGACTGCTGCACAGGGTCCCCCATTTCCTGTCTCTGAGGCTGTCACCTTACCAGATTCAGCCCAGACACCTGCCCCTGTGTCCCCAAATCTCCCAGTTGTGTCTCGAGAGGCTCTCTTTGGACGTGAGTGGCCACGTGTGGCCTTTTGAACCCACATAGCCAGGGAACTGCCCTGGCGCAGGGCTGGCAGGGCCAACCTTTTTCCATCTGTATATTTTCCAAATCATCACATATTTCAGCCTGTGTCACTGCTGATTGCTACCTCTCTGACCCATTGGCTTTAAATAGCAAAAGAGAAAAAAAAAACACACAATGCACTTGTGGTTTCCAGTAAGATATCGTAAATATACTCAGATAATATTCCGGTGCGAGCCATTTGCAGGGCGGTGGAGTGGAATCTTTCAGGCAGGCTTGGACATCAGTTCATTTCCCCTGTCCCTGCTGGGATCATCATAGAGCTGGAACACAGGGCGTCATCTGGGTCCCACTTTTGCCTCAGTGATAACACATAGCACTCCAGCCACCGCCTTCTAGTGCACTGGGTGAGGAAGTTTTGTGAACTCCTCAGAGCAGCTTAGCAGTAAGGCTGGAGTCCCATTTCATGGATGGGACAACAGGGGCTCAGGGAAGCAGAGGTCTTGCTCAGGTCATCCAACTGAGTGAGGAGGGACTGATGAGCTCCTTCCCATCCAGCTCTGAGCTGACATCACCCAGGTGTCTAGCTGGGCAGTGCCGCGGGCTTCTGCATGGAAACTTGACTCGGACAGCTGGTGGGCAAGGAGTAAGGAAGGCATGGTGGAGGGGAGGCCAGGGGTGCCATGCTGCAGCCTACAGCTCCTAGGCCCAAGCCTGGTCTCCTGAGTCACTGTGAAACCTGTGCCTCCAGACACTTTGTGTCTGTCCCTTGCATCTATTCTGTGACTCTGGGTACAACAGGGGGTTCTGCCCAAGCAGGATGGTGGGAGCGCAGGACATACCATGACACTCCTCCAGAACCTGGCTTTCTCTCTGGCCTCTTGCCTTACCTGTCCCACCGCAGGTCACATCCCTCAGGGCCACTGTTCCTGCCCCTTGCCATGGCTGAGACCCCTGTCTCTGTTTCCCTAGTCCCCAGCACACAGTAGCTGTTGAGAGAAGGGACCAGGCCTGTGCTTGGTCCTATGGTGGGGGAAGGGTCTACATGGAGGCTCTTCCTCTTGCCCAAGTGGGAAGGAGAACAGGTGTTCCTAGGGCACACAGCACCCCAAAATCCCAGTGTTCCTCACCAGCCCCGTGGGAGAGTCCAGCAGTGAGCAAGAGCCTGGAAAGGGCACCGTGACTCTGGGGCAGGAGAGCAGGAGCAGGTCAGACATGGGACCTACGCTGTCACGATTGAACCCTGCAGGCCACAGTACATTCCCAGCCCTCATCATGTGCGTCTGCACAACGGAGACCACAATGGTCCGCAGCTCACGGTGTGGCCTGGCACCCCACACCTGCCACCCCACTCCATCTGCAGCAATGACACAGATGTCTCAGAACCACCTTGAGGCTGGGTGTGATGGCACGTGCCTGTAATCCTAGCACCTGGGAGGCTGAGGCAGGAGGATCAGAGTGAGTTCAAGGCCAACCTAGGCTATATATAGTGGGACCCTGTCTCAAAAAGCAGCTCTCCAAAAAGAAGCGCCTTAATGGTATCTCTTACGAGACATATGTGACGGCACTACAGAAATGACTCAAGCAGAGAGTCATTTGAAAGAGCCGAGGGGAGCCAACGCCATGCAGTGTGTGTGGGCAGGCCCTGGGGCTGTCCGGTAGAGTTGGTTGGGGTACCTGGGCCACCTGAGTTGCCACCCCAGCTTTGCCCAGGAAATGGCCTCATTTCTCCAAGCCTGGTGAGGGGGGCTGAACTGGATAGAGGTGAATGCACCCCATGCACTGAGAGTCAGAGTTCAGGGTTCCAGGGTTCCTTTCTGCTTTCGGTCTGCCATACACTCTACTCTTAGCTCAGCAAAGTGTCCTACTCTATAGGTCCCAAACCATCACTTATTGATGTTATAACGGGTAACTGAATGCCACATCCAGACAAGAGTGTCCACCTTACCCCAAAGGATTCCCTCTGTCTCGAACCGTGGACTTCTAGAGACAGGGATGGCCAGGATCGAGGGGAGGAGGCCAAGGCAGGAGCTGCCCTGCATAGCCCTGAATGCAAGGTCTGACGGTTGGGGAGATGATGAATCACTTCTCTTCCTCACGGATCCTAGTTCCCCAAACCCAAAGTCATGAGAATGGCATGTACCATGGGGTTGCCGCAGGCTGCAGTTAGAGAGCCCGCCTGAGCCCGGCCCCCAGGAGGTGCTCAGCAGACACTCCTTCCTCTCCAGCCCGTCTGTCCCCACTCCAGAGCCCTCTTATCCTCTGCCCAGCTGCTGGTGTCTGGGTGGGGGCGGGGAGGAGAAGCTGAAGTTCATCTGGGGCTCCACACCAGCCTAGTTAGGACCCCTCCTCGCCT
This sequence comes from Hydrochoerus hydrochaeris, assembly GCA_004027455.1. NCBI lineage: Eukaryota > Metazoa > Chordata > Mammalia > Rodentia > Hydrochaeridae > Hydrochoerus > Hydrochoerus hydrochaeris. The sequence goes on from PVLA01003114.1 coordinate 97,819, forward strand.
GCACAGTGAGGGTGCTGGTATTAACCCCTCAAGGAGCCACGTCCCCGCGGATCAGAAGCACCCTCTTCTGAGGGCGGCCTAGAGCGTCGGGGAAGACCGTGCGGCTGGTGGCTGCTAGTCAGAGCTTCTGCTCATTCATTTACTCTCGGAGTGGAGGTTTACTCAGTGTTTTCTGTGCACCAGGTACTTGGACACATCGAGAATCATGACAAAGTGTTTGCCTTCAAGGAAATGGTATTCTAGAGGGGCAGCGGGGGCAAGGGGTCTGGAGACATGAACAGAAGTCTACCACGCAGCCAGCGTTAGAGTTCATCACTTGTACCAACTCTCAGCCATTACCACTTATATAAACACCTGTATGGCAGGTGATGTCTACACCTCCTACAGGGTTGGACTTACAGATGGAGAAACTGAGGCTCGTCCAAGTTAATGACTTGCCCAAGGTCACCTAGCTACAGCAGGGGTAACATGGGAACTCAGTAGTGTGTCATTCTTTTGTCGCTCACACATGATTGAGGAGGGTGGAGAAGGAGATGGCTCCTGCCTCTCGTGCGCCTGCAGACAGATGAGCAGACAGACACAGGACTGGAGCACTTCCCGTGTGCCTCCATGTGCTCACCTCCTCTGCGTCATCTTGTCATGCTGGTGCTGTCACTGTGCCCATATCCTGGAGAAGGCAAGGTCTGGTGTCAGTTACATAGCCTAGTGGGAGCAATGGGACCAGACAGTCCCAGTGTAATGTCTGTGGACAAGGCCAGTGTTAACGGTCAGCCATGACTTTTCCATACCTGGATCTATGGGAGCTCTGAAACCAGGAATGACCGTCCTGCCTTGCTTTGTCAGCCCTGCAGCAAGTAGATGCTGAAGGAAGGAGCCATGTGTTAGGGAGGGAAAGCAGTCTCTCCTCTGGTCTTGGGGTCTAGGGCTCTAGGGGTCCACCTCGAATTCAGGGCAGTCAAGGAACTGTGTCCTGGGTGTGCTGGAGACAAGGGTGGGACAAGCTGTGGTCCCTTCCATCATTATGTGCTTCCCAGGGGCCTCCAAGACACCCAGGAATGGTCACCTGCTGGGCAGTAGAGGGGAGGTGTGCACAAAACTGAGCCAGGAGCCTGGGAGATGGGCAGGCCTCAGGCCAGACTCCCTACCTACCCCTGCCTCATTTCCATACTCCACCCTTGGCTGAGGTTGGCCTGTGGTACCCACTCTCTGTACCTTGGAGTCACATAATCCATGGAGACACTTCTTGGTCTCTGCAGGGTGCCTATGGCCTGAGTTGGGGTGCTGCCCACCAGTCAGGTGCCCTGGACAAGTCAGACCTTTTTTCTGGCTTCAGTTTCTTCAGATGTCAGTGAAGACCCTCAGCTTCATCTTCAGCCTCTGCTCCCATGAGGAAGAGCTACTCCTCCACATACCATCACTGGCAGTCAGGGCCCTATTCTGGAGCCAACTGTCTAAGTGCTTGGCCACTGGGACTTTGTTCTATGCACCACAGTCAGCATACTAAGGTGGCTACTGTGGCCACTCCATTTCACCAGGAGGAAGTGGAATGAAGAAAAGTTAGGGGACTCCCCCACACTAGAGAAAGCAGGGGACAGACTTTTCCACAGCTCCATCAGACCAATCTTTTCTCTGCTGTCTGACCATGCTGTTCTCACAACCCTGGGGTTTGCTTCCTGGAGCGTGAGCTGGTACCCAAGATGGTTGGAATACTTTCTCTTGGCCCCTCCTGGGGTCCATGTTCCTGCTGGACTTAGAGCCTTTGGAACATGCAAGGGGACAGGCTTGAGCCAGGGCAACAATGGGGCTGCCAGGCCCAGAATACCATGGGCTCTCAGATTCACTCTCCTGCCTCCTTCTGGACTGAGTTGTACCCCTTTGTTTATAACAGAGCCTTGCTGGGGCCTGGGGTGGTGTGCAGGGTTTTCCGGGTCCCTTTCCTAGGACCCTGTCCATTAAGTGCTGTGTTTCTTCCAACCTCTTGAGCAGGGCTAGAAACCTGGCTGCTGCCCTATGTCCTTCATTCAAGCCCCACCTCCTCTGCAGAGCCCAGCAGTGTAAGGAGGGCCCCATTCCACCCAAGCCACAATTGCTTCCTCTTCTGTCTTCGTGTGACACGAGGTTCCCAACAGAGGTTCTTTTCTTGATTTCATGTAACAAAGCGTTGCTGGGTTTTATCACCAGAGCAGGTCCAGCCTGTGTATGCACCAGAGGGGTCCACAGCTCTCTGTCCCCACCCTTCCAGGGACATGCTACCCACAGCTACTCTCCAGTGTGGACTGATGCAATGATCACTGCAGAGCTGGGCCCTGGGGCGGTGCCTAAATCGTACCCTTTGCAAGTCCCAGAAGTCAAGGGGCCATTGAAGTGGGAGGTCCTGGACTCCTGAACATCCAGCGTGGGGCCATTTGTTGAGCAAGTCTCCAGGCTAAGCATTCTACATGCCCCCTTTTACCCTCCCAGGGGCTCCTATTGGGATGGACACTGGCTTTAGCCACATTCCATAACTGAGGAGACGAGGAGAGGGGACTCCCCAAGTCACAGAAAGAGGCAGAGCTGGGTTGTGGATCTCAGTGTCCTGGACTCCAGAGCCCATGTGTGAGTTAGCAGGGGAGTGGGGTTGGGGCTGGAATCCCATAGCAAAACCAACCTTAGCATAGGGAAGCTGTCTGGTCCAGAGGGTGGCAGTGGCACAGGCTTGTGTCTTAGCAGCCCGGTGAGGTGAGTAGAGAGAGAAGGTACCCACCCCAAGACACCTAGTGGTAGCCACCTCCCATTCCTCCCACCAGCATCCCTTAAAGCCTCTCCAGTGCAGCATCCTGAAACACTTTCTCCAGGCCCTGGGTACCCACCCAGCTCTACGTCAGGCACCTGCTCCCAGGTCAGGCTCTTCCTGGGGCCTCCCCTGTGATGCTACTCACAGCTCCCCTGCAGTGCCTGGGCCCACACACAGGTGCTGCTCTGTGAAGGGGAGAGGCAGAGAAGCCAGGAGACTCAGAGGGATCACTGTTTCACCCACCCAGCACTCTGTCTCCGGCAGCCCCTTGCTCAGGACCCTCCATCACCACTTCAGAGGTTCACAGACCAGTGAGGGGGCCATCAAGCAGGGAAGGGAAGTGTGTCTAAGCCAGCAGGGAACACCACAGTAGGAACAATGGCCACAAGAGCAAGAGTGGCCACATCAGGCACAGGGGTGACTCCTCCTGTTCTCTGCCATCACATGAGAAAGGGACTCTGGGTACAGCCTTCCAGAGCCAGGACAAGCAGCCCACGTGCCCTACTCCCCCACTGGCCGAGCACCTTCCCGACGGACAGGGTAGAGTGGGTTGTGTGCACAGTGGTGCTGACCAGACCCAGTCTCCACCCAGCAGTGGACTCTCAGTCTTTTGGAAGCCACTGCACTGAGCTCGGCCACTCTGCTGGGCCAGACCAGCCTCCCCCAGGTGCCTGATGCCCCAGCCCACAAGATCCGCCCCCCAGAATCTCTCCACTCTTCTGTCCCTTCTCAGGGAGCCGGGAGGCTGCCTTCACCTACGCCATCATCGCCGCAGGCGTGGCCCATGCCATCACCGCCGCCTGCACCCAGGGCAACCTGAGCGACTGTGGCTGTGACAAAGAGAAGCAAGGCCAGTACCACCGGGACGAGGGCTGGAAGTGGGGTGGCTGTTCTGCCGACATCCGCTACGGCATCGGCTTCGCCAAGGTCTTTGTGGATGCGCGCGAGATCAAGCAGAATGCCCGGACTCTCATGAATTTACACAATAACGAGGCAGGCCGCAAGGTAGGCAGCCAGGGAGGGGACTGGGGCTCCGTGCAGTGCCCACGAGCCCCACTGTGTCCTCACATCCTGCACAGTGTCTGGGGGACAAGGGGGGGCCCTAACTGGGACACCTAACCATGGTGTCCATCGTGGCTGGTTGGGTTTGTGTCTCACATGAGGTTCATTGGTGACCAGAGAGATGAATTTCCACTGAAACAAGACAGGAAGAGGCACAGATGTGAGCACTTCTCTTAGGATCCATAGAGCCAGCTGTACACAACTCTGACCAGAGCGGAGGGCTGGGGCTGCTGTGAAACTGGCTGCCACAGCCGCTAACCAGTCCTTTGTTTCCCTTAAGCAAGATCTAAAGCTCAAAATGAAGAAGGTGAGAATTTCTTCTTTATTGCCGCTTCAGATCCTCCTGGATATAAGAGTCAGAAATGTTTTTGAACGTTCCCAGCGGAGGTGGCCAGGATGGATGGAGACTGACACCCCATCCCATGAGGACTAGCCATCCAAGGCAGGAGGAACAAAGGGGTCTACAGACCTGGAGCACATGGCAGGGGAAATCATGGGGAGCCAGGTCCTGTCAGAACAAGATGACCGGCCATAGTCTTTGAGAAATGGATCATTACCAATAAGGGAGTGAGCTTCCCAGCCTAGGAAATATTCAAGCATATGCAGTTGGCCAGACATCTCGGGGCAGCCAAGTCAGCACTGTGGGCCTAGACCTGAGGTTGGGCATGGGTTTTGGCCAGGCCTGTGAAGAGTGAGGTACTCAGAGCTGACCCTGACGATCTCAGGTCTAGGAAGGCTGGAAGGGCATTTGGTTTCTGGAGAAGTGCAGTGAGCCAGCCTGAAGGAGGGAGTGCTGGCCTTGGGTGGGGGACAGAGCACTGCAGTGACTACCTTGGCAGGGCCACCACAAGAACCCCAAACGCAGGTATCAGCAAATGCAGAGTTGGCTGAACAGAACACAGGCCCAGTTCACCAGCCCAGAACACAGGAACTGGAGCTCAGCCCTGCACCTGGGTTCTACTACACTGTGGTCACATGGCACTCTGGCCCCCAAGTGGGGGCTGAGGTTTTAGTCTGATTTTTAGCCACGGTCATCTTGTTCTGAAAACTTGTTGTCATCAATAACTCTGGAAAGATGAGAAAAGCAAAAATCAAAGATATCTTCAAGGGCTCAGGGCTCAGAGACACATATCCACTGGCCGACGTGTGGCAGAGTGGTGGGGTCTTGTCCTGGTGGAGCCAGGCTTCTTCTAGCTGCAGGACTCTGAGCTCATGAGGTCCTCACAGCGTCTGCAGGAGGCAATGTCAACACCGACCTCCTTACAGGGGAGAACACTGGAGCAGAGCAGTTAAGAAACACTTTACGTGTCCCACAGCAAATGACAAGCGTGTCCTGCTGTGACACAGGTGATATCGACCTGTGTGCACATGGTCATGACATGGTACTCCTGGCACGGCTGCGTGGGCAGCCACCAGGGTGCAGGTTCAGCTCTGCCACTCCCTCCCACACTTGGTCTGGCATCCTCAGAGCCCACCTGTGCGGTGCAATGCTGAGCCGGGCATGCCCACTGGCAGAGGGGATCTGTCTGGCCTTGGCAGGCAGGGAACAGTACACCTCCGTGGGAAGAGGGTCCAGTCCTGCCCTCCTCGCCCTCCTCACAGACCCAAGGCTACATCCTGGTGAGTCACATGGGCTCCGTTACCTATTATACCTCAGGATGATATCCCTGGGTACACTGCGGGCCCTGCCCATCTAGGCCTGGGCTGAGCTTCGCCCATGGAGAGAGCTCATGGAGGCAGGTTCCTCCATCTCAGGGCCAGAGCCCTCAGGTCACAGGTCACAGGTCACAGGTCACAGAGGCAGGTTCCTCCATCTCAAGGCCAGAGCCCTAAGGTCACAGGTCTCAGGTCACAGAGGCAGACAAGGATGTCCCGCCGCATCACAGTCCTCATCTGGGGCTGCCTGGTTGGGCCGTGGGGAGAATTCTAGGGGAGAAGCACCCACGGTCTGGTGGAAGTCAGGCTTGGGCCAGATCAGGTGGCAGGCAGGGCATCATGTAACGCACACGGTTCTGCCAGGCATGCGGCTTTTCTTCTTTTTTTCTCATTATGTGTTTGCAGTACATCATGATTACACTTACTGAGAGGAGGTGGCACATGGACTTAATGCATCTTAATTCCGTTTTCATCCCCTCCCCTCCTGTCCCGTTCCCTGCTCCCTCCAACTCACCAGCCCCTTTCCATTTGCACAAACTCTATTTCCACTTTTTTTTTCTTTAATTTTCTCTCTTTTTTCACCTTTTCCTTCCCTCCTGCACCCGCCCTCCATTTCTTGGTCCCTTTTCCATTGGAAAAGGTCTTCCTAGTTCTGTTATCTATCTTTTTACTTTGCTCTTTATTTTTACATTGAGTTTCTCATGTAAGAGAAACCGTGCAACATTGAAGCTTGCGTGTCTGATTCATTTCACTTCACATTATGGTTTCAGGATGCATCTGCTTTCATACAAATGACGGAGCTTGTTTTGCTTTATGGCAGGGTGGTACTGGATTGTGTATGAATATCGCATCTTCTTTATCCACTCACCTGGCAATGGCCATATACTCTGTGTTGTGCTATTAGCTATTTGAACTGTGTTGCTATCCACACAGGTGTGCCTGGGTCTCTGAAACATGATGTCTTTAACTCTTTCAGGAAGATACCTAGAGGGAAGCCCCTGGACAAACAGAACCTGTAGTTTTAGTTTTTGAGGGTCCCCCATACTGATTTCCATGGTGGCTGCACTAGTTTACTTTCCCATCAGAGATGTAGAAGGCCATTCTTTCTGGAGTGAGATGGAGCCTCAGCATTGTTTTAATTTGCATTTCTCTAGTACAGGCTTGAGGCTTGTGGCTGCCATTCAGTTGCAGTGACCCAAGTTGGTGGGCAAGGCTGACATGAGAGCTGGCAGTGGTCAGGACCCTAAGCTCAGTGGGCTCTCTCTGGAGGAGGTGGCCCCTAGATGAATGAGGTTTGGTTGAGCAGAGAAGAGGGATCAGGGAGGGGCAGTGAACAAAACTCCTGGCGGTCAAGGAGGGGGCAGTGGACAGAACTCCTAAGATGGAGGCCTGGGACAATATGAGACCCACCCTGGCTGGCCTGGAGGGCCCTGAAGTGGTGATCATGGCCAAAATAGCCTGCACAGTTGGTCCCCTGCTCAGCCAAGGAGTGACAGCCTTAGGGTCCTCCCCAAATCCCTTGTGGCTGCCTTCTGGTGGCCCCCATTTCAGGCACAACATCTCCATACCTTCCCAGTAACATCTAGTACATTCCCTGTCTCCAGGCTGAAGGCTCACAAAGGACAGAGGTGCCAGGTGTTTCTGTTACTACTGCTGCCCAGGCCTAGGCACACAGCAGTATCTCTATAAATATATACGGGGGCATAGGTGAGTTTCTTGTGGTTGCTGGGAGTCCTGGATGTTTCAGAGCAAGAACAGAAGTCACAGAAACCCTTGAGGGTCACGCTGAGGCCCAGGCCAGGAGTGAGTGCGGGAAGTACAGGGAAGCCCCAGAGGGGCAATACCCCTCTACCTGCCCAAGTCCACCTGCCTAGGAGCATCCTGGAGACTCTGTTCAACCAGCTGCCACGAGTTAACTCCTGAGCCAAGAGGTGGAAGTAGGGGCTCCCCAGAGCACACAGGGAAAGGCTGGAGTAGCTCTTGGAAGAAACAGCCCAGAGCTGGCCTTTGAGCACCCAAGACAGTGACCACATAGCAAAGCAGAGAGACAGGCAGGCATCTCTCAGCCTACCCCACAGGCCTGGCCTTTCTGGCCTGTCACAGGAGCCCCTAGGGCCCAGACCTAGGATACCAGGCAGGAAGGAACAAAAGCAGCCACCAACTGCTATGGGTTCCGTCCCTTCTGACCACTGGGACAATAACGCTGGCCATGTTCTAGATCATAAGTGTCAGCTATTTGGCTCCTGGGATGCACATGGTGCTGCTGATTGGAAGGATCAGGACCCCTGAGGACGCCCCAAATAGACAGGGAGTTGGGAAGCCAGCACTTGGAAGAGAGGAGACCAGGGCTCAGGGGCTCCTCCCAGCTGGAAAAGAGGAGTTCAGGGAGCATGGTGGAGTCCACTGGGCACTTGAAACACTGCTGGTCTCCAGCTGAGGTCCCAGCTGTGCGGCCCTGGGCCTGCACTTGTGGGTGAGAGCCCGGACTAACATGGTCACCCTGCCCCCGCAGTGATGTGGCCCACAGTGAGTCACACAGTGGTCAGGGTAAGAGGCAGCAGCAGGGGCTGTAGCTGACTCGGGGGACAGTCATTTCGGGATTGTCACTCCTGCTGTGGGCAGGGTAAGGCCCTGAAGACACAGACTGTGCAGCCCAGGATTGTGGAATATCAGGCCATGTCCTGGCGGTTGGGTCCTAGAGTCCCACAATCCTGCTCTGGGAAGAAGACAGGAACCAAAGCTGTGTGTTGAAATTTTTCAGCGACTGAGTCTTTGTGGCTTTGCATCATTTTTTCCCTTCTCTTGGGCAGTGCAGAGGTGAATGACCCATAGGTCATGCCCTGAAGCCACTTATCTAGAGTCAGACTAGAACAGCAAAAACCATGGCTGAACGCTGCACAACCAAGGAGAAGTTTGATACAGAAGGTGCAGAAAAGAGGCCAGAGGAGGAATGGTTTCCCCTGAAAGAATTCAGAAAGCTATTGAAGGGAAGAAAGGAACTTTAGCTGAAGCTTTGAGGGATGTGTAGTATCTCTCTAGATGGACAAAGAACCGGAAGGAAGAGGGCAGTTGGGTATCTCAGTGGTAGGGCACATATGTGTGTGAGTCTCCTGGCTGGCTCCCTGTGGCTGTGTCACTTGGTGGGACCCAGGCAGAGGCACTCAGATGGAAATGCAAGGGTGTCATTGGGTGCCTGAGTGAGATTGCATAGCCTCAGCTCGAGATGCCCTGGGCGGCTGCTGCCAGGACCTCTGCTCTAGAGAGAGCTCCCAGCGGGGAGCTACCTCCTGGCAGCCAGCAGAGAGGGGTAACCCTGGTCTTTGTAAAACACACAGCCAGGCAGGTTACGGAGGAACCGGGAACCCGGGCTTCTCAAGTCGCTGCCCCAATCATCCCATGCAGGAGGCAGGGCAGGGGCCCCAGACTGCACTCTGAGCCCCCTACCCTGAACCTGGCCAAGGCTGCCTCGCCACTGCACCCCCCAGGGAGCTCTGGGAGCCCCGGGGAGGAAATGGAGCTCGGGGACTGAGCCTGGCAGAGGCAGCCTGCGTTGGGGACCCAGCTGGGCTGGGCTGGCCCCCGCTGGAATGCGGCTGCCCCTGGGCAGTGAGCTCAGGGCCCTGGAATTCCACCTGAGGAGAAGTTGCCTCCCAGCCTCCTCTTGTGTGTGGAGGGTGTCAGTCTTGTCCCTTCCTGCCCAGCCTGGCTGGTCTGGGTGCTCCTGAGAGCTGGATTCCCACTCCTGCCCTAGCCCTGGGCGGACCTGTGAGTCAGGGTGACCAGGCCCCAGGTAAGACTTACGCTCCTCTCGCTGTCCCGAGGGCCACTTGCATAGCTGGCCAGAGAAAGTGGCCCACTGTGGCATGTCGAGGGCTTGAGGAGCCCCACCCTGCCTCGTGGGGTTGGGAGGTGTGCTGACCAGGCCTGGAGGAGGTGTCCCCAGGCTGTGCCTCAGCCCTGCCCCACACTGCCTTGGGATGTTGTCTTGGAATTGAAAGATCTGCCGCCAGCCCATGCCAGGTTGGATCAGGGCAGCCATGGGCAAGTTTCATTCCTCAGGACCTCAGCTTCTACCACCAGGAAGGTTTCTTCCTTTTGGTCTCAGAAGGGTCTTCCATGTGGGGACACAGAGTTCTTTGGAATTCTGGATGCCAATTCTGTCACCAACCTCCAGCTGCACATTCCTGGCATCAGCCAAACTTGTTCCTGCCTCTAGGGCCTTTGCACATGCAATTTCATCTGTCTGAAATACTCTTCCTTCAAAATCTTTGCATAAGTAGCTCCTCTGATCCTCAGGTTGCCTTCAAAGGCCCTTCTTGACTTCTGTCCCCAGCCTCCACCTCATCTATCTATACCACACGGCTTTTACCTATTTTTCCATGTAACACCACCCAATAGAACTGTCTGCTTACTGCAGCTATTTATTGCCTGTTACCCCATTCCACACGGCCAGCTCCACAAGAGTAAGCAGGGTGTCCATTCACAGGTGGATCCCTGTGGTTTGAATGGTGGCTGGCACTTAGCAGATGCTCAAGAAACAATGAATGAATGAGCAAATGAAATGACAAGCATCTGCTCTTCCCTGGAGGAGTTTCTCAGGAGCAGGATTCTCAGATGTAATCCAGGACTCTCAAGCAGACTCAAATTTGAGAAAAACCATACATTATTGTCCCAAATACTGCATGAGAGATACGGTGAAAAAGTATCTATGTCAAATTCAAATTTAACTAGGTTTCTTATATTTGCAATACAATTTATATTGAGAGAGCAATCACTGTGCATATAATTGTAAGAACACAACTAGCTCTTGTGCCACTGTTGGCCAGCTCTCCCTCATAGTGACAGCTTGATAATGTCACAGCTGGACCATGATGTTAACACGGTTGACACACAGAGTGCCACAAGGGTCTTCACGCTGTCCTCTCCGAGGTCAACTGCTCCCCTTCTGTCTTATGTGGTCCCTGGAAACCACTCTTTTTTGGTCTATTTTTATGTTGCTACCATTTCAAGAACCATACACATTACCACATAACAGCATGATGGCAATCATAGTGCACATGGATTCATACACTACATTCACTCCCCATAATTCCTTTGAGATATACTAACATGCTTAAGCGTATCAACGGTCTGTTCCTTTTCTTGCGTGTAATATTCCATGACATGGATGTATCACAGTTTGTTTAACCATTCACCTGGTGTAAGAAGGTGTGTGTCATTTGCAGGGCTTATTTATTTTTAAAAAATAATGCTGTTGTGAAGGTTTCTATACAGGCTTTTGTGCAAACAGAGCTTTCCATTCCTCTGGGATAAATGCCCCAGAATGCAAATATATCATAGCTGGATTCACAGCTTTATAATAAAGTGCTGAGCCAAGCATAGTGGTTCGTGCGTGTAACACCAGCACTCAGGAGACTGAGGCAGGAGCGTTACTCAGAGCTCAAGGCCACCATGGGCTACAAAGTTAGTTCAAGTCCAGCCTGAAATGCAAAGTGAAATGCTGCCTCGAAAAGACAGAAAGGAAGGAAGAGAAAGAGAGAGAAAGAGGGGAGAGAAAGGAAAGAAAGAAAAAGAAGAAAGAAAGAAAGAAAGAAAGAAAGAAAGAAAGAAAGAAAGAAGAAAGAGCTGAGCTGCTGTGACTGTGTGACCTTTCTGTTACTCTAACAAATACCTGAGACTATGTCCGTACAAGGAGGAAAGATTTACCCTGGTTCACAGCTGCAGAGGTTATGGTCCCTGGTCCCCGGGTCCTTGCTCTGGGCCAGTGGCCGCACACTGTGGCAGAGGACATTGCTCATCTTTCAGTACACATGTGAATCAGAGGACCCCTCTCTGGGGAGCCCTCTCCCCTTCAGGGACTCCCCCAGGGACGTAAGACTTCCTGCTAGGCCCACATCTTGAAGGCTTTACCCCCTCCCAACAGTGCCAACCCTACCTCCACCACCTCCCAGAGCCCCTTCGCTGGCCAAGGCAGGAACTGAGTAGGGTGAAGGGCCGAGGTGGGGGCCAAGAAAGCCTGCGGGTGACCAGGCTGGCAAGTATGAGGGCCAAGAAGGCAAGGAGCAGGTCAGGACAGGTCAAAAGGACATGGGTCAGGCTGGGGCAGGGCTCCCACGGGTCCGAGATTCCTCCACTTGTCCCTGGGTAGGGCCAGCCAAGTGCTGTCACCAGTGCCACAGTGATGGCAGCAGACAGGGCTTGGGAAGGGAGGGGATGAGACAAGCGAGGGCATGGACTAGGTTGCCAGGGCAGGGTAGGAACAGCCCTTCCCAAGGAGAGGGAGACACTGCAGGGCCCTGGTCCCCAGCACCCCACTAACCCCCCAACCCCTGAGTCTGGCATGGACATGGGCAGCCTGGGCAGGCCCAGGAGAGGTGGCTGGACACCCTGACCCTGAAGGTACCTGGCTTGCTCAGCCAGGAAGAGAGCAGCATTAGGGTGATATCACTGTGCACAAGTCCCTAAGGACTGTGCTCATGACACAGGCAGGACCAGGACCCACAGCATGGTGCAGTGTGGGGAGAGGAAGGTTATAGCTCAGGTGACAAGGTGCTTGCTTTGGGGAACAGGTGAGTGAGATTCTGTTAGCACTTAAGCCAGGATATGAACTAAATCTCCACACTCTCTGTTCTCAGCAGTTTACACATGAGAAAACAGAGGCACAGAGAGGTTAAGAAAGTGGCCCAAAGCTACAGCAGACAGGTACTACCCTGGGGTCTGAACCCATCAAATAAGATCTGGACTCATTTCTTTTTTGGAGGGTGGGTACAAGAGGTCAAACTCACAACCTCATGCTTGTGAGGCAGGTGCTTGTGCCACTGAGCTATATCGCTGGCCCAAGGACTCATTTCTTAACTGCTAAACACTTCTGTCCCCATTGTCTTCTGCTAGGGAGAAGACACTGGAGCTAGATGGAAATGTAGCTGTGCTTACAGGGATTCTTCAGGTCGCCCTTCCCAGCAGGAGGGGGCCTGGCTGTCACATACCCAGGAGTGCCCACACCAGCATAGCAGGGTGCCACAGATCCAAGGCCAGCATCTCAAACTGGCCAATGGGCTGCAGAGGGCTCCCTGCCTACCGCAGCTGTGCACAGACCCAGTGTTTAGGAGTCAGCTTTGGGGGATGTTTGACTTTTTGTTGTTGTTGTTTGTTTCTTTGTCTTTTTTTTTTTTTAATTTAAGATAGAGTCTCACAAAGTTGCCCAGGCTGGGGCTTGAACTTGGCAATCCTCTCACCTCAGCCTCCTGAGTAGCTAGGGTTACAGGTGTGCCCCGGCACCCAACTACACATTAGTTTAATCGCTAAGGGGCCCACAAGGGGCTTTGCAGCAGTGGCTGCCAGTCCTGTCTCCTCCCTGGCCTCCAGCCAGCCAAGGGCTCCACATCCCAGCCATCTGATTTCCCCTGATGGGATTCCCGGCACGGCTGTGGCCCTTCAGTCCCAGGCTCAGTGCAACTTAGCTGAGGGGGTTGGGGGGAGGCCCCAGGGCCTCCCAAGTGAGGCCAAGTCTGGGGGCTCAGTTACACCATGGTGAGACCAAGTCAAAAGGCACCCACTGGGGACAATTACCTCCTTTGTCCTCGCGCAGGGGACTGGGAGACCTGGGTGTTATCAAATATGCCAGGGTGAGGGGAGGGGGCTGAAGCGACAGTGGGGACAGGGAGGGAGGAGCAGGTGGTCCTGGAGGAAAAGAAATGGGGGCCCAGGTCTTCAGAGAACTTGGCATGACAGCAGGCATTTCCCCAGTCCTGACAGTTGGTATCCTTTGAGGAGAACTCCAGGGGCAACGTTGTTCCCCAAAGAACACCTGTGTGACAGCAAGGGGCATTCCCAACATGAGGGTCACAGGGCTCCTGCTGTCCTTGGACACCCTGTGTTGTGTGCCCATGTCCTTGAGGACATTGAATACACTGCTTAGATGGCCGTGGCGGCCATCGCGCCCACTTTGGCAGCCAGGCACTCCGGGGCTGCTGGCCACGTTCCGCTCTGACTCCATAGGAGTCTTACCTGGCCTGTGCTCTGTGCTGGGCTGTGAAAATGACAGAGGTATTCAAAGAGCTGTGATAAACCCTGTGTGTGCAACTGTGAATTTGAGCAGTTGCCCCTCTCTGAGCCTCAGTTTCCTCCTGGGAAAAAGGCCCTGGGACTGTGCCCTCTTCAGCCCTGCAGTATAGACAGAAAGAGAGGGTACCCCACAAAGGGCTGCATGAGACACACTAGTGCATGGTGTGCACTGGGAACCTACAGCCATGACTGCATCACGATCTGCAGTCAGCCTGGTCAAAGCGAGTTTTAACCGCTGCCTTCATTCCTGTAGGTATCATTCTAATACTGCTTTCTGGTTCTAAAAACTCCCATTACTTTTCACACCCTGGCCACATAGCATGCTGGAAGGACTTGGGGACAGGGAGCTTTCAGGGACCCATTGAGATTTGTCACTTCACTGAATAGAGGGTCAGGAACCAAGCCATTCTGATGCCATGCTGGCTGTCCCCTCTCTGTAAAGGGTCACTCAAGGTGTCATATCTGAGCCACCAACTCCACAAAGGGCCTCCCTTGTCCTTTACAGCCCCATGACACACAACCCCAAGTGGGCCCCATGTCCAGGACACAGTCACATCACCAACCTGGACCTTGGGGCCATGCTTTCCTCTGCCTGGGGAGCTACCACCCAATAGCCACTTCTTGTGGCCCCAGGCATTCACTCAGATAGCATGTCTCCTGACCCCTCCACGTGAGATGGTCCCTGTCTGCCTCACGACTTCTGGCTCCCTCTCTCACTGCTTTTCTGATAGCACTGATGACCACCTGACATAATAATGGTAACATGCTGAGATGTCCCAGTGTAGGACTGGGGCCCTTGAAGAAGTCTCCTCTGGTGAATGGCACAGGCTCGAAGTTTCCCACTTTTTGTGCCTTCAATTCTTGTCCCGGTGGCCCAGCAGACCAATGATTTTTATTTGGGGAAGGGGTGTTGTTTGTGTGTTTGTTTATAGAAAGCAAGGTCTTACTATGTCATTCAGGCCAGCCTGGAACTCAGTAGGTATCCTAGGCTGGCTTCATGTCAATCCTGCTTCAGCCTCCTGAATACTAGGATTGCAGGCATGCACTACCATACCCAGTGACTTTTATTTTAAAATGCCTACAAAGTTTATGTCTTAATCCAGGTATTATTTGAAATACTTCATATATACTAATTTATAAAATTCACTTAAGAACCTGGTGAGGTACATATTACTATGGTCCTCCTTTTACAAACAAGGAAACTGAGACAGAGATTTAGTGATTCATCAAAAGTCACACAGCTAGTAAATAATCAGGATATGAATTCAGCCTGTCTGGTTCCAGAGTCTACATTCTCGCTATGTTTCCTCGCTTGCGTATTCCTTAGCTCACTCATTCATTAACTACTTACAGTGATAGCTTTGGCATAAGACTTTGGAGATCAACAGGTGACTAAAAAATGGTTCCTGCTATAAGAAAGCTCATGGTCTGGTAGGAAATGCCGGACACGTAAGCAAAGGAGAAGGAAATCCAAATCATTCACTGAGCCTCAGCTGACATCTGTGTGTCAGCTCTGTTTTAGGCATCAGAAATCAGAGATATAGAAGACACCGCTTTTGCTTTTGATGGGCTTTAAAGCAGACCTTTGACTTACAAACCCAATTCATTCCCAAGAGCTGATTGTAACTCAAGTTGTCAGCAGAAGTCTCAGGCTCCTCTACACAGCCATCAGCCTCTACTGGATACAAGCAGATCTCAGCGTCCTTAGAAAGACACTGGCCCAGGATTTCTCAACCAACCCCCTACAGGAAAGGATGTTTTATGCCCCTTTTGATAAACTCTTTAAGGGTTCAATCTGTATCTGAGACCACCTGGAAGCACAAGTGGCTGGCACTTGGTTCATAACCCAAGACTTTGGTCACAGCTCAATTTGCCCATATGTCAGGCCAGTCATAACTCAAAGGTCCATTGTACACTGTAAGGCTCAAAGGAGAAGAATTACTTCGTGTAGACGTGATAACATGAATGGGGTCCGGGGGAGGGGAGTATAAAAGGGATCCTAGAATAGAAAGTCTCATCTGGGAATGGGTTAGGTGGGTAAATGACTGGATAGTACTCTGGATGGATGGGTTGTTGGGTAAGTGGATGGATGGACAGATGTACAGGTCAGAAGTATACATGTTAGCAAATGGCTGGATGGATGTTTGGTTGGTTAGTTGGGTGGATGGATGGATGGATGAATAGATGGATGGTTAGATGGATGGATGGACGGATATTTATTTGGAAGGATAATTGGTTGAATGAATGGGTAAAAAGCTGAGCTCATTGCTAGGAAGTTGGATATTTTCCCAGTGAGATCAACAGACCAGCTAAAAGAAAGAGTTGGAAATCCATGCATTCATTCATTCAACAAATATTTAGTAAGCACCTATTTATGTGTCTGGTGTTGTCTCAGGCCCCAGGATTAGACATGGTCCTTGCCTCTGTGGAGCTGACATTCCAGGGGAATGCAGACAACAAATAGTCAAAAAGAGAATCTATAGTCAATGATAAATGCTATGATGAAAAATAAAGCAGGATGAGAGGACAAGAGAGGATCTCATTTCAGGTGGTCAGGAGAGACCATGGCCATTAGCCATGGGAATCCCACTGCAGTGAGGGAACAGGAAGTTCAAAGGGCCAGAATACAGTGGTCGGCGTGGCTTTCTTGGGGTTAGCACTGAGAAGAGTCACAGGTACGTGCGTGGAGTCAGAGGGGAAGTGGGTGTGTCACCCCTGGGCCCTCCTGGAAGCCCACAGGGCCACAGAAGCTGAACTGGGGTGTGTGGGGAGAGGCCCCTCCTCTCTGCACCCTGGACAGGTTCCCAGTTGGGAGGGTGTCAGCATTTTAATTACAGCTCCCGGCTCTCAATGGTTTGCAATTCAACCGTAAAACAGGCCCTGGGCAACATGTGGCACCTCGGAGTGATTTACGTGCTCACCATTTCTATATTTAGTGCTGTTGAATGCTTGCTGGCCAACTTTGCAGAGAGAAAAAGAAAGAGGAATTTGAGGGAGGGAGATGGTTCAGGTTTTTTGGGTTTTGTTTTAAACACACAGGTCTACTTTTTTTCCAGTTGTTTTCTGAGATTATTTCCCAGCCTTTAAAAAGCTCTTGGGTGCCAGCAGTGCGTGATGTGATACTGCTTCTGTCCAAACCCTGAGACCAAGGTTTGGCCAGGAACCCCTACTTTTAAAGTACTTGTGTGCCGCTGGACAGAGAGGTGCATTTAAAGGATACCACTGCCGACGAGTGGCAAAGGCACAGATGACTTAAATATTTCAGTCTCTAGTTGAGCTTCAAACCGTATGCACCTGTCTGAAGCTGGGGTTCCCCTGCAGGCCTTCAGCCCAGGGCTCTACAGTCTCCTCAAGTTTCACTGTACACACGGCTCACCTAGAGAGCACGTGCCAGGCAGGGCTCACCTGGACACGGTGGGGGCAGGGCCTCAGAAGACCCCACGCTTCTGGCTGCTACAGTTTCAGTGGCCCCCAAAAGATCAGGTGCAGGAAACCTAATTCCCAAATCCCAAATGTTTCTGGTATTGGAGGTGAGGTCCTGGGGAGGTGATTAGGATGACAGCAAGTTATGAGGATGAGGCTCCCAAAATGCTATTAGTGACTTTATAGAAAGAGAGGGAAAGCTGAGCTAGCAACTTTCTGTGTGGCTATGTGACACCCTCTGTGTTACTTTTCTCTTGTTGCTGAGACAAAACATGGAACACCCAAAGTTAGAAGGGAAAAGGTTTATTTAGCTCACAGTTCGTAGAGGTTTCAATCCATAATTGGCTGGCTCCAAGGCAGGTTGGCATATGGCATAAGGGCATTGCAGAAGACAAACAGTTTCAGGCTGGCGAAAGGTGACAGATCAACAAAAGATGACCACAGCTATCTATCTCTTATATCTTGTTCCGTCTACTTAGGGCAGGCGGCACTCACACCCTTAATCCTAGTGCCCTTGATCCTAGCACTGCGCCATGAATCAATCCCAGTGTCACACACTCTGGATTCAGCTACCTCTGAAAAAGCCCCAACTGTGACTGCATGAAGCTTTGAGGGGACCTCTAGACACAAGCCACAACACCCTCTGTGATGCCATGATGCAGCACATGGCTTCCCTGGACAACAGCATCCTAGACTTCTGGCCTCCAGAATCTCTTTTCTTTATAAATTACCCAGTCTTCAGTATTCACTAATAGCAACAGAAAATAGATGAAGAAATTTAATCGGAGCCACATGGTAGCTTCATAGGAAGAACAATATAGCATGTTCTGGTAGCCACATCCAAACAGTAAAAAGAAGTGACATTAATTCAAATAATATTATTTTATTTAATCCAATACTATTTGTCCAAGATATTTCAATATATTAGGAATACTAGACCTCTTTCCTGTAAAAACCTTTTGAAAGTCTGGCATTTGTTTGACAGTACAGCTCCAGACTGGCCATAGCCAGCTCAAGTTCTCATGCCTGGTGGCTGCTAGGTGGGTGACACAGGTCTAAGCCAGCTTGAATGCCTCTGGTAATGGTGTGCTCACTACTTTCTAGGAACACCCCTCCTTCTCTTCCAGCTCTGAGTGGGGCAAGCCCCTAGGACTAGCTGCAGAGTGAGAGCGTCCCCTCTGGAAGCCCCCCAGTCAGAACACTGTCTCCACTGAGGACAGTCTTGGAGTAATAAGGACACCCACAGCTCCTGCTAGCCATGGAGAATAGGTCTCTCCTCGTGGCTCAGAGCTCTGGGGACTCTGCCCGAGAGTCTCCACCCTAGGTAGGAGATGCCTGAAACAGAGATAAACTCAGCATTTCCATCTCCAACCAGAGACTCCAACTGTGCATGAAGAAAGGGTGTCTCGGGTGTCCCTGTGCATATGTCACCAGCTTAAGGCCAGGGCCACTCTGCCCCTGGCTAAGGAGCCCCCTTTCTGGGACGAGGGCAGCCTCAGTGGCTGGCAGCCTGGGCAGGGCCTGGCTGTGGTCCAGGCTTTGCAGCAGGGGTTGAAGGGGCACAGAGGGTGCTCAACCAAGCCCAAACTGGTTCTCAGAGCCCTTCCCCAATGCCCTCCAAGGGAAGCACACTTCCCTTGCTTTTCTACCGGCAAGCTCCTCCTCATCCTTCAAAACCCTCAGGTCCCTCCTCTAGAGCCCTCCTATAGCACTGGTCACTTGGCCTATCATCATACCAACATGCAGAGAGGTCTCTGCTATGGCCAGTGCCCCTGTGGGAAGTCTGTCATGTGACAGGCTGTCTCCCCAGCTACACTCTTGGGACAGACACCCTGTGGGACCACCTTACCTCATCAGGGTGCCTGGCACAGTCCCTGGCAGGGGGTCTGTTCCTGGGGATGGCTTGAGAAGCACAGGCCAGGATTTTGTGTCCTAGGCCTCATAGTAGAATCCCTGGGGAGCTTTGACCTCCACCAAGGCTGGCCACCCTGGACCCATGACACCATACCCTCAGGTGGGGCAAGGCAGATGGCAAATCCTAAAAGCACTGAGGTCTCTCTCTCTCTCTCTTTCTGTCTCTCTGTCTGTCTCTCTCTCTGTGTCTCTCTCTCTGTGTGTCTCTCTCTGTGTGTCTGTCTCTCTGTCTCTCTCTGTCTCTGTCTCTCTGCCTGTCTCTCTGTCTCTGTCTCTCTGCCTGTCTCTCTCTCTGTCTCTCTCTCTGTCTCTCTGTCCCTCTGTCTCTCTCTGTCTCTGTCTCTGTCTGTCTGTCTGTCTCTCTGTCTCTCTTTGTCTCTCTGTCTCTCTCTTTTTCTCTCTCTGTCTCTGTCTGCCTCTGTCTCTGTCTCTGTCTCTCTCTCTCTCTCTCTCTCTCTCTCTCTGTCCCTCTCATTTAGAAATGCTCTCACTGAGTTGCTTAGCTTCCTGAGAGCTGTAGCTATGATTATAGGCATGTCCCACTGCATCCGGCTCAACCCACCTATGCAAAGTGTAGAGTTCACTGGATTTTAATGTATCTCAGGAAATGCACCCATCACCACAGTTTTAAAAGTTTTTGGCACCCAAGAGATACTCTGTAACTAACACTTAACACCCACTCTGTGTTCCCTCCCCACCCCCGTCTCTTGACAAGTACTCATCTACTTCCTGTCTGTGTGGCTTTGCCCATGCTAGATATTTCATGTAAGTGGGATGACACCCTAGGGGCCTTTGAGATGGCACCTTCAGTACTGTGATGTCTTCGGAGACATCCCAGGGGAAGCCCTTAGATGTGGGGCCTCAAGGTGGAAGGTAGGTCCCTGGAGGTGTGTCCTCGAAGGTGTATCCTCTCCTCATGCTCTGCTTCCTGGCCACCATGAAATGAGCTGCTCCACACCCATCCACCACAAGCTCCTACCATGGTGTCCCATACTACCACAGCCCTGAAGCAAGAGGGTCAGATCCCCATGGACCAAGCCCTCTGACACTAAGAGTCCAAATCAAGCTTTCCTCCATTTTGGCTGAGAGAGGTAGGGCATGGCCCGTGGGGGCCTGGGGGCTCTGGGCCTGTGTTCCAGGGGCTTACTGGGGACTTACTGGGGCCTGCATCACCCAGCTGGGCCTGGGGGCTTCTCTGACAGCCAGGGCTCTCCTGGCTTCTTGTGTGTCTCTGATCTTCCTTGCTTTTGTCTTCCTGTGTCTGCTGAAGTAAATTTGTCCTATCTCAGCACAGCCACCAGAGAGGGCTTCTCTCATGCTACCTGACAGATGCCCTCTGCCCAGACCTACCATCCTCCAGCCTGGCCACTGCTCCATCTGTTTGTGGATTGCTCCCTGCAGCCTCCACAGCAGGCATGGCCCATGTGGCCCCCGTGCCTGGCCCTTTCTCCCCTCTCTCTAGTGGCTCTTGGCCTCCTCTACTCAACCCAAGCATCACTGCCTCACCCCAGTACAGTCCCTGTTACTGATGTCTATCTATCTGGATACCAGGAATGTAGCAGAGAACAGACAGACCAGGACCTGGTCCCTGGGAGGCACCCTAAACCCCACAGAGATATGACTCTGTCAGGGAGTGGTGGCTTCATGGCGAAGGGACAGGAAAGAAGACAGCAGAGCAAAGGCTGAAAAAAGAGAGGAGTCAAGCACCATGGCACACGCCTGTAATCCCTACACTGAGGAGGTTGAGGCAGGAGGATCTCCAGTTGAGGCCAGCCTGGGCTTCATAGTGAGACCTTATCTTTAAAACTGCAGCAACCAAGCCATTTTCAAACGAGGCTGCAGGAGGGAGGCTGAGGCTGGCATCAGGACTGTGCCTACATGATGGGTGGGTGGTGGCTGCTTCCTGCTCCGGGGTGTGAGATGGTGGCTGCCCACCCCAACAAGGGCTGAGTTACTATGTGGTGGGAGGATATAGGAGGGAAGGAATGATGAGTGTGAGCAGTGTGTGCAGGCCAGGAGCACAGGAGTTCGAGGGTGTGCGTGACTGTGTGAGGAGTATGGGCAGACGCCTGTGCTGGGAACCCCGGATCAAGCAGGTATGGGGGTATGGGGTTCCCTGTGCATGAGACCCAGCTTCTGAGACTTCCATTAGGCACAGGCTGGTTCCTGGAGGGCGAGAGCCAGGGAGGACAGGGAGCCTCCACAATGCTGCAGTGGGGACAGGAGCTGGCTCCAGGTTGGAGCTGAGCTTTCCTCTGGAGGCCCAGCCAGCCGCTGCCTGCCCTCCCCATCCGGCCGCCCTGCTCTGCCACTGCGGAATGCGCCCCACCTGAGTCAGACAAGAATACTCTGCCGAAGTTGTGAGTCCAGTGCGACTTAAAGAATGTTACCAGAAAGAAAATACTGCAAACATGTATGGGGGGGGGCTGTTTCTCCCCCTTTTTCATCCAAGTCGCCCAGAGGAATACAGCTGCAGCTGGGTGATATGCAGCTTTCGGGCTCATGATGGATGGACAGCAGGACAGGGCGAAGGGGGAGAAACAGGGAGGAGGAGGAGGAGAGGGCCGCAGGAGGAGCAGCAGGGCTGGGGGGACAGTCTTTTCCTGGGGTTTCTGCAGCCCCTGCACAGCCAGCACTGGACTGAGCACAGGGAATCCAGTGAACATGGTAGACTCCAGTCAAGCCATTCCTCTCCTCCCTGCCCTCTGTTTCCACTGTCCCTGTCCTCCCCTCCCCCCCAGGTCTCCCTCTAACCACTTCATTGTATGGAGGGGGAAACCTGAGGCCCAGGGGTGGAGAGACTCTTCCACAGCCACACAGCCCTGCGAGCCCACTGAGCCCTCCCTCCTCCTTGTCACATGTTAGGGTGACCTAACACCCACCTCCTAGGGCCTGGCCATTGGCTCTACAAAGGACGTCCCCACCACACAGATGAAAGGCTTTTACTCAAGAATTCATTCATTCTTGGCACCAAAAGCACCCGGAGTGGTGAATTCAGGTCCAGCTTGGTCAGGATGCAGATGATATTCCTGGAAGCAGTCTCACACACCACTTACCCTGTGCCCACTTAGCTCTGCTGCCTCCGAGGGCACGTACTGAGTCCACATGGCTACAAGGGCTCTGCTCATAGCTGGTTCTGCCCTCTGCCTCCTTCTGGTTCACATCTGGTGAGAAATAACCAAGAGCTGTTCCCTCAGTTGCACACCAAAGCCTCAGAACTCTCTCTGGGTGCACAGCCTACCCTTGCTGATGACCGTGGGGACTAAGAACAGAGACCAGTAGGGATGGTGACTGCTGGGAGCTGGTGATCAGAGTGGCCACTCCAGCATGGGTGGCTGGGAAAGCCTCACCAGGACGCCACCATTTTTGCTGAGCTCCTGGGATGCACCAGGCCTGCCAAAAATGTGGCACAGGGGAAGCAGTAGGTGCTGGAGGGCCCCACTTGGAGTCTTGTCAGGTAGGCACAGAAGGACAAGAGGACAACGTACAGTGACCCAGCCCAGGGGATGAAGGCCAAGTAGTCAGGGTGGCCAAACAGGGGGCCCCATGCTGGATGCCGTGGGAAGCAGCCATAGTGTGTATAGCTCAAGGTCCCCAAGGACACTGTGGAAGGGGCTAGGACTCCCAGGAGCACCCCGTGGCCCAAACTGAGCAGGACCCAGAATCCCCTTGCCTAACTCCCTCCCCTGGAGACCACTTTCTTCCTCCAGGAAGTCACTCTGTCCTCCAGGAAGCCCTGAGGTAGACTTTGATAGCATCTCCTTGGCATCCTGAATCAGGGAATTTTCCAGAAGCAACTTTCTCCCCAGGCCTCTCCCCTAGGGTATATCACATGTGGCGCCCCACCCTGAGCAGTTCTAGGCCTTGGGCAGCACCTGGTAGGTTCACTGTTGGCACTTCCTGGGGGACCTGTCAGAAAGATTGATTCCTTTCCCTCCAGTAGTGCAGAAACTCCTTCCTGCTCTCCAGACAGGTCTGGGGCACCGCTGGGGGACAGAAGGTGCTCAGTGCAGCCCCACCCCACCGGGCGCGGGAATCCCCTCCCAGACCTCAGCAGCGGCTTGCACATACTTCCAGAACCAGGAGCTCACCACCTCCCTGCTACCTGCTCCAGTCCTGGGGAGCCTGGCAGAAGACTGGCCCTCCATGAGCAAGGCTCTGCCCCTCTAAAGTCTCACCTGTGTCCTGGTGTACAAGCTCTGGCCTTCATTGTGCTTACCCTGCCCCAGGACAGACCCATAGGACTGGACCCCCAGAAACTGCCTTCTCCTGGGTGAAGTCACCTCATTCCTCGTGAGACCTCCGGGCTCCTGCCTTCCACGTGCTTTGCTTCTGTTCATCTGCTAGGTGTATCATAGCTCTAAAACTCACAAAGGAAAACTGATTTCTCCTTTGTCGCACACATTAGATTTCAGTTAATATGGCCCCAGGCTGTTGGCTTGTTAGTAATCTTTTACCTCATTTGTGGTCAATCTAAAGCTTTCCGTCTTTCCCAGTGTCTCCTATCTTAGGCTTGTGCAATCAATTTTTTTCACAACTATCACAAACTGTAGATGCTAGCCCCGCTGCTAGCTGACTTCAACCCCCAACTATAGCCTTTAGTGGGACAGACTGAATTCTTCCAGGAGCTTGGCTCACATAGTCCCCTGCAGGTGCACCAGGTGACTGGAGCCAAGTTTCAGCAGCACCCAAAGACCCCTGTTCCTGGCTACATGCCTCCTGATGTCTTCTCAAAACAGGCTTCCTGCAAAGCTGCTGCCCCTGCTGCCTAGCAGACTTGAAGGCCCTGAAGCCATGTTCCATTCCCCTCCAGCCAGTGCAGTGCATTCCCAAGACCAAATACTCCAAGAGTCAAGAGTTACAAAGCCATGGTTCAACTGCTCATTGCTGCAAATGGGCCATGGGTGAAGCATTGACTAGATCCTACAGAAACTTGGAAATGGGACGAGAGGGGTTTAGTCTGGGTTTGGGTTAGTTGAGAGCTAGTTTAGCAACACACTCCTACCTGGAGCTATGTGACAAATCCTTCCTGGAAGGATGAGCAGGGTGCAGATATCTAGGATCCCTGAGGGGTGCTGACAAATGATCCAGTCATCACAGTTCCCTGTGCAAGCATCCCAGGGCAGCTTGAAAAACAGAAACAGAAAAGAAGTCACTGTGCACCCTGACTATCGCATGCTTTGAAAGGAAGTGAATTTTTATTCTGTAGAGTACTTAAAAGGTGCAGGGATGGGCCAGAGATTTAGCTCAGCGGCATAAATGCTTGCCTGGCAAGTGTGAAGTTGTGAGTTTGATCCCTGGTACCCCCCCCCAAAAAAAACTAATAAATAAATAAATAAAAGGTGCAGGGATAGCTGGGCATGGTGGTGCAGGCCTGTAAGTCTAGCAATTCAGAGGCCAAGGCAGGAGAATCACAGGTTTGAGGCCAACCTGGGTAATTTAGTGAGATACTGTCTCAAAATACAAGAACTGGGGATGCAGTTCAGTGGTAGAGCACTTGCCTAGCATGCATGGACCCCTGGGTTCAATCTCTATTACAGCAAAAAACAAACAAGAAAATGGTCTAGGGCTAGGGATGTGGCTTGATGGTAGACTTCTTGCTGATCTGGCATGAGGCCCTGGGTTCTATCCCCAACACTGAACAGAAAGCCCCAAAGGCAATCCCTGGCCATCCCCAAGCCCCTCTTAGTAACATATATGTGCAGGCCTTTTTTATTTCATTTTTTTTGTTTTGTTTTGTTTTGTTTTGTTTTAGTGGTTCTGGGGATTGATCCCAGAGCCTTCTCAATGTGCTACATCATCAGACATTTGTTTTATTCTTTTACTTTGAGACAAGAGCTCACCAAGTCACTAAATCACTCAGGCTGGGCTTGAACTTACAGCCTCCCAGAATGCGGGGGTTACAGAGGACCTTTTCTTCCTTGCACAGTCAGTAATATGCTGCAGACTCTCTGAACCTGGTTCTGTTCCCCTAATAACACCTCGTGCCCATCCACTCTCCACTCTCCCAGCTGGTACTCAGCCTCGCCATTCCCCCAGAGAATCATAGCTGCAGGCCACTCCAGGGGCAGATCTGCCAGCGTTGATAGAACCACTTCCTGGTGGTGGATCTTTAAATTCCTCCAGCCTTT
The DNA here is from genome assembly GCA_004027455.1 of Hydrochoerus hydrochaeris. Classification (NCBI taxonomy): domain Eukaryota; kingdom Metazoa; phylum Chordata; class Mammalia; order Rodentia; family Hydrochaeridae; genus Hydrochoerus; species Hydrochoerus hydrochaeris. Next base: position 122,842 of record PVLA01003114.1, read on the forward strand.
TGATATCACAGATATGGTTTGGGAGGCCCTTTAAGGCTGCACACAGGGTGAGCCTCCCCGCAGGGTACAGGGGGCAGTAGCAGAACTGCTGGGTACAGGATATGCAGGAACTGGGTGCACAGTGATAAAGATCAGCCTCCTGATAAGGCCTGGCAGGTGCAGAGCCACAGGCACTGGAGGGCGAGCCTGGCTTTACTGAGAGAAGCACAGCCTGGGCTCTGTCATGGCATATTCAGTTTGGGAAAGGAAAGAGGACAGAAGAGACTGGCAGCCGAGCCATGGTTAGGTGAGACACAGCCTCTCCCACCACAGAGTACTATTCAGCCACGACAAGGGAGAGGAATCTGACAATGCTGCCACATGGAGGGAGCTGGGAAACTGGTTACACACTGTGTGGCTCCTTTTATATGACCATGTAGGACAGGCTGGTAGACCTAGGGGCTGCCTAGGGCTGGGAAGAGGGGAGATGGGGAGTGACTGCTAATGGGTAGGGAGTTTCTTTGGGGGTGATGAAAATGCTGTATGGTTGGACTCTGGGAATACAGGGAAAACTACTAAATTGTGCACTTAAATGGGTAAAACATATGGCATGCAAATTGTGTTGTAACAAAGCTAATAATAGGTTTGGGAATCAAACAGGCCCAAGTCACTGGAGCCATAAGGGCTGGTGCTGTGCCTGTAGTTAGCAATGAGATGCTGGACACCACTGCTCCTCGGGCTTGGAATCCAGGGCAGACTTGTGACCTTTGCCAGGGGACACAGTCATCTTATAGGGCACAGCAGGACCCGGCAGGCACAATAACTCCTATACCCTCTTCCTGCCCTCCAGCCTCCCCCCAGCACCTTCCCCTAGCCACACACCCTCCGGACATATGCCTTGTGTCATCTCCTGATCTGTGCTCTGACCTGTGGGATGGAAATGGTAGAGCCCAGCATCCCCATCCAGCTGGTCTTTAATCTGGGGCCCAGAGATATAACCACCCATATAAAGTGCCAGCACCCTTCCCCAGCCCCCAGTTGTACCCAAATGTCACTCCCCCCACCGCAGCAATGCAGGATTGAAGGCTGGCCAGTCTAGCAGGGCTTCCAAAGCCTGAACATTTAACAGGTGATTGCTTGGACCGGATGGAGCTGGCCGTGGAGCAGTTTGCATGCACTCCTCTGGGTGCCAGGCCCTTGAAAACACAGGGTTCAGGCTCTCCAGGGAGGGGGCATTCTGTCATGCCTCAAAGCGTAGGAGCTGGGACTCAGATATCTCCACTTTGTCCTGTACACACCCCTTCTGCTGCTGTCCCTGGGCCCAGGGAGAAAGCTGGGTGCCTGCTGAGTGACTAGCCCTGGCTAGGGCAGCCCTGATTAGGACTGGCTTAGTGAGGACATAATGTGATCAATGAGGCTCTCAAAATGCAGAGTTAGCAGGGTTAGGCTGAGTGTCACCTGATTAGGGCCCATTCAATATCACTGCAGCCTCAGGCGATCAGCGGCAACAGAGGAAGAGGGAGACCTCACGGGAGTGGGAGAGTGCAGGGGGCAGGAGTGGCGGACATGCCAGCTCAGGCTTTGGTACTGGGGTCAGCTCCCTGGCTCTGGTCTTGGCAGCAATGACATTTGGGAGCTCAGACTTGTAAGCCCACACCACATTCATACTGCTTTCTCACTGGAACTTTCTGGGGCTTCCCACTGGCTTTTTAAATAAAACTTCATTGAGGTATAATTCAGTATCATGCAATGCAGCCTTTTAGCTTTCTTGGTGAAAATATATAAAATCCCTCCAGCTTATACAAAGCCACAGGACGTTAACCTTAGTCCCGCTACTTGCTTCTCTACCTGACTGTAACTTCGTACCCACCATACCAAGTACCCATCCCTTCCTCCCCTGTCCTCCCCACCTTGATGGTCGCTATTCTGCTCTTAGCCTGCAGGAGACCGGCTGCTTTAGCTTCCCGGGCAGCCCTTCTGACCTCCCTCCGTCTTCCTGTTCTTGGCTTATCCGACTTCACATAATAATCTCCACTTCCACGGGCACTGCAAATGACAGCAGTTCTTTCCTTCCAAGGCTCAATAGATACTGCAGCGTATAGAGACCACATTGTCTGTATCCATTTCTCAGTTGATGGGCACTAGATGGCTTCCGTTTGTGGGCTATTGTGAAGAGTGCCACATAAACATGGGGTGCAACCATTTCTCCCACACAATTTCCACCTTCTCTGGCAGCAGTCGTTTTTGCCATAATGGCTCTCATCTACATCCCCACCAAGTGTGTACCAGGTCCCCTCCTCTCAGTGCCCTCAACAGCGCTCTTAACTTTAGTCTTTTTGGTAAAACCCTTTCTTACCGGGGTTAGTTCACAATAACTTTTATGAAAATTTCATTCCTCATTTTGTTTGTCCACGCATCAGCCAGCAGACACTTGTGGGGTCTGCCCACAAAACACTTTTTAGCTATTATGAACAATGTTGCCGTGAACATGCACAAACAGGTGAACATAGGTTTTATTTTAACCTGGCTACATATCCAGAAGTGGAACTGTTGAGTCAAGGGTTAACTCTCTGGTTCACATTTTGAGGAATCACCAAACTATTTTGCATGGTGAGGGCACTGGGTCCCCTTCCCATCAGCATAGTGTAAGGGTCCTCATCTCTCTGTGTCCCCAGCCCTGGTTGCTGTCATATTTCTACCATCCCCATGAGTGTGAAGGAGTGCACTGGGTCTTAGATTTGCACCTCCCTGTGACTAGTGAGGCTGAACATCCCCTCATGTGCTCATTGACCGCAGTCGCACATCACATTTTCATGCACTGTGAGCCACCACTTAGGCACAAAAACTACAAAGAGCATCCACGTTTGCTTAAAAGAATAACCGCAAAACACAGTCCATGGAACCAGCACCCACTTCAAGGAACAATGCATTTCTCCACACCGGGAGACCCCTGGGTGACCCTGGCCAACCCCAGCCCCTCCCCTCTGATACCTGTCAGCCTCGCTTCTTTTCAGTAATCACAGTACCCTCCCGCCCTGCGCCACCCTGGATCGGCCCCTAAACTGTCCAGTCCAATTGTGCCTGCCTTTGAACCTGATTCAGTGAATCCATTCTATAGCAGTCTTTTATGACTAGGTTCTTTCCCTCCTTGCGGCCTTTCTTTCTTTACTTTTCTTTCTTTCTCCCTTCCTTCTTCTTTTCTTTTTCTTGTTTGTACTAAATATTGAACCCCAGACCTTTATCTTGAGTTATAACCCTTACCTTTTGTATTTTGAGGCAGGGTCTCACTGAGTCATTAAGGGTCTCACTAAGTTGCCCAGGGTGACCTTGAGCTTGTGATTCTCCTGCCTCAGCCTCCTGGAATGCTGGAATTACAGGCACATGTACCACCACACCCATATATCTCTTGAGCTGATTCTTATCCGTGTGGTTTGCATTCATTGTCACTGCCCCCACTATGTCCCCTGGAGTGCAGGTACCTCCATTCATTCCTTCTGCCCTAGACCAATGCACGGACAGTGCCCAGGTCAGAGCTATTAGGTGCCTGTGATCCTCTTGAGCCTGTTTCTTATGTGCATGAAATGAGTCTCTGGGGTCCGTGCCCGAGGAGTGCAGTCACAGTCGTGTGTATCACGTCTGCACTGTACTCACGCACCCTCTAGCAGAGCACACATGCCAGACACAGCAGAGCAGTTACACTGGCTTCAGGACAGCTCTGGGTCATAGATCAGTGCCCCGTTGCACCAGATATGAAATATTCTGATTATCACCCTGCTGTTGTCAGATGCCCAAGAAAGCCTGGAAGTCTGTCTTTTAACATGAACTCTCCTGGTTTTGAAAATAATGGTTCAAAATTGATTTTAGAACTGAGTGTGGTGATTCAGTCCTCATGCCCTGGGAAGCTGAGGCAACTTAGTAAGACTCCACCTCAACATTTAAAAAATAAATTTAAAAGCTAAAAATATAGCTCAGTGCAAAGACTCTGGGTTCAATCCCCAATACCCCTCCCCAAAAAATTGGTCTTAGGAGTATGCAAGCCCAAATCTGTGCTGAGAGGCAGGCAGGGTGAACGAGTTCCGGGCCCAGGCCCAGCACCAAGGCTGGGGGGAGGGCTTGGCCTCCAGGTCCAAGTCTCCTGCACCCCAAAGAATGCTTGGGTCAGAGGGGTGGGTGAGTCAGCGGGGCCGCACAGGTGGGTGCACGCAGTGATGTCTCTGTGCTCCCCCACCCGACCCACAGATCCTAGAGGAGAACATGAGGCTGGAGTGTAAGTGCCACGGTGTGTCAGGCTCGTGCACCACCAAGACGTGTTGGACCACGCTGCCACAGTTCCGGGAGCTGGGCTACCTGCTCAAGGACAAGTACAACGAGGCTGTCCACGTAGAGCCCGTGCGCGCCAGCCGCAACAAGCGGCCCACCTTCCTGAAGATCAAGAAGCCCCTGTCCTACCGCAAACCTATGGACACGGACCTGGTCTACATCGAGAAGTCCCCCAACTACTGTGAGGAGGACCCAGTGACGGGCAGCGTGGGCACACAGGGCCGAGCCTGCAACAAGACGGCCCCCCAGGCCAGCGGCTGCGACCTCATGTGCTGTGGCCGTGGCTACAACACCCACCAGTACGCCCGCGTGTGGCAGTGCAACTGCAAGTTCCACTGGTGCTGCTACGTCAAATGCAACACGTGCAGTGAGCGCACGGAGATGTACACGTGCAAGTGAGGTAGGAGGCCCGCTCCCTGGCTGCAGGGCGGAGCGGGGAGGACCAGAAGCCTCCGTGCTGCCATGCGCCACCTTCCAGACCGCCGCCTTGCTCTTCAAAGGGAGCCACAGAAACACTGAGCTTGTTTTTCCTGCTGAAGAAGGCCCTATTTCTGGTTTCCAGTTTCCTGAAGACACTGGGAAGAAGCCCTTGGGTCTTCGCCTGTTCTGTCCCATGTCCAGTGCTGCTCCTGCTCCCCGATACTGCCCACATCCCTGCACGGCTAGAAGGAAGCCTTTCGCTGGAACCCTGGGGCCTCATCATAGCAATATTTAACAATTTATTCTGATAAAAAATAATATTAATTTATTTAATTAAAAAGAATCCTTCCACTTCGTCGGGATCCATTTTCTGCAGTCAAAGTGGACTGGTGCTCTCCTGGCGTGATGATTCGTGTCACTAGAACCTGGAGCCAAGTAGAACTGTACATAATTATTCTTTATGCAGATGTTTCTACTAGTTGATTTTGCAAGTATCTTCCCTCTGGAGCACCAGAGGTTTAAGTACAACGAGCAGACATCCTTTATACTTTGTACCCACATAGACATGCGCGCACACACACACACACACACACATCACTTTTTTTTTTTTTTTTTGCTATTTGCTGCTACTTATCCAGAAATTTAAGCTGATCCAAGTTTGGAGACTTTTTTTTTTCCCAGAATACGTTTCTCAATCTTCTGTCTTCCAAGTTCAAACATTGCCATTAGAAAAAAGATCTAGTTTGGAATAGACAGAGAGAAAGAAACAATACTAAACTCCCAGCTGTTTTCATCATTTGGAAAGTAAGCCACTGGATAAGAGAGAATATTTTGTAAAAGACTATTTTTATAAGAATATTTTATTTATATGGAGTGTGCTGTATCATCCCACAGCCTGTGTGTCTTCCTAATGCTGGGCCTCACTGGGGTTAGGAGGGGCAGAGCCAGGGCCTGTGGGCAGGTCCCACGGGGACCCTCGAGCATCTGGGTTCTGGAGTTCTTTTTGCCAAGGGGAACAAAGCAGCCCCCAAATGCCCATGGCTGGGGCATCATCCATGTGGACTGGGAAGAAACCCAATCCTTGCCTACACCTGTGAAGCTAAAGGCTTTGTGCAGGGTCACCGAGGGGGACCTCGGGGTGAGCCACTCAGGTGAGTGGACCAGCGCCCTCCACATTGTATGACCATCATAGGGACTCAACCATCATTATCAGGCAGAGGCCAGCTTGAGGCCCTGCACCTCCCTGGAACAGCCCTGACACTGCCTGTGTCCTTAGATGGGAGAAAAGCAAGCAGGGCAGTTGCTCATAAGCTGTGCAGCCCGGGGCTTGCAGCCCTGTTCTGGGGAGGACTGGTGGGGAGAGACAAGGAAAAGGCCTCCTTGCTTTGGCCTGGACACACCCAATGCCTCTTGACCTGGAAAGCTCCTGCAGGAGGCCACAGGTGCCAGCAGGTGCCATCCTATGTGTGGACTTGGATCGCTATCTGTGTGCGTGCATGCCTGTGTGGGTCCTCATGTACCCCTAAGAAGGAGAGCAGGTCATGTGCATGGAAGTGCCTGAGCACTTGATGGTCCCAGGAGCATCTCCGGTGGGGTGGATGTGGGGGATTCCCATGAGTGCACATGAGTTGGGCTTCAGGAAACTTTGGTGATTGTGGTCAGCCACCAAAAGATGGCACCTCTGAACTCTCTCCCACAGCCACTGGTGAAATTCAGATACATCTGAGACCACGGCCCTGTGACCCTTGAGTGCTAAGAGTCCCTGCACATCTAGGCCATGTTCAACCTCTATCTCAGCACTGGGTCTGGGTCACTGGCAAATAAAAGTGGCTGGCTGGCTATATTTCCTAATATTTCTTATATGTGAGTGTGTGGATGAGTGGACAAGATGAAATGATGGATGGATGGATGGATGGATGGATGGATGGATAAATAGGTGTCCAGATAGATGGACTGATGAGTAGGTGGGTTATGATGAATGCATGGATGGACAGATGGATAGATGGGTGGGCAGGTAGGTGGACAGATGGATGGATAGATGGGTATATAGGTGCATGGGTGATAGTTGGAAAGTAGACAAGTAGGTAGGTGGCTGGACAGGTGGGTAGGTAAATGTGTAGTGCTTAGGTACACAAGTGGGTGGGTGGATGGGTGCATAAATGAGTAGATAAGGAAAAAACATACGCGAGTTTCTTGAAATTCCCATGTCACATCTTCTCTTTTCCTTGGAGAATCCACAGTCCCTCCCATGAGCAGGGTGTTTTCTAAGCCTCTGCTCCTGGTCTCATTGGCTCCTGAAAACGGGGAAGGTTCTGACCAACCTCCCCAGGTGACTGTTCAGTGTTAGCTACACCAATGGGGTCTCAGAAAAGTTGCTCACGTTCTCCTTCACCGCGCAAGTGAGGGCCGGGCAGAAGAGAGCATGTGGGCCTGTGGAAAGAGGGTTGGGGCAGATGCCTAACATCTGGCTCCTGCCATGGACGTGTCACAACCCAAGCGGCTCCCCTCTTGTTGGGTTGCTGGTCGAGCCATGCTCTGAGCTGCGCCTCAGTTCCCCGCTCTATAAAATCAGAATATTATACCTGCCACTCAAGGATGGGTAAGGATCTTTGCAATCTGGACTGCGCACCACTTGGCTTTGGAAAACAATAAATGAATGCTATTAGTATTAATTATTATTACTATGACTGTTATTCTCCATGATTACAGGATTCTTCAAACACACTTATGATAAAAAATATTTGGCACTTTTTTGGGTAAAGGTTTTCCTCTTCCTCTTGTTGTAGTCCTAAAGTGGTTTTTTCAACAACCCTGGGGTGAAAAAATGAGAACTTAAGTGGTAGCATCACAAATCAGAAAGCCCAGGACCACAACACCAAAAGCACACAGGCCTGGGCCAGGAGGATGCAGGTTTAGGGACTCAGCTGTCTGACCCAAGTCTACTGCTGCACCCACGTCCCCCGAGATTTCAAAGACTGAACATGTGAGTTTCTCAAAATAAACTCCCACGTTTTTAGTGTGTTGACAGATGCCTCGAGGGTGACACAAACAGCAGTGTGGCTGAACTTGGCCTTGGGCCACCGGCCTACAGACTCTGACTTGGACCAAATCTCTTACCTTAAAGACAGAGGCCCAGAGAGGGACAGTGCTTTACTCCAGGTTGCACAGCATGCTCAGCAGACAGTAGACCAGGCTCATGGGGATGAACTTTCACCAGCACAGTGTACTAAGTCATAAAATAATTTAGGGAAAAGGAGGAGGGACGGGATATAGATCCTACACACACACACACACACACGTATGCACACGCACATATCAAGGGGCTCCAGGGAGAACCAACTAGGCTTGCCCAAGGGTCCTGAATGGATAAACTGGTGCTCTGAACCATTCTGCAGCGTGGGCCTTTCCTCAGATGCCTGGATAAGTGAACATAGAAGGAGTGATGAAATAGATGAAGGGATGGAAAGAAGGGAGGAGAGAGGGATAGAGGAGGCAGACAGGGTGGACACACAGATGAAAGGAAAGAAGGAAGTATAGATTAGAGGGTCTGTGGGTAGATGAATGGGTAGATGGATAGTGGATGGATGGTGGATGGATGGATGGATGGATGGACAAGTGGATAGATGGACAGGTGCATGACTGGGCGGATTGGTGGATGGAGAGGTGGGAGGGTGCAGATACATGGGCAGCTGCCAAGGAACCCTTCAGCAAGCTCTGGAAGGAGAGGGCGTTGAGGCACAGTGATTTCCTACCCAAGGTGGACCTATCACCCGCACACTGTAAGGAGAGCCCAAGATCTCTTTTCTCAGCCCCTTGCTCCCACATCTCAGGTGACAGCCCAGCTCAGAGAAGTCATGTCCTACCACCCAGAAAGGAGGAATCGGGTTGTAATACTAAGTGTCCCAAATCAACCCTTACTCCTGGGCCTTCCACCACCACAAAAGGAGATTTAAAGTTGGAGAAAAAGGCTCCCCAAGACAGATACAGACGGTCTTCGTGAACTCCTCCTTCCCTCTTACTGGGCGTACAGCACTGCCCTCGGCTGTCACCTGGAAGAGCGACAGGTCTCCTGCCAGGTCTCCCTGCCTCCATACTTGCCCTACCAGCCACCAAGTGCTGACCAGACCAGCCTGCACCATGCCTACCACCATTATAACTCCTCACCATCTTGGTCCTTCCTCAAATCTAAGCTCTTTGTCCCCTCTGGACCTGGCGGCCACCATTCAGGGAATTTTGTGCTTACAGCAGTGACAAGTCACTTAGGAAAGAAGTGCCCTGTGCCAGGCAGGTTTTAGTAATTTCCATGCTTTCTCATAATGACACCCCAGTGACTCCTGCACAGAATTACTATGGTCCCCATGTTCCCAGAAATCTTATGTCTTACTGTTTTCTTTGCCTTCTTTTTCTCCACCTGACAAACTCCTGGTCCTTGGAGGAAGAGATCCAGGGCCACCCACACACAACACTGCTCCAGTCTCTCTCTGGCTGTAGAATCACAGTCATGATCCCTGACAGGGTCCTGAGCCAGCCAGAAAGAAGGGTGATGATGGGACAAGAACTGGAAACTCTGTGCTGGGCTTAACCGGGGCTTGTTACCTTAGGAAAGTGTATCAGTCAGCTGTCACTGTGTAACAACCTGTCAGCACTCAGTACCTTCAGACAATGAGTACAGTTACATGTCACTTAATAAGGGAGATATGTTCTAAGGAACTTGTCACTGTGTAACCATCATAGTGTGCACTTACACAGCTTAGATGGTGCAAGATACTTAGACCAGATAATGTTCCCTGTTGCCTCTAGGCAGCAAGCCTGAACAGCAGGTGACTGTACTAAATGTTATAGACATGTGATGTCATGTGATGCATTCATGCATCTAAACATAGAAAGGCCACAGTAAAAACACCAGAGAGGAATTTTCAGCTCCATCACAATTCTGGAACCGCAGTATGTGCAATCTGATGTTACCAGATATATCATTATCTGGTTCATGACAGTAGTCATGGTTGCTCACCAGTCAGGGCTGTGTTGACACTTCCGGGCTGAGCTCCTCTATGTGCCTGTGGCCAGCTATGGCTCAGGTGGGTAGCCCTGCAGAACTCAGCAAAACCCTCTCACATTCTTTGGGGCCAGCTCACTCTGGGCTGGTCAAGGATGAATGTCTCATGATCACATCCTCCTGCAGGCAAGCCCGTGCTTGGCCACAAAGGCCAAGGAGTCCCCAGTAGACAACAGATATGACTGGGCTTCCTGAGGGCCGGGCTCAGCAGTGGAACTAGGTTCCTCAAGCCATGTCCCACTGCCCAGAGCAAGTTGCAGAGCCAGCCTCGAGTTAGGGCACAGGATATAGATCCATTGCTCACCTGGAGGATCCAGCAAGTCACAGAGCAGGGGCCACAGTGTCAGGCAGGGGAGTCATTTCCCAAAGCTCAGCACAGAACTAGTGTGGAAGTGATTGTCTCAGCAGGACACTGCCTTAGCACTGGCCACATGGCAGGGCACAGCTACTCCCTGAGCCTCAGTGTCTCACCTCCTGAATTCATTCGGTTTGGTTTGGTTTGGTTTGGTTTGGTTTGGTTTGGTTCAGTTTAGTACTAGAGTTTGAAACCAGGCCTCACATTGAGCGAGACCCCTGGCCTCTTTTTTTTTTTTTTTTGAGACAGTGTCTCACTAAGTCACCCAGGCTGGCCTCAAACTTGTGATCCTCCTGTCTCAGCCTTCTGAGTTGCTGAGATTACAGGTGTGTGTAACCATGCCCAAATTAATCTTGGGTCTTGTCTTCTTCTATCCACAGCTGATTCTTCTTCAAATGATCTGCATGTGCGCTCCCCTCTGTCCACATACCACCAACCACTGATGTGTGTGTGTCTGGCTGGCTTCTTGCTTCTCCCCTGCAGAGGTCTGGACCACAGAACAGGGCTTTGATAGCCCATATCCCACCCATTAGCACCCCATCTGCGTTACCTTTAAACAGATTGAGCATAGCCACAAAGGGATGCACAGGGCACAGGCAGTGGAGCCATAAAGGAAGAGCCTTGGATCTTGAGTGACCACCTGAGAGCCAGCCACTGGCTGACCAGGGATATTCAGAGTGCAAAATATACATCTGCTAGAGAAAAATTCTGAGGCTCAGGAGCTCCTATGTGATGGCATGGTGCCCCTCCCCCACAGAGCTCCGGCCACTCAGGCCTTCTCCTGTCCTCCCTCTGGCAGCCCTGAGCAATACCGCTCCCTCTGACCCTTGTGCAGCTGGCTTCTTCTTGTTACCAGAACTCTGCTCAAAGGCCGGCTCTTTAACCCTGGCTCCCATGCCTTTCATCCATTACTTTTGTTTCTATGTGATACCTGCCACTATCTCAAATGACATTTCTAATATTTAGAGGTCATAGAGAATAGCTATTCAGATCATGAGCTCTGGAGTCAGAGTCCCTGAGTTCACACCAACCTCTGCTACTTGCTAGCTATGTATTTCGGCCAAGTCACCAACCCCTGCGTCTTCACTTGCCCTAGGTGTCAAATGGAGCGGTAATTAGATTACGATAGAGATTAGATGAACGGTGCCTGGTACACAGTAAACTGTAGACGTGTAAGCAGGGGTATGAGGACAGGGTTACTGAGCTCCACGACAGCAGGATTTTGTCTTAAGTGCTGTGGTGTCCCCAGCACCCAGCACACCACAAGGGCTAGTAAATATTTATTGGGTGAGAATGAATGAGGGTACAGAAGGACACCAAAAGGCATCGGGAGCAGGACCTGAGGGCAAGAAGCACCCCATCCTAGGGGCCGCTGTACTGTCCTGCAGGGACTGGCTGGAGTGTAGGACAGGTGGAGCCCCCACATGTCCACAAGTGTATCTTCTCCATTGACAGGGCAGCCACAGGTTACCCCAGCAATGTTCCTGGCCCCCAAAGCATGTGCTGGGGACAACAGAGTGCATGGGTGCCACCTCCAGCACAGCCCCCAGAAAAGCAAAGAAAGCACTCCACTGCCCATGTATGTGACATGCATGCCACTGAACAGGGGACCCAGAGAGACCCAAGGGCCAAGGAGAGACTGGATGCTCCCAAAGGAAGACACACCCAGGTAGACCCCACAGGAAGCTCCAGACACACAGGCCACCTCCAGGGCCACAGGTCACATTCACAAGTGCTTGTCACACAGACACAGGCTACCAGTGGGGCCCAGAGGAGGCCTGGGCAGCTTGACTGTCACGCTTCACCTGTCGCCCATGGTACCTGCTCAGCAGCATCCCCAGTATGCATGCATATACATACATCTGTATGTGCAGTTCAGGTGTGTGCATTGGGGTCTGCAACTGTATTGGGGTGTGTTTGGGCAAGTATATGCATGTGTGTGTGTTTAAGTGTATGTACCTGTGTGTATTTGGGTGTGTGTGTGCATGAGGGTGAGTGCACCTGTGTGTTTCGGTGTGAATGTGCACACATGTATTTGGGAGTCTGAGTGTATTTGAATACATATGTAGATGTACGTTTGGGTATGCATGCACACATATTTCCGTGTGTGTAACCATGTGTGTAAATGTGTATCTGGGTGTGCGTGCATGCGTATGTGTGTATTTGGGGGTATGCACATATGTATATTTGGAGGTATGTACATATGTGAATCTGGATTGCCTGAGCATGTGTGTGCCCATGTGTATTCAAGCTTATGCATACATATGTGTGTATCTGAGTGTATGTATATACACACATGTGTGTATCTGAGTATATGGACACACATGGCAAGTGTGGTCTGGGACTCAGGCTGTGAAGTCAGGAAGAGACCTGGGGCCACCTCCCTGGGGAGTGGAGAGGTTACTTCCAGACAGGACAAACTGAAATAATTCAACCTCCCTCAACTCCTATTGGTGACCAGAGGGGGCCCAGACCTCCCCTACTGGCCTTCATATTGGAGTCCTGAGCTACCTGGCCTCCAGGTGGTCTGACTGGGCTCAGCCCCACCCCTTCCTGCAAGTGACTAGCAGTGCCCACCCAAGACGCTGGCCTGCTGCTCCCAGCAGGCCAAAGCTTCCCTCCTAGCCTCCTGACACTGGTCACAGGCTGTGGGCATGTGTGTGTGGAGTGGGTCCTAGAGGTGGGGAACCTGAGAGACTCCAGGTCCCTCCCTTGCAAAGTGTGTGGTCCTTAGACAGGAGGTCCAGAGCAGCTCGTGCTTCCCCATTCTCCTTTGCCTCAGGTCCACCTGGCATTTGTGAAATTTCATCAGATTTCTTCCCAGAACCCCAATGGCTGTTCCTAAGTCCTGGTGGCTTTATCATCTGGAGCGGAGATGTCCTCTACCCTGAGAGAGGAGCCACAGAGGGCCAAAGGGACCTCCTCACTCCTCTCCATTCCCAATGCAATGAGGAACCTTGGCGGCATTAAGCAGGAATCAGATGAGTCCAAAGCCAAAGGAAGTAAAAGGCGAATAGGATGATGACACTGGCCCTGCACTCGAGGAAGGATTCCCCCTGTATACTTTTTAACAGCAAAAATAATACGTGTTTCCTAGTTGGAAAATAGAAATGTCCGAAAAGGTGAAAATGTATATGTGTCCCTCCAAAATCCTGACCAATGTGGATAAAAGCATCTGTGCATCTTTTGTAACACTGCTGCTTTGCCAGGTGTCTTTTGACCTTCACAGTCATGGAGTAGCTCACAGTGAGAAAGAATCCACATCTAGCTCATCAGCCTCCTCACTGTAGACAGAGGAGAGGGAGAGGACTGCATTGGTCAGTCCACAAACACATCCTCACAAAGATCCTTCAGCACTGCCCATTCTGCAAGAGTGTGACCGGTGTTAGGGGGTCAAATGGGTGGCTTTTACCACAATGAGACAGCTGTGGAAGGCATGCCTGTAATACTAGCATGGGAAGCTGAGGCAGGAGGATCACAAGTTATAGGCCAGCCTTAACAACCTCGAGAGACCCTGTCCGCAAGTAAAGTTTTAAGAAAAGGGATGGCGTGGCAGTGCAGCTCAGAGCTAGCACACTTGCTTGACATGTGCAAGACCCTGGCTTCCATCCCCAGCACCCCAAGAAGAAAAGATGTCATAGCCTGGGATAGGGGGTAGACAATCCAAAAGATAGACCCTGGGTAAACTGAGTAGAGTTCCAGAAGTGGTGAGCTTTCCTCTGCTGGAGGGATGCATGCTGCATGCCCCAGGATGTCACAAAGGATTCAGCCAGCAGTTCCTCAGTGACCCTGGATGGCCTTCTATTTGTTCCCATTCGTGGACTTTGTTCCTGTACAAACGCTCTCCTCTGGGTGCCTTGGCCAGCCGGGATGTGTGCAAGCCCCTTCTCAGCTATCTTTGGCAACTCCCTCCCTGGGAGCCTGCTGGGGCACTACATCACCCTGCAGCTAAATAATCAGCTGGACTGCAGCACCCCATCTTCCTCCGGAATGTCCCCTGAAATCCATACTGCAACACCCTAGCCTGTTAGCCTCAGTGCCACTGTATTGTCACCAGATGTTCAGAGGCAGGGTGCTAATTTATGCAGGCAGAGGAGTGGAAGGAGCCGGAAGATGGGAGGGAAGCTGCAGAGCTGGGACCAGAGGCAGGAAGACATTTCTAACCGCGGACACAGTAGGACGGACAGGCCGGAGCCTTGGAGGGGGCAGGGCCGGCATCTGCAGGGGTGAGGGGGCTGTTGAGGCACTGCATGCAATAGGATTGAGATCTGAGATTCTGATTTTGCTGCATGATCTGTAGATTCATGGACTGTGTGAGCCTAAGTATTCTGACGGCTCATTTTAGGCTGCTGCCCAGACTGGAGGCATCCTGGGATCCAGGGCCCAGGTCCTGGGGGCAGCCAGCCCTCTTTAGGCCTTCTCCTAGATTAACACTCAGAGGCTTTCACGCATTCTGAGAACTAGGTGTGCAGCCTGCTGCTCTGTGACCCAGCCTCCTGGGCTGTAAATGGGGGTGGAATGCTGGCTTCAGAGTGTCTCTGAGGCAGTTCCAGGATCTGATCCACACACCCCACCGAGACAGCTGGCACATGGGCACGCCAGCATGCCAGAGAGTGATCAGAACACATTGGCTTAGTTCTCAGCTTCAATAGCGATGGGTGCCAGTGGATCCTGACCTGTGCTACTGTTCCAGGCTGCTCCCCAGTCTGGAGGCATCCTGGGATCCAGGGCCCAGGTCCTGGGGGCAGCCAGCCCTCCCCAACAGGCAGCTGCTAGAAAGCCAAGCAACCATGCAGAGGGAAGGAAGCTCCTGGGGCTGTGGAAAAGCAAACAAGGGCTGCTTCCTGCAGCCACACACTGAGGACGTCCAACCTTTCCCAGGCCGACCTTCAGGAGTCTCCCTCAGGCACCGGCCTGTGTTTGGACAGCTTGATGGAGAGCACCAGACCCCACCAGGCTGGCCGGCCCCCAGCCTGGCCTACTTCTCCTCAGGGCCCTGCTGGGCAGCCGTCCCTGTCCGGTGCCCCTCTCTGAACCACAAGTCTATGCACAGCTGCAGAATGACTGGGGGCTCTTGGCCTAGAAATAAAATGCCATCGATTAATAATTGGAGGATTTAGCTCAGTGGCTTAAGCACCTGCCTGGCAAGCGCTAGGTTGTGAGTTCGATACCCGGTACAAAAATAAAATAATAATAATAATAACAATTGGAGGAAAAAGGAAATTTCTGCAAGGGACAGGAGCCTCCCAGCCCATGCAAGAACTCAGCCTCCTGTGTGCTGCGGCAGGTCATCTTCTAGAATGCAGGAGCCCAGCACCTGGGCAGGATAGAGACTCTCGGGGCTCCCTTGACCACCACTCCTAACCCAGTGCCTGGCCCAGAGCTGATGCCCACAAGAGTGGGCCAAGGCCCGAGGGACTGCCCGCAAGCATAGGGCCCTCCTGGTGCCAAGCACAGTTTCACCCAGGACTGGGGAACAAAGGGCTTTCACCCAGTGTAATCCAGGCTGAGGGAGAAAGAACGGGCAGGTGCAGGTGAAACAGGTTCGCACGGAGGGAGCACACCAAAGCCCGGCTGGCACGGGGGCTGGGTTCCGGCAGTGCTCCCAGGCGGCAGACGGTCGCTGGCAGCGAGTAAAGGCCCCATTTGTGTGCCGTGTCAGCGGGGAGGGCAGGCTTTTTAAGGGGCTAGATCATGTGGCCCGATAGCAGGCCAGGGCCTCTCCCTGAGGGGGACAGGCCCCCTGTGAGGACTGTCAGCCATTGTTAGCTACACCCCGCCCCAGGTGGAGGAAAGCGGGGACAGTGGCAGTCACTGATACCTGTGCGATCAGCCAGCTGGACCCAGCTCTGCAGCCTGCAGCTCCGATCACACAGCCGGACAGATGGACGGCCAGGGAGGCGCACTGACTCCGCAAAGCCATGGGCTGCAGCGTGGCTGAAGTCCCCCTGGCATATCCACGGCAGGCAACAGGGAGCAACCCCCCTGGAGTGCTGGGGGGAGAATCTTGAGGCCATGGGGTGGTGGTAAAGCACGAGGACAGTATGTCACCCTAGTTCTGGCTCATTGTGTAGGGTCACACACAGTCAAGGACACACTGACTCTGCCCACGGGGACTGGAAAGTGCTAGGCATGGAACACCGATCCAGCACTTGCTACTCCAAGCACTCACCGTTATTGTGTGACAGGTGCTGTGGTCACACAATACCACAGTGAGGTGCACCCTTGCAGTGGGCAGCACCCTGCCTGATGAATTCTCCTAACCTGTACAAGGCCCCGTAAGGTGGCTGCTAGGCTGCATTCATCAGAATCGAAAACTCACCTCTGGCCAGCAACATACCTGGTGGGCCAGGAAGGGTCCAGGCAGGATGTAGCACATCAAGTGGGCAGTGAATAAAGGGGTGACTGCAGAGGTGGGAGGGTCACAGTGGACCCCTAGAGGCTAGCAGCAGTATAGAGTTCTTCCCTCTAACAGGTGACATGCAACAGAAGAGCCACAGGCAGGGAGGTGCCACTCCTTTTGACCAATCACAAATCTATCAAAGTCAGTCCCGGGGCACAAGCAGGGTGCATACAGGCTCAGGCAGAGTCCACAAGGGCCAATGGAGAAGAACCAGCTCAGCTTCTCCCCCAAGGCCTGGGCTCCCAGAAAATACATGGACTGATCCAGGCTTCCCCTCCCACTGGTCCCACTGCCCGAACTCAGACCCAGCCTCACCATAGTAGAAGTCTCAAGGGCTCTGCAGCCCGTGCTGAATGCGTCTCCCCACAGAGTGAGCTGCAGGCCCTGGGACCCACAGTCCTGGGCTCTGGTGAGTCAGGTGAGCTCTGAAGGTTGTAGGACATCCTGCCTACCCCCACTGTCACTGCAGTGCCCAGCTACATCTGCAAACTGAGCAGAGGCTGGGCTTCACGGAGCTGGCAAATGGGTTTGCAAGTTGGAGGAGACAGTGTCAGTCACATGTGTGACAGTAAGAAGTGCATATAGCCACACAAGTCATAATCTGTTTCTGTTCATCTGCTGCACATGCAGCAACCCCCAGCCACAGACTTTACTTTCAGTTGCCCACTGTCAGTGGTGATCTGAAAAGCTGAAATGGTCAATTGCTGGAATCAAAAATTCATAGTTTTAAACTGTCTGTGCTCTACATAGCACATAAAACTGTCCGGGACATGAATGTCACCTGTGTTGCCCTGGCATATCCAGGCACTGGAGACCACCTGCCCACTCAGGACTCCTGTGAGGTCACGTGGTTATTCCACTGCCATACTGCAGTGCGTGTATCCAGATAACTCTGTCACAGCACATGTGTCATCCACCAGGCTCGTCCCCATCATAGAAGCATTGTTCCATTTACCATCATCTCAAGAGTGGCTAGTACACTCTTACTACGGTCTATTGTCTAATTGCTTTATTTTTAGTTATTATCTGCTCCTGTGCATAATTTATAAAATAAATTTTATCACAGATAAGTATCCAAGGGAAAAACAGAATGCGCAAAGGGTTCTAGGTATAGTACCACGGTTTTAGGCGGACACACATGTGCACACACACCCCTCATTGCTGCCTTCGATCATCACTAAACAAGATGTCCCAGGTGCTTGGCCCTGGGACTAGGAATAGGAAAGAGAAGCAGGGCCCAGACCATGGTTTCTGAGACACCACGGGATGGTCAGGACCCAAGCACCCGAGGATGCTAAGTTCAGGTCATAACCTAGGGACCCTCAGAATCCAACAAGGATGCCAAGGCGCCTGGGGAGTGATGCCAAGCAGATGGGAAGGTGGTGACAGGGGCTGCCAGGAGGGAACACCAAGGCCAAGTTTCACCTCAGATGGACCATGGCAGACCAGCACCAGGCCAGGTAGGACACACTTAGCACCTCAGTGGGGTGACTGAGAAGGGCTGAGGGAGGCCCCCACAGACCAACGTGCACACTCAGGAGCTCACAAGGGATGAAGCAGCCACATCACCCCAGGCCCAAAGTGACAGGAAGGGAGGGGTCATGGTATCTGAAAGATACCGTGGTATCTGGGGTCATGAGAGGAGGCCCCCAGCTCCTGACTAGAAGCCAGAGGATGATCCAGATTTAGAGGTCCACAAAGGCCACCTTGCCACCCCACACACCCCATCCAGCTGGGAAATCTGAGGATTCTTCCTGGAATCACCACAGCCGGAGTCTTCCCTAGAGACGCAGGGCCTGCCACACCTGAGCAGTGTGCCCATGAGTGAGTTGATCCCAGTCCAGGAGCCCCTTTTTCTCACCTGCCAAACAGTTCTGCAAACAGACTGCACCCTGGGGCTTTGTCAGGATGAGGTAAGGCACTGTGCTCCCGCAGCCCAGCTGCCGTCATCCCTCCTACCATGTGTGCATTCATCAACCCTGAGCTTAACAACACATTTCAAACAAAATGCAGGATTCACAGATCGTATATTGTTTTCTCACAGGTAAAAAGACATGTGATTAATTTTGATAATACGTTTTTTATCTGAATATACCCCAAATTACTTCAACACACAGCACCAGCTGCAACACAAGGGCCCAGCAGCCAGTAGCATGGGTTAACTGATGCACACAGATGCAAATGAGCGAGTGAGTTTCCTTCAAGCTGGGGGAGTCGAAAGAAGTAGTGGCATTGCCACCCAAGAAGAAGGTGCATTTGGACCTGGCGGGATCGACAGGACTCCTATCTAAATGGGGAAACTGAGGCCAAGAGAAGTCAGGAGCAACAAGCCTTGGCATGAGTTATAAGGAGAAGGCCAGGCATTTGGAAAGAGCAGGAAGCAGAATAGAGTCCTAATACCAAGGACGGCACGAGTGGCGGTGGATGGTGCAATGAAATAAAAGGGGGAATGTATGCAGGAATGTGGAAGTCATGGGTCCACGGAGGGAAGGGGGAAGAGGGGAGGTGGAAATGGAGTAAGGACTCCAGGAGTGTGAAGGGCTTTTAAACACCCAGATGCATTGGACTTGCTGCTTAGGATGCAAGGGCTGTGGTCACCATGGCAACAGAAGAAAATCACAGAGCAGTTTGTAATCAGCATGACTCCTGCTGCTCCCAGGAGGCTGCTTCCAGTGGGAATCTGCAACTCCAAGCAGGCAGGTCCAAATACCAGGCACCTACCTAATGCCCGAGACCAACCAGCCCCTCCTCACACAAGGCTGTCCATCTTCAGTTGCCCCAGTGACCTGAAGGGGTGCTCCCACCTTACCAGCCAGCCTGCCCTGTCCTGTGGTGTGTTCCTAGGAGTAAGTTTCCCACTCACCATGCTGAGCCTGGCTCCAACCTCAGCCCACAGTCCTGGCCTGGGCAGCCTCTAGAGATGGCCAGCAACCACATTCTCCAAAAGCAGTATGGACTCTCCTCAGTCCCACTTAACAAGTGCTAGCTGCAGACAGACTCCTCTCAGTCCTCTCAACCAACCCCAGGAATGAGATCCAGAAAAGGGCTAGACAGCATAAAGTACCAAATTCACCACCCTCATTCTTGGCAATGACCTTGACTAATGGCACCTGAGTTCAAGGTGTCCCCGCCACAGGCTTACCTCCTTGAGCTCTACAGTGTCCTGTCCATTTGAGCATCGCACAGGAGGCCAATATGGAATTTCTAACCTAAAACGTGATCTGGCCAAAGCCATACACTGCATAAAGGTGGGGAGCCACAAAGCCAGCCCCCTGAGGCAGCCATCAATCCAGGACCATAGAGATAGGTTTGGGAGTCTTGGGGCTGGAGCTCACAGCATTGCACCAGGTGAAGAATGGACCCACAGCTCAGGGTGCTGAGTGGGACCCCAAGATCAGGCTCTGGAGCTTGCATATCATGTGACCAAAACAAACCCATTTCCTTACCCCAGAACTCTGGTTCTGGAACACCGAAGGGCCACACCAACCTGGGATGGATGGAGTGGCTCACATCATCAGGCAAGGGTGTGTTGACTGGGGACAGGAGGGGACCCACACCTTCACTGCTCCCCTGGGCCCTGTCCTCCACCAGTCCAGCCCCCACGGCACTGAGGTCGCCTCTCACAGCCATAACTCAGCCTGTGGTGTATTACTGCCCAGCCCAACTCCGGCCTGGAAGTTGTCCAGTCACAAATGGAGCGAAGCTGGGTGTTGGCAGCGCAGGCCATCCTGTGGTTCCAAGGACAGGAGCCTCCTCCAATCAATGGGGTCGGGAGCGGTGGGGCAGGACAGGGAGCCTCATCCCTAAACCTGCCTGTGCCCTTCACTCTTGAAAACCTGACCTCCCTGCCCCACAGAGAAGACCTCGGGCTTCCCTGTCTCTCCTACTGCATAATGCAGCTGGCCTGGAAAGGTTTGTGAACCAGAAACACTCTTGGGGCTGCTCCCTGACTTGGGAGAACCCTACCAGCTCTGCTCCCCCACAGCCCAAAGTCCTCACCCAGGGCAAGCAAGCCCAGACTGTGGGTGCTATGGGGTCCTAAAGCGAGGGGCCACCCCAGATAGGACCCCAGAGAGCTCTGCTGTCCAGCACAATGGCCACCAACCTAGTGTGGCCAGTGGTGCCTGAGTGTGACGCAACCTGCTGAGATGCACTCCACGTGTCCAGGGGACATGGGCCAAAAGGCTCAGGATGCAACAGAGAGCACGAGCGTCTGACCTGCAGTGTTTTAAAGGTGGATTACATGTGGAATGATGTGGATGATGTAGGTGGAGTCACATAAATTGCCCAGTTGCCTCCACCTGCTTCTGTAGGTTTTGCAAAGCCTGGCTCCGGGAGTCTGGACCATACCCAGTCCCATGTTCCCACTGATGCCCTAGTATTCCCATTGCCACCCACCCCTCATGGTGTCCATGAGCCACAAGCAGGCTCCCTGGATTCAGGCCTCCCTGAGACCTGACAGAGAGGATGTGTATTGAGAGCTGTGATGAACACTAGGAAGTAGTCAAAATCCCGGGGCCCCTGTCAGCCTTGTTACTAGCCCAGCCCCAGAATGGGACATAGCTGTCCTAGGGGGCACATAGCAAGAGAAGTTGGTGCCCCTCCACGCCCCACCTGATGTGCAGGCCTTGGGGGCCAGAGGAGGGAGGCAGCTGAGAACCCTCTGAATTGCACAGGTCTGAACACCGCTCACAATGGAGGCCCTGACCAGGCCAAGGCCGGCAGCCGAGGCGGGCCCGGCCTCGACTGCTTAGCATACCAGGCGGAGGCCCCCACCCCTTCCCAGAGCAGGATCCAGGACCAACTATAATGTCCTGATTGTCACATAATACCATGATGGAGGGCCCTGTCACATTTTTGTCCCCGTTACTGGGGTCCCCATTCATGGCCACTGTCACCAGGCTCAGAACAAGCCAGGCCAGGCAGCCTCCTTTGCATTAAAATGGGATGAGAAATAAGCCTTCTCGGTGCTCAGTTGGGCAGAAAAAGGGATTAGGCCAGGGCAGCAGAGGCCCCTCGTGGGCGCCCGGAGAAGGCCAGTGTCCTCCGCCGCCTGGGGCCTTCAATCTGCACCTGGGATTCCCAGATGACCTTTGCCTGAGCAACCCCTCCCTGGACCTCAGTTTCCCTGGCTCAGAATGGGATGAAGGCAGGAGGCTGCCTGAACAAGTGCCATTGGGTTTAATTCTGTAGCCCAAAATCCCCACATTCATGGTAAAAATCCTTGTAAAACAGCAGCCTTGCCCAGCTGGGGTAGGTGGGCCAACACGGCCCCATGGAGGTGGTTTTGCAGAGCCGGCCGGCTTTCTTTGGAACAGAGGAGAAAAGATGTGTGGGCAAACCAGAAGATCCCGCATCCATTAGGCCTGGGTAGCGGGCAGCACATCTCGGGGAGCATGTGGTAGGGCCTATCTACATGCTCCATGACCAGGAAGCAAGGGACACAGAGGAAGCCTGGCTCCCACTGTGCCCTCCGAAACCTCACCAAGGGAACCTGAACTGCTCCCTCATGTGTCACTCCCAAGAGACCCCTCCTCCCCCACCACTAGGCTTCAACACATGGCCTTTGGGGTACACACCAGGCCCAAACCATGGCAGTTTCCCAACCAAGGCTTAGGAATCCTGAAGCTCACGGCTGCCCCAGAAATGAGACTGTCTCTCTTGGGCAGTTTGGAACAGCGCTCTGCCCTGACAGATGTCCAGGGCGTCGGGGTGGGGAGGGGGCTGACAGCCACCTAAGTGGGAACCTCAGCATCAGAAGATACTCACACTGCACCATGCTACACATAGCCAAACTCAGAAACAGCCTGGGCTCCTTGGGCAGGATCCAGCAGTGCAACTCGGGAGCTGCCCTAACCCGGAGCTGTGTTGCCACAGAGACTTGGGAAGAGGGTATCCGAGGCTGGAAGGACAAGCCACAGAGGCAGCCCAGCCACCAAGGGGGCAGGGCACAGGTGGAGGCCCAGAGAAGCCTGCTCGTAGGGAAATACACACTGTGTGTAAAACACACAGAGGATGTTGGCAGTGAGGCCCAGAGACCATTCACAGCACCACCTCTAGAAAATTCCAAAAACTGAGAAGGAATTCCACTCTGTAGTCACACACTCACCTCTTTACATTCATGCTGATGGTCCCCCACTCAGGACAGTGCAGTTTGATTTTCTATGATTACACAAAGCCATCTGTGTTCACAATAGGATGTGAAAATATTTGGGGAAGGGACCCAGGACCTCACACATGTTAGGCAAGCACCATACCCCCAGCATCATTCTCCAATACCTGGTGCCCGCCGGCTAACAGCTAGCATTTATTGAGCACCTACTGTGTGCCAGACACCATGCTCCACCCTTCGAATCGTATACCCTCTGAGCTTGTTGTACAACCTGGAGGTCGGGAGCACCCTTTATTATTACAGATGAAGCTCATCACTTCCAGAGGTGAGGGGGCAGATACAGGCAGACAAGTATCCTCTGCTGGATGAGACAGAAGCAGCCAACTCAGCCAGACCCCTGACTCTGGGTTCCTCCTCATGCCCTGGGCCTCCCCCCTGCCTCCTAACCCCCGTCTAGGTACAGTCTAGGGGCACCCCGTGGCCCAAGAGAAACCACATTCATGGGCAGGAACAAGGCTGGGAAGCACAACAGGCAGTGTCTACAGCCCAGGCTCCAGGCTCGAGCCTGGCCTTGGCATAACAAGCTACATGCAGAGCAAATGTCCTCCATGCCCTGCCTGTGCCTGAGCCCCAGGGACACCGCTGGGACGCTCCCTGCTAGATTAAATGGCATTTACAGCAGCTGCACGCACGTTCCAGCTGATTACCCTATAATTTGTATGCAGTTGCAGGTCATTACCGAAATGACAATTAAACAGTGGCTCTCTGTAATTAGATGTTTTTATGAATGAGGTCCTATCAGTGGCAAAGTTAAAGCTCTACCCTCTATCAGCTCTGACATCCTTCCTCAGCCAGCCAGGGACCCTAGGCCACCCTAGCTCTTCAGGGGACTAAGCCAGCTTGAGCCAGGGGCCACTGAGTTCCTGGACAGGGCTCAGAGACAGTGCAAGTGTCCAGACACAGGGGACTGGATGGCCCACTACATCCTGCAACACCCATGCCTTGGGCAGATGCAGCCACAAAGAAGATGCAGGCTGAGCATCTGAAAGGGAAGCATGTCCAGGCAAACACTAGTGACCAACAGGACAGATGAGCATGCAACCCCTGTCCCTGGCTGGGCCTGTCTCGGTAAGAGTAAGGAAAGAGGAGGAAGTCGAGAGACACAAAAAGTGGCATGGGATGGAGTATGGAAATCTTAGACGCGGCAGTCACAGAAGGTCTCCCTGAGAAACTGAATGTCTTCAGAAACAAGCAGTGTGCCCAGGAAACACCTGAGGGACTCTGGGCATTCTGGGAGGGAAGAGCCTGTGCAAGTGTCCTGGAGCACACAACGTCAACCAAACACTGCATGGAGTTTACTCATCACCCGCCATCCTTCAAGACAGTGAGGGTGGTGAGGTGTGGAAGCCAAAGTCTGGGCCTCCCAGCCTCTAGAGACAGCAGGGCCCAGTTCAGGGGACTGCCGTGAGGGCTCTATACACAGCTGTGGTGCCGTAAGCCACTGAGAAGGGTGTCTTGAGCTCAGCTCCCCTCCGGCCAGGTCACCTTGGGTGAGTCCTACTATGACACTGAGGCTTTGTTTCCTGATGTGGACATTTCAACAATTTCAGGCAGTGGGGACAGAGAGCTTGCAGAAGGTGGTGGGTAGGTAATGTGTGCTGTGAATGCTGGTGGTGGCTGTGGCCTTGGAGCCAGCCCCTCCAAGAGGACTTCCTGGTGACCCTAAATCTGATAGGATGAAAGAACCAACAGAAAACTTTCCAAACTGTGGAAGTCAAGCAAAAAGTACTTCAGGGCTTAAGTGAAAACAAATTGGCACCATCAGCAAGACAGAATTTCTAAAAAAGCACCAAGTTCCAACCATATTAACCAAGTTCTATACCTGTCAAAGGGAGGTGAATGTTTGACTCAGTTCTTTATTATGCAAAATCCTCCTGAAGGAACTTGGTTCTTCCCTGGAGGAGAAGCAGAAATACTGTCTGAATACTCAGAAGAAGGTGGGCGATGGGCCCAGCCTGAGGGAGACAGAAAGGAAAGGAAGCCAGGAAGGAGGCCACACTGGCAGGAAAACCAACTTTAGCTCCCTCCAGGAAGCACAGCCTCACTGTGGGAACTGGCAGGACCAAGTAGTCACCTGGAGTGGAGGCTGGGGCACAGGACCAGCAGGTACCTGCACAGCCACAGGAAGCAACCCAGCATGGGGCTGGGCTGGGCCCTCCACGCCCCTCCCCAGGAGACTGGACAAGAGATGGGAGAAGTGGAGCAGCCAATCAGTGTGGTTTGCTGATTGGAAGCCTGGCTTCACTGGGCCTCATTTTCCCAGGCCATAGGGCTGGCATGAAGAGTCAGTGATGCATCCAGACAGGCACCAAAACTCACCTGTGACCTCCAGGGGCACCATGTCTACCACTCCCAACAAGCATTACTTCCGGGTCTTTGGAACTTAAAAAAAAAAAAAAAAAAAAAAAAAAAAACCACTCATCTGGTTTTGTTACTATTCCAATATCATTGTCATCTTCTAAACTTATCAGAGCCATCAGGGCTCTCCCCTAGCTTAGCCTTTCTGGGGTGCAGCCCAGTGAGAGTCTGAGGCCCAGCAGAAGGGGCCTGAGCCTTCTGGCTCAGCTCTCTGGCCTGGCTCCTGGGTCTCCCAATGTTCTGTAAGGATGTAGCTTCCCTAAATGCAGCTTTCTAAACAACCATGGCCTGTGTGTCAGCTTTGGGATCCTCACCCATGCACAAACGCCTTGTCCTTGCCAAGACATCACAAAATGCCACAGTCTGGCAGTGTCATATAAACAGCAATGGGTTCCCCGTGGTGCCAGAGGGGTAAAGGTCAAGGTACCCGTAAGGTTCAGCAGTTCCTACTGCATACCCAAGCCTTCCCCCACGTGCTCTGTGGCCTCTGCTACAGGACACTAGTCTCACTCTAACCCTTCTTCGCTGGAGACCTCATGACCTCAGAGGTCACAGTTGCCACATGGAACTTCCAGGGAGGCACAAGCAATCCAGCCATAACTTGTGGTTGTTCATGGAACTCCACCTGATACACTTCCATCCAGGAGAAGCAGAGGGCTCTGGGATGCGGTGAGGATGGCCTCTTATGAAGCAGGAGCCCATGCAGAGGCCTGTGGAAGCTGCCATATCTACCCAGACCACGGCATCTGACCCTGCCACTGAAGCCGTGGGGAGTCACATTCCCCTACCTTCTAATCCCAGGTAAACAGTACTCACCGGAAAGCACACCCCACACACCTGTCTCAACCACATGTCACTTCTGAATAGAGACAAGACGCTGACACCATGCTCATACATCGCCAACCGAGGGCACATTCCCTGTCCCCACCGAAGAGACCCATGGTCCCTATGCCATCTGATCTCTGCAGCCGAGTCACATGCCCTTTCTGACATCGGCAGCGTAATGCTGACACAGGTGAAACACTGTTAGCCAACAGTACTTGGAAATAACATACAAATGCCCCTCTGCTGATGATGGGTGCAGGAGGTGACAGGTTCCCCACAACCTGGAAGTATCACAACGTGGTGGCCCTGTCCCTGTCCCAGTGCTAGGTCATCTCCTTGATGACCACAGGCTGACTGGGCTCGCTGGCCTGCTGCTCTGCCCAGCATCTCAGAGAGAAATGGACCATGTGTCACTAGGCTGGGGAGAATGTCGAAACTCAAAACGTGAAGTGCAGTTTCCACGGAATGTATGTTGTGTTAGCACAGCCATGAGCCTGAACGATTGTGAGCCATGAAGTCAGGGAGCATCTGGATATGAGAATTATCATGCAAAAGCAAGACACATGGGTTCTACAGCCTATTTCTGGATTAGTCATGTGGACCTTGCTGCATTCACAACTTCCTGCTTCCTCTTCCCATTCCATCCTCTTCTGCTCTAATCTAAGTTTGGTTCCTAGCTTGGTGGCTGCTTCCCAGAAGTCCCTAGCTTATCTGTGGCTCTGCCAAACCCAGGAAGCCATGGGTCAGTGGTACAGCACCTCCTCAATGGCAAGGTGCAAGCCGGCTGGGGTGTGGCTGGAGTCACTTCCCTTGATGGTGACCTTCACCTGTGCCCTCTCCACATCACACAGCATGGCTACTGTTTGACTATGGTAGGAGGAAGCTGTTCTGAAGGTCCCACTCCACAGGTACCATCCTGACACACCTCATTGTACAGGTCAGGGAGCCCACACGGTTGGAAGTTTTCCCAGTATCCATCTCACATTCCACCGATCACCTCTAAGTCTCTAAGGTGTTTAGAGTCCCTAAAACTTGCAGCTGTTAATACCAGTGTCCAGAATGTCACAGAAGTCTGAGTGCCCAGCTCCACCGTGCAGCTGTCCCTTTAGCCTGTGAGGGAGACTTAGAATCCACAAGCTCCTTGGTTTACCAGGATGTGAGGTCCCGATGAACCCATTGCAAGATAAAAGGTCCTTAAGTCAAAGATGCCTTTCACACGACTAACCCTTCCCAAACATCACAGCCAGTTGGGGGTCCTCTTGGCCTTCCCAAACATCACTCAGCCCTGCCAACCTTAAATGTGGTACTGGGGACAACGGGGAAACTTCCTGATGCACAGCCCACTTTACACTAAACTATGGACTATCTCATGAACTTTACTGAACACCACACTGAAAGTGAAACACAGAATGGTCACAGGTGGACAAAGACAAATTTCGTAGTACAGTTTCTGCTGACTTCATATAGCTTTGCCAGCACTGCAAAGTCAAAAATCAGAAGTCAAAGCATGGCACATCAGGGTGCATGTGGACCCACTTGGCTGTTGTCGTGGTCCTTTCCAAGGGACTCCAACCCCCACAGGACGCGAAGTGCACTGAGTCTGTGAACAGCCTTATGTCCTGCTTCCCTTGAAGACTGAGGGAAAACACCATGACCACACCCTTCCCTGTCTTTCCAGACCCCACCAGGCAGGCAGCCTTTCTTTGCAGATCCAGTGTGACTATTAGCAAGCAGTCATGTTCCCAGCTCAGGGGTGTCTTATTGGAACCCTGAGACAAAGCAGGCTGGGGGGCAGCCATGTGTGCAACCATTTCTGCCTGCCTTGTGGCTCTTTAGACACACGTGTCAGCACCCCCTCCACCTCACAGCACTGCAGTCAGACTTTAAAGATGTCTGATCCAACAGCCTGAGCCACTCCCCAATTACTGGCCACAGTATCCCCCCATCAGGGTCCTGGCCTTGGCTCCTGAGCTCAGGAAGGCAGAACAGAGGCAGCTGTTCCACCCTGCAAGATGCAGATCACTAGACACCTCTTTTATTCCCTCTGGAGAAACTGAGGCTCAGGAGGCTCTGGAAAGCCCCTCTCAGCAGCAAGCACCCAGCCGCCAAGCCTGGGTTCCAGGCAGAGCCTCTCTGCCTATGTGCACAATGTTCTGCATCACCTTGCACTTCCTCCAGACAGGCAGATGTGTCTGAGTCCCCAGTGCCAACTCAGGACCTGACACAAAACAGGGTCACACCCACACTGACAAGGACAGGCAACAGAAAGCCAGGGCAAAAATAAGGGTGGGACCACCTCTGTGGGAGTACTCAACACCCATCCACCCCCACTGACATACTCCCACAGACACCCCGATATCTGGCCCCTGCGCCCAAAAAACCCAAGTCACTCTGCGTTTCCCCTTCAGCCGCTCCTGCAGAAGCCCAGCCCTCAGAGCACAGGAGGTCTCAGAGTTCTTGCTCTTCCTGGCAGCACTGCTCTCTCCAGGAGGCTCCGAAAGCACAACATAGGAAGACTAGAATCAACCCGGGGAGTCTTTACACCACCATGATGGGCAAACACCATGAACCAGAGCACAACTTAATCAGCACCCCCTGGTAGACAGTCACAGGCACACAATCAGCCAGACAGCCAGTGCTCATAGCCACTTGACCACCCCACTGTGCAGGGGACAGGACCACACAGCATCAATGCACACACCCAGCATCACATATACACACCCAGCATCACATATACACACATCCTTGCACATGCACAGCTGTTCCCTCCTGTCACAGTCCTGAGTCACTACAGGGTGCAGACACTGACCTCCAGCTCCACCTCACTTCCCTGCCCCCAGAACTGTGCACCTGAGTATGGCAGGCCAGCATCACCCAGCACAGGCACATGCAGCCATGTGCATGGCTATGCACAGGACACTGTCAGCCACCCACAAGAACCGAGCCACACTACACACACACACACACACACTCTCACACTTACACTCAGGTGCACCCTGTCTCAGCCACATGCAGCCCCAATGGCCACTGTGTCCCCTGCACCACTCTACCCAGCCATTCCTCCCTCCCAGCAGAGTGCAGGGTTCCACCTTTCCCAGGGGAGCCACATGGACACCCCAGGCAGGGTCGTTGACAGAGTGACAGTGAGGTGGCAACTTCCTGGGCACCAGCCACCCCTGGCTCCTCACTTCCCAGGCCCTCCTGGGCTCCCTCTCCATTTATTTGGAACCATATGAAAGATAGAGATAAAAATAATCCCCAGGAGGCAGATCTCTTGGTAATTACGTACAGGTGTGAGATTGCTCCTGGCTGGCTGTACCAGCCCTGCTGTGTTATGGGGTGTGCATGGAAGGATCCTTCCAGAACCAACGCCCCAGTCCCCATGGTGGGCCTGCCCCCCGCCACCCGCCTGGTAGCCCAGGCTCAAAACCAGCTCCTCCAGGAAAAAAGGGGACACACCCAGCAAGCTGGCCCTGGGCGGGCTGGGCCACTTGCAAGGTCTGGGATTCACACCATTTCCCAGAGCCTGCTCAAGTCACAGACCAATCTAGGGACACCCCGCCTGCTGTCTCCTCTGAGCTGCCTTGCAAGAGAGCAGTGATGGGCAGAGGTCTTAACACTGTCCTTACCCCTCCAGTGCTCTCAGGCACTCAGGGCAAATGCTGAGAGAGGTGTGCAAGTGACCCTGGCCAGTCAACGCTCCCACCTCACTCCACCCACAGGGACATAGGGCCTTTGCCCCGGAGGTCAGGAGATGAGCAGACCCAGAGAGGTGAACAGAGCAAACAAGTCTACTCACGGTAGCCAGGCCCCAGGAGGCTTCCGCTGGCGACCACCTGGGAGGAGTGTCCCTTCCACGGGGACCCATCTTTCTCTGCCTCCAAAGTCCTGCATCCCCCCTCTCCTTTTCCCTCCCCTGCCATTCACCTCACTGCCCTGCAGGCCTCTCAGACCCCTTTGTCTGGTCCTTCTGAGTCCCCAGGCACTGCCCTCAGCCTCTAAGATTGGGAAACTGAGGCAATCTCTGTACTCAAATCCAAACCTCACTCCCCCCACTGTCGCACAGTCACTGCATCACAGCCAGTACTACTCCTTCATCCTCCCCGAGTTCACACGCCTCAGAAGAACAACGTTTCTAAGCATGCTGGACACAGAGTCAGCTCCTCCTTCAGTCACCATGGAGCTGAGTGTGGCACCACACACCTGTAATGTCAGCTACTTGGGAGGCTGAGGCAAGAGGATCCCAAGTGTGAG
The DNA here is from genome assembly GCA_004027455.1 of Hydrochoerus hydrochaeris. Lineage (NCBI taxonomy): Eukaryota > Metazoa > Chordata > Mammalia > Rodentia > Hydrochaeridae > Hydrochoerus > Hydrochoerus hydrochaeris. The sequence goes on from PVLA01003114.1 coordinate 152,984, forward strand.
GTCGACCTGGGCAATTTAGGAAGATCCTGTCTCAAAATAAAAAATACAAAGAGGGCAGAAGCGTAGTGATAGAGTGCTTGCCTGGCCTGCACAAGCCTGAGTTTCATTTTCAGTACTGTAAAAAAAAATTCCAACCACAGATGATTCCTATTAGGGCTTGTGTCTAGATGCCCCCTCAAAGCTTCATGTAGTCAGACATGGGGCTTTTCAGAGATGGCTGGAGCTATAGTGTGTGATAACTGAGATAAAGGATGTGATGCTGGGATTGATTCTGGGTGTGATGCTAAGATTAAGGCTGGCCCACCATGGGTACTAGAGCTACCTCCCTGAGGGTGTGTAGCCTGGATAGGATACAAGGGACTGAGTGTTGTCATGTGTTGCTTGCTGCCTTTTGCCTTCTGATAGCCAAGACTAGTTCTCCTTTGCAATGCCCCTCTACCATCTGCTACCCTCCCTGCCTTGGAGCCAATATTTTGTCTTAGCAACAAGAGAAAAGTAACTAAGACAAACCCGGGGTGACAGGGCCAATTCTTCTAAAGCTGACTTCTAGTTCTGTTTTGGTTTTTGGTGCTGGGAATGGAACACAGGGCTTCGGACAAAATAGGCAAGTGCTCAGGCACCAAGCGGCACTCTGGTCTCTAAAGTTTTTCATAGCTACTTTGACAGCAGCAAAATGGAACAGATGAGATTAATGTTAACAGTAGGTTACAGTGTTTCACCCAATAGATCCAAATACTACCACGCAACATGTCATCCATGTAAAAACCGTTATGGAGTCATGGTACCTTGGTTTTCATTCTGTATCTTTAAAATAGATGCACATTTTCCACTTACAGCTCCATCTCAAGTGTTCAGGGGTACATGTGACCTGCAGGTCTAGGGGATAGGGCAGAGAGTGTGCTTCCTACAAGAGTGGTCAAGGAAGGATTCTCAGGGGATGTGAAATCTGAGCAAGGGCCTGCAGGCAAAGGAGAGCTGAGTAGCTATGCAGAATGGTAGAACGAGCAAAGGCTCTGTGGCAGAAAATGAGTGGCCACAGGGCTGTGGCCACAGGTGAGGACTCAGGCTTTTCATGTGGTGGGAGTCACCCAAGGCATTAGGCAGACAGCAGGGCTGCAGCCTGACTTGAGTTCTGAGCAGAACACACTGTGTCACTGAGCAAGTACTCCTTCGCAGATGACCATGTGTGCATCCCAGCTCTGCCAGTTACCAGCGCTGTGACCTTGGCAACTGTGACCACCCCTATGGCACACTGCAGCATGAGTTTATGAGGTCATCTCCTCAAAGTACAGGCTGACCACAGCTTTGTGGGTCCCAGTCCTCAGGTGCTGGAGTTCAGTGCCCCTCCCCTCCCCCACCCTTCTAACTGTGGCTTCTCAGATCACACAAGTGATAAGCAAACAGAGGTTGCCCTCAGGGATCCTGACTCTGCCTTCACTTCTATACCTACCTAGGGTAGATGCCTCGTCACCCCACCATGAAGCACCCTGACTCACAGTCAAGCATGAGTCTTGAACATGGGACCCTGAACCTCACCATCTCTCTGCTCCACATACCCTTCAAACACACTCCAGGAAGTAAGTAAAGACCATGTTTCTACAACCCAGGGTGATAATACTCAGGGACCACACTCTGGAGGGCATGATCTGCAGTGAACCCCAAAGAAAGAGGAGCTCAGACTACACAAGAAGAAGACTCACTGATCCTGGGAGATGAACCCCGGTGGAGGAAAGGAAAAGGTGGGCTTCTCGTTGCCTGCAAAAATGTACATACACACTCTGAAAAGTATGCATTATGAAGAAAAGCAAAAAGGAGGAAAAGAAAAGGTCTGCAGGCCAGATCCTGTAGAGTAGCCTTCCCGGGGAGGGGAGGCCCAGGCCGGGCAGCTCACAGGGTTGTGTAGCACTGCCTGTTCCCTTTCTCCCCAGAATCATCACCATCCACACCCACTGCATGCTCAAAGGATGAAAATGGTCAACAACAGTCCCAGTTTCCAGAGCCAGCACCTCTGGGCACATCCTGCCAACTTGGAACTGGGCCAGTGCCTGCTCATTAGCAGTCACACAGAAGGTAGCAAGTTTCCTGGGTTAAAAGGAAGGGCCTGTGAGCCATAGCCTGGTTCACACCCTAGGTCTGAAACTTTCTAGCTGCATATTCGGTCCTTAGGCTGAAGCTGACCTCTGCCCAGCTCCTCACCCTAAAACAGAGAAAACATCACTCCCCGAGATGGGGAGTATCACACAAGCAAAACATTCCAAGCATATGTAAGCAAGCGCTTAGTAAACACTAGATGTGGTCCCCATCACCACTGTCCCCTCACCATGGCACCTCCTCAAGGGCACACACCTCTCAGACCCCTGCCTGCCACGGGTAGCTGCCAGTCCCTGTCCATGGGGCAAAGGAGCAAGTGGCATCCTGTCTCCCCACAGAGGATGGCGTCCCTGGGCCCCTCACCCAGGCACCTTGCACAGGATTGGTCCCTGGGAGCTCCAAGGCTATGGCCACAACACTGCTGTCTGGCTTTTAATCTCTGCAGCAACCCTGATGAGGGGCTCAGAGAGGCCAGAGCCCCCCAGTCCTGCAATGTCCCACCCTGCTACCCTGGCCTGGTACCTGCATGGCCCGGTACCCATGGGGCCCTCAGAACCCATCTCCCTGTCTAGCACAGGCTGTGTGTTCTGTGGATGGATGAAAGAAGTGCTCAAGTTTCCCAGGATGCCCCAGGTTGAGAGCCAGGGCCCAGGTGGTGAGCAATAGGGGCACCTCTGGCCTTTCATGTGAAGCCCAGGGAGGCCCCCCAGAATTGTCCACCTGGAGCCATAAACCAGTTATTTTGGAGGCCACCTGCTGCCTGGCAGAAGTGCTAGGATGGTAGCACAGGTGGGGTCCCCAAGAAGGAAGCAGCTCTCACCTCGAGCCAGCCTATGCCAAGCTGTGGGAGCCCTATAAAAGCTCCCAGACCTCACCTGCCAAGCCTCACCTGCATGCCTGCCGGCCATCCCTCCCTCCTCCAGCCCAGCTGGGATGGGCAGCGGGGCGCCCCACTCTCTGAGCCCTGGCTGGAGGGTTGAGGATTCTCCTGCAGGGGCAAAGGCGGGAGGTTGGCATTCTACACCCCTGGCCCTCAGCTGCTCCTGTGGTTCAGAGCAGGAGTTTGCCCTGTGGCCACTGGGACTGGCTGGGTGGTCCCCAGGGAGCAGCTGGGGGATGGCACAGGCAATAAGTCTGGCTCTCCTGGGTTGTGTGGACAGTCTGCTCTATCCAAGGCGGGGAGGCAGACAGCATGCTGAGCACCTGCCACAGCCAAAGCACATCCTGCTGACCCTCAAGGACCTAATGCAGGCTCCAGCCAGGTCTCTGCAAGCTGGGATGTCCTAACCCAGCTCCTGCCTGCAGGGGAGGGGTTCATCCCCCGTCCCCACCTCCACTCCGGAGAGAACAGAAAGTCTCCTTGGCTTGCACAGTGCAGCAGATGGCCTGCCTGGATCCCGAAGTCCGGCGTCCTACACAAACAGGTACAGGGCGGAGTGGTACACACGCAGCCTCTGGAGAGTGGAAGCCCGTTCCTGAGTGACACCCCTCCTGATAAGCAGCGATGTGGGTTCTCTTTTCCCTTTTCTATCTTCAAAGAGACTGGCGGAAGCAAGGTTAATTAACTTTCACAGAGTGCCAGGGCCACCCTGTCTCACACCCCACCCCCAGCATCCCCGCCAGCCCCTGTGCATCTGCAAGGGAGTGGATGAGACCAGGTAACTCAGCTGTCAGGGGCCTAGGAGAGGGGGCAATCCCAGGAAGCTAGCGGCAGAGGGGCAGCAGGCCTCCACCTGCCCAACGCCACGCACCTGCCTTGTGCCAGCAGCGCCCCAGGCTGTGCCCTGCATGCAGGTGACGACGCCCTGCAGCCTCGCCCACCTGGCAGCCAAGGAGAGGAGAGGCATTCGCCCGTTCACATGCTCCTTCACTGGCTCACTGTGCTGGAGCAGAGACTTGGAGGCCAGGAACGGTTTCCCAGGAGAAGTGATATCTAGTCTCTAACTGGGCTTTGCAGGGAGAGTAAGAATTTGCCAGAGATGAACAGACCGGGCACTGAGGCAGAGAAAATGCTAAGTGCAGAAGCGTCGTCAGTAGGGTTTGGTGTGCAGGAAAGTGAGGTTACCAGGTGGCTGCCAGGGTGGGCGTCACTGAAGACAGGTACAGGTGTCTGTGGAGGGACATTCAGCTCCTCACCTTGCACATGTTCTCAGCCAGCACCCTGGCCCTCCCCAGGCTACACTCTGAGGGGCTCTAGTGGAAGACGGAGGCTGCCAGGCTGGAAGGTCTAGTCATGCATCCTGTCTACCTGCCGGAGGGCTGGGGAAATCATAAGTCATAGCACTGAATCCCATTTGTCACCACCAACTAGGAAGTGTTGTCTAATACTTTAGTGCTGGCTGCACCCGTAGGTCCGGGTACAGGGTTGTTCGAGGCTCCGCTGATGTTGCAAAGGACAGGAATCGTTCTGATTTCCCATGCTGCACACCTTCTGGTCACAAGACTACTGCCAGGGGTCCCAATATCACGTCCTTTCATGGCAGCAGTTCAAGCAAAAAGAGTTTTCTTACCTGTGTCGCTTCTAGGAAAGTCATTCCCAGCAGGCTCCAACAGTCTTTCCCTCAGTCTCACTGCTGGGTAGTCATTGTCAGGCCTCAGGAAACAGCACAGGAAGAAACGACTTTCCCAGAAAGCAAGGAAGGAGCAATAGGTGGTGGGGACAATCCATGCCACCAAGGCCCCGCAAGCCCAGCAGGAGACCAGAGTTGTGTGGGCTCAAGCAGGGGCTGGATGAAAAGAGCTGAGAGAGGGTTTGGGGTGCACTGTCTCAGCCACAGAGCCAGGGGTGAGTTGGGGGGCACAGTTGGAGCCCTGGCAGCACTGCTGCATGGCACAGATCAGAGGGGGCACAAACCTGGCACCCACCCAGTCTTTACCTCTCTTCACTGTCCTCCATAGACTTGGGGGGCACACACAGGGTGTGGGGGCCTCAGAGATACCAGAGATGAGAGGTTCTGGGGACACAGGCCTGAGCAGGGTGTGGAAGCCCAGGCACAATGAGGGGTCAACCTCAAAAGCTTCTGGAAGCAAGCAGGGCCAGGAAGGGCAGGGGCTGGGAGACCCCATGGAAGCTGTGCAGGAGAAGAAGAGATGATACCCATGCTCCGAAGCCCACTTATCAGGGAAGATGCTGAGGCCCAGGCAGTAAAGCTCTGCAGTCAGCCCTGGTCCCTGTGGCAGTCAGGCTCTTCTGGAGCTTCCCAGGAACACAGGGGCATTGCAGAGTGTCCATGTCCACCAGGATGGAGGAACCATGACTTATGATAGTTCATTAAGGATTTTTCCATTTTCTGGTGGTGCAAAAGTGACCCATGTTCAGTAGAAACCATGCACTGCCTTTGGCTCTTTGCTGGGCTGGCAGTTTAGGGCCTGGTCCTCTCCAGGATGCTGAGAAGGGCAGGAGCTGTAGGGACCCTGAGGGGGACAACCAGCTCTGCAGAGTACTGTGTCATTAAGCAAGGATGCTCAGTAACTTGGAATCATAGCATTCTTTTTTCTTTCTCTCTTTCTTTTTTTTTTTTTTTTTTGACACAGGGTCTCTCTGTGCAGCTTAGACTGGACTTGCACTCACTATGTAGCCCAGGCTAGCTGCAATCCTCCTGCCTCAGCCTCCCAAAGTGCTGGTATGACAGTTCTCACTATCATGCCTAGCCACTGAATGCATTTCTGATTTATAATATTTTTAGTTTCTGATGGGTTTATGTGCTATTATCCCAGAACAAATTAAGAGCATCTCAGTTGACAGAATAAGTTGCTCCCAGGTAGCCACAGGGTCTTGGCATGTTAGCCATCTGCCCTATCTGACAGCCTTGTCCCTGGTTACCAGTGTCTAGAACCTCCCCATTTCCCATTTAAAGAAGGATGATAGTGCCTGCTATGTCCCAGGACTTTCACAGGAAATTCACCAGCAGCCTCCACAAGAATGAACAGCAAATGGCCTGGGGCCGCCCACACTTGTATCTGCTCTGTGTGTGGGGAAGCCAATGTCATGTAGGAATACAACCCAGCCTCGACTTCGACGCATTGCACTATTCCAGTAAGGTACTAATTTCTCCTAAGTCCAAATGTGCTCATTACTAAATAGGCTCCATCACCAGACAACTTTCAATCTCCCTTTCAGGGCTGGGGATGTAGCTCAGTGGCACAGAGCTTGCTTAGCAAAGGCAAGGTCCTGAGTTCAATTCCCGGTACCCCCACACCACAAAAAACATATTGCTGCTACTCAATCTCCCTGTCATAGAAGGGCTCCCCAGGCACCTATGTAATGAAATCTGCACCCTTTCACTACAAATGCTCGTTCTGATTTCACTACGTTACACCGGAGCGCTGTGTTGGCTTGGCCTGTGATGGGCTGCAAGAGGGGATATTGCCTGTGAGTCTGATTTCAGGAGGGGAAAGGAAGCAATGGAGAAACTCAGCTGAAGGGGCCAGCAGGTCTGAGCTCTGAGCCCCAAGAGCTTCCCCTACACATGTCCAGGTGTCAGGGGAACTCAGCAGAGGAGGGAGAACGCCCAAGAAACCACATTCTACCAAACTTCCCAAATTAAGCTGAGCTGCTTATAAATAGAGATACAGGGGACAGACTGGAGAAAGGTAGAAAGACAGAGTTAGGCACCGCCTGGCTGTAGGATGGCTTGGTCACAGCTGTGTCTGGTGGGGAATGATGAGGGGACCATGCACAGACGTGTACAAGATGCTCAAAGACCGAGAGGTGACAGTGCATGCCTGTAATCCCAGCACTCGGCAGGTTGAGACAGGAGGATCACCGTGAATATGAGGCTACCCTGGGCTACACAGTGAGACACTGTCTCAAAACAAATGATAAAAATATCTGTGAGACGTAAGGCAAGGGTCAAACTCTGTCCCCAGTACGGATTTCTCTTCCACCCAGTGGGGTCTCCTCACTGACAGATGAGCAGCCACACCCCAGCTCACACAGGCCACTGTTGAGGGGCACATTCTGGATTTAACAAGATCACACCACAATTTGACACAGCAAAAAGCCATTGTGCATGTAAGTGACCTGGCAGCAGCGTGCACAGGGGACATCGGTGAGGAGGGTGTTTATCTCAGGAGGAAGAACCACATTTGCTCATAGACTGATAACTCAATGCCATCATTGTCCCCAAAAAGAAAGATCTCACACACAGACAAAGCTGTCACCTTTGTCTTACATAATGTTTGTCATACATAACCTTGTATGTTACTGCTACATACAAGACACTGGCCACGGCACACGGGGCAGGAAGATGGCAGCGTGGAAATGTGCACAAGGTTCTCAGAGGCCCGGAAGAAAGTCCCAGAGGAAACAGCAGTGTGTTCTTTTCAGACTGCTGCCACCGCAACGGTCTCAAGGACAGCATCTGTGTGGAGCACCGGAGGCATGAAGAACACAGTCAAAAGTTGTTCCGAACAGATTCTGAAAGTGGAAAGATGTTAGGACTAACTAAGCAACGTACTTCTCTTACATTTTTGTTTTTATGCACAAGAGTGAGATAGGATAACATCTCTGCCCCAAGCGGTCTTTCAGTGACAATAAAATAAAATTTCCAAATGAATTTCAAGATAAGCATTATGTCAGCATCTTCAAAAAGAAACATTATGTCAGAGTGCAAAAAGCAGAAGGTTTTCTTTCCCCCACAGAAGTCAAAGAAAGGCACATCTCCTAGTCAGTGATGTTTGCAATTGATGGAAGGCCCCAGATTTCAAGGTGGGATTTCAGCCAGACAGCTGTGGCTGGGCGGCTTCAAGAAGAGGGATGGCAGCAGCAGACACGGAAAAGGTCTGCCACGGAGGGCACCACAGGACTCAGAACGGCGGGGCGTAGGGCCGTGTGGCTCAGTAAGGGTGGCACAAGAGGGGCAAGGCTGGCACTGTGCTGAGCTCCTGGTCGCTGGAGATAACCAAGCAGCAGCCGGATAATACCGCTAAAACAAAGAAGATCTGGTGGCATGGAACCCCTCATACTGCATGTGCCTGAATTGGGAGTTAAGAGGGCTGGCTTTAGATGCCACGGCCAAGACATCACCTGCCTGCACCTCGACCTTCTCGGCCATGAAGTAGAAATCACAAAAGCATCCACGGACATGACTGTTAGGATGTGTTATGTACATACAAGATTCTGTACATTATGTGTTTAATTCTTTTTACATTCTCTTCCCTTTCTCCCTCCAACATCTCTTGGTCCCCTTCCCATTTGCCAAAAAAATAATCTATCCCTCTGCTCTCTACTGTCTATCATTTATTTTGCACTTTAATGTATTTATACTTTAGGTTTCTCATATAGGAGGCACCATTCAATGTTTAAATGGTTTATTTCACTTTAACATTATGGTCTCAAGGTGCATCCATTCTCCTAAAAGTGAATCAAGTTTCTCATTTTTTATGGCAGAGTAGTACTTCATGCAGCATAAATACCACATTTTCTTTATGCATTCATCTGTTGGTTGTCATATAAGTTACTTCCATGACTTAGCTATTATGAACTGTACTGCTATGCACATGGGTATATATGGATCACTGTGTCTTTAACCATTTTGGGAAGATGTCTAGAAGGATAACAGCTAGATCAAATAGAATTTCTACCTTCAGTTTTTAGAGGAGTCTCCATACTGATTTCCATAGTGGTTGTACTAATTTACATTCCCACCAACAATATAGAAGGGTTCCTTTGTCTGCATAACCTCGCCAGCATTTGTTATTGATTTCCTGATGATGGCCATTCTTTCTGGAGTCAAGTAAAACCTCAGTGTTTTTTAATTTGCATTTCTATAATAGTCAGTGGTGCTGAATATTTTTTCATTCATATATTGGTATTTCTTATAAGTATCTATTCATTTCAGTTGCCCATTTTATAAGTGGGTCTTTTATTCAGGGAATCTAATTTCTGAGTTATTTATATATTCCAGATATTAGTTCTCTGTCCGAGGTGTAGCTGACAAAAATGTTTTCCCATTCCATAGATTGTCTATTCACTCTGATCACTGCTTTCTTTTCTGTCCAGAAGCTTTCTAAGTTGATATGATCCCATAGATACTGTTTTTCATTCACGTGGGCTTCTCTTCAGCAGGTCTTTGCCTACACCTGTGGCTTTGAAACTTTTGCATATTTTATCTTCCAGGGGCTTATGAGTTTCTTTTTTAATGCTTAGCTCTTTGGATCATTTTGCTTTTAGCTTTGTACATGGTGAGAAACACATGTCTAGACTCAGTCTTCTGTGTGTAGAAAGCCAGCTTTCTCAGCATCCTTTGCTAAAGAGGCTCTCTTCCTGCCAGTGTATGTTTTGGCCTCTTTAACAAAAAATCAGGTAGATGACTGTGTCTAGGATTGAGTCTGTACCCTCTGTCCTATTCTGCTCATCCCCACATCCACTGCTTTTTGTAGGTTTATTTGTTTTGCCGACAGCATGAGTTTTCTACCACCTCAAGTTAATTGTGTAACATAACTTGAAATCCACGATTGTGATGCCTTGTGCTTTGCTGATTGTGATGCCTTGTGCTCTGCTCTTGTTGCCTAGGATTGTTTTTACTATTCCAGGTCTTTTCTGGCTCTGTATGAATTTTAGGAATTTTTTTCACCAGTTCTGTAAAGAATGTTGTTGATATTTTGATTGAGACTGTATTACATATACATATCAGTTTGGGGAGTACACAAATTTTGACAATGTTGTCTCCTGAATTTGTCCCTAGGCTTTTCTTACTTGGATTATTTCATTCATATTTCTGTTTCATTGTCTTATTGGATTGTTCAGATTTTTTAGATCTTGTTGGTTCAGTTTTAGTAGAACATGTGTCTAGGAATCTGCCAATCTCTTTGAGATTATCCAATTTGTTGGAATATAATATTTCATAGTAGTTATCCATCATCTAAATTATGGTAATGTCTGTTATGATTTCATCTTTTTCATTTCTACTTTTATTGCCGTGGGTCTTCTGTTTCTTTTGGTAAATTTGGCTAAAGGTTTATGTATTTTGTTCATTCTTTCAAAGAACCTGGTCTTCACTGATTTTTGTATTTTTTTCGTTTTTATTTTCATAAATTTCCCCCTCTGACCTTAATGAATTTCTTCCTGTTAGGTTTGGGTTTGGACCATTCCTGCTCTTCTAGTTCCTTTGGTACATCATTAGGTTATTTATTTGAGTTCACTATGTTTTTCTAATTCGAGCATTTACACCAATAAATCTTTATGTCCCACAGATATGGTATACTGGCTTTGTTGTTTTGTTCTAGGAATTGTTTTATTTCTTCCTTGATTTCTTCTGTGACCTGTGGAGCATTCAGGAGTGTGCTACTCAGTTTCACATTTAAAATACTGGTGCTCTCTGACACAGAACTAAACATGAGCTGGATTTATCTCTGCAACACAGTAAATATTCTTAGTAAATATCCTCAGCCTCAGTCAGGTGTAGAATCCCATTCTATGCTGGAGCTGCAGAGACAGAGAATTCTGCCCCTGCCCTTATGCTAACATCATATCCCTTCATTGCAACAATAAAAATGTAACTTAAAGCGACTTTTCAGAAGAATCAAGAGAGCAAGGAACCAAGATCTGGACAATCAGCGGGAATCCTCCTTTCTCTCCAGGGCATCCCCTGAAGTACGTTTTCTGTCTGAGGCTGGAAAGCCACGCAGACCATACCCACTGAGGACCAGGGGGCCAGAGTCTGCCCCTGCTCTGCCTCTACCACCAGGCAACTCAACTCTCCTACTTCTCCAAACCCCCATGTCCTCCCCTTGCACACAGGGGTAACAGGAAGAAGACAGAGACTTATGGGGAGGGTAGCATGAGTCCAGAGATGCAATGAAAGCAGTCCTAAGGGGGAGCAATGAATTCTCACCTCAGGAAAACAAAATGAGCACAAATGAACAACCTAATATTCTACCTCAAGCTTCTAGAAAAAGAAGAGCAAGTCAAGACCAAAGATCATAAAAGAGAGGAAATCAAAAAGATCAGAGCAGAAACTAATGCTACTGAGACTAAGAAAACAAAGAATTAATGAATCAAAAGTTGGTTCTTTGAAAGAATAACAAAATTGATAAACACCTAGCCAAACTTATTAAGAAAAGGAAATAAGAAACCTCAAATTAATACAATTAAGAATGAAAAGGGTGAAATTACTACAGATCCTGTGGAAATACAAAATGTCCTCAATATCTACTTTGGAAACTTTACTCACATAGGCTGGAAAACAGAAGAACTGAACAGATTCCTAGAAACATATGAATTACCAAAGCTGGGTCAAGAAGATATAAAAATTTTGAATAACCCAATATCAATTACTGAAACTGAAAACATGATTAAAACTTACCAACAAAGAAAAGCCCAGGTCCTAATGGATTCACAGCTAAATTCTACAAGAAATTTAAAGAGGGCACTGGGAAACCAAGCAACCAGTTCGCCGCCCTGGTAAGCAGCTGTGAGCCTACTGGCACCCCCCACCCCGTTAGCAAGTGGGAGCCAGAGATCTGAGCATCTCTTGTGAGGCTGACTATAAGCAACATAGCAAATAAGGGAGATTTCCTTCTACCATCTCTTTGAAGGCAATTATTTTTATCACTGTATTGCTTTGCTCTGATTAATGCTATTGCTCTATTCAATATTCTGTTTTGATAGGTTCTATAATGTTCTGGATTTCCTGTGACTTTGCTATACCTGATTGAAAGAACAACTATTGTGAAGATAACGAGATATACTATGGTACCTATTACTGTTATCCCAGTAACCTGCTGTGAAGTTCTGTACCATTTTCACTACACTGTCTCAATTGGCTTTGTTCTGTCTTGTTCTGTTGTATTTTACTACCTTCAAAATAAAAATTTTTTAAAAATTCAGAGAGGATTTGACACCAATACTCCTCAAACTGTTTAATGAAATTGAAAGGGAAGCAAATCTGCTTACCCATTCTTGGAGGCAAGTGTTACTCTGATACCAAAACCAGAGAAAGACTCAAACAAGAAGAACTACAAGCCAGTCTCCCCAGTGAACATTGATGCAAAAATTCTCAATAAAATACTGGCAAACAGAATGCAGCAAATCATAAAGATTATACACCATGACCAAGTGGGATTCAACCTAGGAATGTAGGGATGGTTCAACATATGCGAATTGATAAATGTAATACACCACATTAGTAAAGCCAAAGACAAAAATTACATGATCATCACAATAGATGCAGAAAAAGCTTTTGATAAAGTCCAAAACTCATTCATGATAAAAAAATATATATACCCTACAGAAAATCGGAATAGATAGTCTCTACCTCAATCTAATAAAAGCCATCTATGACAAACCATCAGCCAACATCATACTAAATGGGCAAAAACTGAAAGCTTCACTCCAAAATCAGGAACAATGCAAGGATGCCCACTATCACCACTCCTATTCAATATAGTTCTGGAAATGTTAGAACAAAAGAGAGAGAGAAATAAAAAGAATAAAGACAGGAAAGAAAGATATTAAATTATCATTATTTGCAAATGATATGATGCTCTACATAGAAGACCCCAAAAACTCCATCAAAAGACTACTAGAGTGGCTGGAGATTTAATGCAGTGGTGTAAGCGCCTGCCTAGCAAGCACAAGGTCATGTGTTTTATCCCAGGTACCAAAAATAAAAAATTTTTAAAAGTAAAAAGACTACTAGAGTTAACAAGCACATTCAGCAGTATAGCTGGATACAAAGTCAACACCCAAAATTCAATAGCACTCCTGTACACAAACAGCAAACTCACTGAGACAGAAATTATGGAAATAACACCTTTCACAATAACATCAAAATGAATGAAATAGTAATCAATCCAACAAAAGATGTAAAAGACCTATATATTGAAAACTATAGTACTCTGATAAAGTAGATCAAAGATGTCAGAAAATGGAAAGATATTCCTTGATATTGGATATTAAGAACCAACATTGCGAAAATGGCCATATTCCCAAAACTGTCATACAGATTTAATGTAATCCCAATCAAAATACTATCAGCATATCTCACAAGACTAGAGATAACATTCCTAAAATTCATTTGGAAACCGAAGAGACCTAGAATGGCAAAGGCAATCCTGGGCAGCAAAGCCAAAGCAGGAGTCATCCATAATCCATGACTTGAAATTAGCTACTATAATAAAATCAGCATGGTACTGGCAAAAAAACAGACCTGAGGTTCAGGGAAACATATTAGAAGATGCAGACACAACTACAAAGACACTCAGCCACCTTATCTTTGACAAAAGGGTCAAACATGTTCACTGGAAGAAAGACAACTTCTTTAATAAATGGTACTGGAAAAATTGGCTTTCCACATGCCAGACTAAAACTAGACCCATACTACCACCATAAAGCCAAAATGGATTAAAGATATAAATATTAAAACAGAAATACTAAATGTACTGGTAGACAAAGTAGGTAGAAATCTTATAGACATAGGGGTAGGCAAAGAGTTCATGAACAAAATGCAAACCACATGGAAAGTATTTCAAAGAATCAACAACTGGGAACTCGTCTTATGAAAAAGTTTTTCACATCAAAAGAAATCACCAACATAGTGAAAAGAAAACCCACAAAATTGGGGAAAAAATTAGCCAACTGTCCCTCAGACAAAGGATTTAGATCTAGAACATATAAAGAATTGAAAAAGATCAGGCCCCAAAATTCAAAGACCAAATCCAAAAATGAGTACCTGAGATGAACACACATTTCTCAGAGGAAGAAATACAAATTGCATAGAAATACATGAAGAAATATTCAACATCACTGGTCATTCAGGAAATGCAAATTAAAACATTGAGATTCTATCGCACTCCAGAAAGAATGGCTGTCATCAAGAAATTAACCTATAACAAATGTTGGCAGGACTGTGGGAAAAAAGGAAACTTTTTCCACTGTTTGTAGTAGGGTAGACTGGTATAGCCTCTGGAAATCAGTGTGGAGATTCTTCAAAAAACAAGGATTGGAGGTTCCATTCAATCCAGCTATTCCCTTTCTGGGTATTTTCCCAGAAGAACTGAAAATGTCACACCATGGGGATATATATGCACCCATATTTATAGCAGCATAATTTATAATAGCTAAATCTTTTTTTTTTTTGGTACCAGGTATTGAACTCATGACCTTACACTTGCTAGGCAAGTGCTTAAGCCACTGAGCTAAATCCCCAGCTATAATAGCTAAATCTTGGAAACAACCCAAACACCCATCAACTGCAGAATGAATAAAATGATGTAGTAGTTGATACAATGGAGTATTACTCAGCCATAAAGAAGAATAAACCTGAGGCTTTTATAGGTAAATGGATGCAACTTGAGACCATACTCATAAGTGAAATAAATCAGACTCATATATGTAAATATTGTATTGCCTCTCTAGTGTAAAAAAACTGATAAGATCCAAAATTTACAATAGATATTGTAAAAATGAAAGAGAAAGTACTCAAAAGAAAAGAACAAGTGGGATAAGGGAAAGGAGAAAAGAAAGAAGGGAAAATACTTTATGTATATATGTGTACATATGTATGTGCATATGTGTGTGTATATATATATATATATATATGATAGATAACTATATTACTAATCTGTTAGTTGATCAAAAAGAGCAGTTTGTGTTTTCATTGATTGTTTGATCGTTTTTTCATGCCTCAATCTTATAATCTGAACAACTACTTTTAAGATAATATGCAAATATTAACTAGTCTTAATTTCCTACTATTTTTTTGAAATTCTGTATCATTGTTAGCTTTGTTTGTTTGTTGTTTTTAACATTAAAAATAACTAAATAAAAAGTAAATACAAAAGAAAAAATTAGCCCAGAAGTAAAATGCTCAGGGCAATGCTAAATATGATGCAGCCTGGTGAGTGGGGGGCTGGAATGTCCATGAGTGGCATGTCTTGGAGATCGGTGAGACAGTAATTCCACCATCCTTGCTCCAGGCCTTCACTCCTGATTCTCCATGTTCCACTGTTGGCATAAAGAGGGGAAGATTAGGCAGATGCAGTGGGGCTTACCTGTAATCCCAGCACTTGGGAAGGCTGAGGCAGTAAGATTGCAAGTTCAAGCCTAGTTTGGGCAACTTATTGAGTCCTGTCTCAAAATAAAAAGGGCTAAGATGTGCCTCAGTATGAAGACCCTGGGTTCAATCCCTTGTAGAGCAACCAAAAAATAAATAAATAAATAAATAAATAAAGGGAAGATCATGTCTTCTCACTTAATCAACCATGCCTGTGGTCTACAGCCTCTAGAATCTACATTCTGAAAGATAGATTTCTTTTTCACAGCTTTGAAGAAAAGTCTCTTCCTGCTTGAGTGCAGGCACAAAAAGAATCCCCCATTGCAAGGTGCCACGACACTGCCGGTCCAACGCCAAAAACTATGCTCTCTCAACTTTCCTGGCAGAAACTCAGGCCTTCTCATGCTCTTCTTTCCCATCCCTCCAGAGTCCACTTCCATGCACAGAGAACATAGCATTTGTGCCTGTAAAACACACTACAAGGTAAGAGAACAAATAGGGTGGGTTCAATAGCAGGCACCATACCACTCCCGTGACTTGCAAGTATGTAAAGTTCAATGCAATGCTCTCAGTAAACCAATGACTTTCTATTTAAATTGATAGCAACTTTGGCTCTTTGTTTCTCCCTACCTTCAAACAAAATTGAAATAATTCTTCATGCATGGGAATTCAAAAACACCCGTAAATAAACTACTAAAACAAGGAACGTGTTTAGAAAAGTTATTGATTGATTATAAGATCAACATATCAACAAAAAACCTCTTGAATGCACTATAAGATATATTGAGAATATCAGGAAAAATATACAAACAACTAGAAATAAATCTAAGAAATTCTATGCAAAATTCATGCACAGAAAATTTAATTTTACTAAAATATATTAAAATATATTAAAGGAAAGATATTTTATAATCAAATTAGGAATATTTAATATTGCAATGAGTATCTGTAGATTTGATACAATTCTAATCAAAATCTCAACAGATTTATTTGGGGATCTTGACAGGTTAATTCTAAATTTCATTTGGTCCACAAAAAAATTAGCTCTAATAAACAAGTTAGGCCAAGTTGAAGAAAACAAGGTCAATATACAAAAATCTGTTATTTTTTACACACTAGCAATGAACAATCCAAAAATGGAATTAAGGAAACAATCCCATATACAACTGCATCAAAAGGGAAAGGGACTGGCCATTACTCAAAAGTTAAACAGTAGGGTTGACAATGATCTGTCGATTCCACTTCCAGAAATACACTCAAGGACTGAAGACATACGTTCATGCAAAAGAACTATTTGTTCTTAATAGGACTATTTGCAACAACCAAAAGGTAAGAACAACACAAATATCCACCAACTGACGGACAGGTGTTTGCAGGTGAGTTCTACTGACACAGTGAAATGCTATACAGACAAGAAAAGAAATGAAGTCTGCACATGCTAAACAGAGATGAACCTCGAAAACACTAAGCTAAATGGAAGCCGGTCAAGGCCTCACTGTATAATTCCATCTATATGAATTAACTGTTCAGGAGAAAATATATAGAGACAAAAAAGAGATCAGTGTCTCCCAGGAGGAGTGAGGAGTATTGCTAACAGGCACAGGGCTGCATTCAGTGTCTGGCTGTGGCAGTGCTCACACAAGCTCATGAATGTGCTGAAAACACTTGAGCTACACAATTTAAAGTGAGAAATTTTATGGAATGTGAAAAAAAATCTTGATTTTTGAAGAAAGGAATAAATAGCATACACACGAGCATATAAATGGAAGCCAGGAAGAGCCAGGCCCTAAAGAACTCTGTCTTCCCAGATGTCAGGAAGCATCATCAGATTCTTAGGAGTTAAGATCTAGATAGCTGAGTGTGTGTTGAAAATCCAGCATTACTGTTTCCCTGCTACTGTGCCGATTTTCCTTTTCGGGCTGAGCCTCTGTGAAAACTGCATTGATGACATTCCACAGATGTTTGTGTATCTCTATTCCTTGAGCCACCAAGCCATGAATCACTCTGTCAAGGTGCAGAAATATGACAGCCCCACCCCCCAGGACTTTTGTGGGTGAAGCACACCCAGCACTGAAGGAAATATAGGCAGGAGCAGCTAGCTCAAAGCGTGGTTCCCACCACCACCACCACCACCCCACCGCCGCCGGGCCGGCGGCAGCAGAGGGTTCCCTGGGAAGCAGAAGGAGGAGCTTCAAAGGACCACAGGCCCCACTCTGCATATCTGTGTCAGAAAGTCCAAGGGTACCACCTGCAAATCCCTGTGTGACTCTTCTGTGAGGTACAGAGGACCACAGCTGTACCAGTGACCACATGGGCTCCAGGACAGTCTAGCTCACCCCAGACATGTCAGAATCACTCTCCTTCAGAAGATATATTTGAGCAGAGTATTGTCTAGATCTCTTCATGGCACAGAGACCTGGCATGTCTGTTTCTCCTGAATGATGAAGATCGAGGTGATTTAGTAGCCTGTGAAAATTACTGGGAAAAAAAAAAGAACCAGACATTGATGGCCCATGGACAAGGTGTTTGACTAGAGGAATGGGCGGACCCTGCTGGAATCATGGATTGATTAACATGAGTGCCTTCCTAAGAGCTACGTTTCACACATCCCAAACACACATGGCCAAAATGCTGAGTGGCTCTGATGGTGTCACAGAAATTACTTGCATTGTCCAATTCTGCCCATGCCCACGAGAAAGCCAGCATGCAATCCTTGATGGTGAGCTGGTTTTCAAAGGCATTCTTCACCAAGTGTTGGATATTGTAAATACACTCAATAGGCAAGGTTTCAAGAAGTAAACATTCTTTTGCAATTTTGGTCCAATCATATTTATGAGAAAAGCATGAGAAACTTTTTCAAATGAATGTCATTGGGTGCTCTTTGACTAATTAAAAATTATTTGTAACATACTAATGAGGAAAAGGAGGCTACCAAGGCCAGGCTCCTCAACTGAGAGACTCCAATTAAAAACCCAAAAGCCTAAGTGTTGTTGTATGTGTCCATGATTTTGCTCTTGTCAAATTATGCCAAACCCCCTTCTGCATTTGTGGAAAGATTTGACGCACTGAGGAAGAGTGTGTGTGTGTTTTATCATACTGCCGTATTATCTTTCAGCCTTTGGTTTTGTTTTTGTAGATCCTCTTTCACTGAAGAGAAAGCAGAGGTGGTTAATGGCTTTGACACCTACACCCAGTGCATGACACCTTCAGAAAGGTGTGAAGGCAGGGGCAGCCTTTGGTTTCCCTCCAAGGCCCCCTGGTGCGCACTTGGCAAACAACGGGCTGCTGTTTTTGCCCTAATCTTATGGAGGAGCTCTTTTATTTTTTCCTGATCTTAAACTGCTGGGAGAAATATTTCACAGGTACTACCACCACAAGCCCTAGGAATGACTGAACCCCAGTGATGATCACTGTTCTCACGGAGGCCTGACTGGCCAGGTGGCGTCTCTCAGAGTCTCTAAGAGCTGGGCTGTAGGTTGGCAGTAAAGCAGGTGAAGAACCTGGGATCAGTAAAACCCATGGCTCCCACGGGACTGGGCTGGGACCCGTCTCCTGTGTTTGTGCTTTTGTAACAGGCACCTAAGTGATCCTTGTGTATCCTTGTCGCTGATTGGTTAAGTGAAAATTGTCCACCTAAGCCGGGTATTAGGGCCAGCAATTTGGACAGAAGGTGAACTAGAAGTCACACAGGTTTGCAGCGCAGACTCCCAGAGCCTCTTGCTGCCTTCTTTAGGGACAAAGCACAGGCGCATCCCGTGAGCCTGCCCACCCAGCCACGCACACGGTCCCCTGCCATGCAGGTGACAACCTGAGCTGCTTCCCCACAGCTCTGGCACACGTGGGCACAGACCACAGAGGGGACTGAGGCCAAGCAGCTTTCCTCCTGAGCACACGGTTTCTGGCTTTTGGACGTGGCCAGCTTTTGAGCTTCCCTTCCAGGAAGAAATATGCTCCCAGGAGGGGCGACCGCCGAGGGGCAGGCCGTGTGGGAAGCACTCCATAAGGGATCTCAGCTAAGCCCGCCGCAGTCCTGTGGAATCAGGCTGGTACTGAAAGCCAGCGAATCCCGAGTAAGCCCTGGGGATTCAGTCCCTCCACCCGCGCTCGGCTCCTAGATAAACCCCGACTTAGCCCACTTCACCCTCTTACTTACCTCCTCTTAGAGATTTTTAGACTTTAACAATCTCCACCTTGCGGGTGGGGCGGAGTTTTCTAGCAGGAGAGAGCCTGGGGCAGACCCTCGGCCCCACCAACAGCACAAAGCCCCTCCCCGAGGTTCCGGCCCCATCCGTACCCCACATCCTCCCCTGGAGGATAAGAATTTGTGACTTGCTCTCCTCTCTGCTGATCTGGCCGCCTCTTGAATAAACTTTTTTGCAAAACTTAACGTTTTAGTTACGAGGGTACTGTACAGCTGGCAAAATGTGCCTGGGTTGGTAACATCATCATCCTTTCTTTAGAGAGGAGAAAGCTGTGGCTCCGAGGAGTTGAGCAGTTTGCCCAAGGACACGCAGCTCCTAAGTGCAGAAATCAGCCAGGAGAACAGGCCCGGAGCGGGAGGCTCAGCCCGCCTGAGGCGCTCCTCAGTGCGCAGGCGCAGAAGGAAGTGCATCAAGCTGTCTTCCCCGTCTCTTTAGTAGTACACGTGTTTGTAAGTGTGCACGCATCGTTTAATGCTTAATCTGATATACCATGAAATTAAATATGAGTAAGTTTTATGAATTTAAACAAAGACTGGTGCATGACTCAAAAATGAAGAGATGGCAGGAAATGGAGACCTACTCCACGTTGCGTTTGGCCATCAGCATGTGCTATGTCTTGGTCACACTCCGACACTGCATTAGACACTTGACAAGGGGTAAAAGACAAGGGGACTCTAGCGGACAGTTCTGAGGGACCAGAAGTTAAGGTAAACAGGGATCTCGAGATGGCTCATGACAGAGCAGAGGGCAAGCAAAAGTGTTGAAGGCCACAGCCGAAGCACCATCATGCTGTATGGAAACCCACTCTGGCAGTGACGTACCCAGTCCCAGGAGAACTGTGTGACTCTATCTCCTAAAGATCTCACCATCTTGAAACACTGTTACACAGTGTCCCAATTTCACCTGGAGTTTCATGGCAATGCACCCTATTCAAACCATGGCATGATGTCAGATTTTGAACTCTTATCAGTTGAAAGATTCTCCACCTTTGTAAAATGACAAAGATGGAAAGAATCCCTATCTTGTGGGGCTCTCTATCTGGCCAGGGAACACTGGATTCACTTAGGGCCAGCCATGGCTCTGTCATGATCGTTCACACCCTTCCCTACTGCCGGGAGGACCCAGGGCCATGGCAGGTCCCTAGAGACCTAAAAGATGACTTCCAACTCCAAGGGGGTCAATAGATGGGCTGAGAAGAGCAGTAAAGGTGTCCCCATTACACTTTGGCAGTTTGGTGTAGCCACAGGAGGTTCTAGATGAGCTTCCTGCAGAGGGAGCTTATGTGGAGCCACACTGACAAGCAGGGTTCAGGGACTGGAGTCAAGCCAGTATGTCCTTTAATGAGTACCTAGTGTTACCTGTGCTGTTTTAGCCATTGGAGGGGCATCTGTGACTAGCCAGATTAAACTGACAGCCTTGTGTGGAGGGCTGAGAGCAAAGAGTAAGGTCCATGGTGTGTTAGGAGGCAATGCACTGGGAAGAAAAACACAACAAGACCGAGATGAGCAAAGTACCAGAGCCTTGGCCCAGAGTCCGAGTCAGCCCTGAAGGAGACGCAAGGCAAGAGCAGGAACAGCAAGTAAAAGGCCTTTGGGTGACAGCACAGCAGCACAGGCTCAGGAAACAGCAGAGAGGCCTGGGGCCAGGACAGAATAAGCACAGAAGAGGCTGTGGAGGGGAAGGTGGAAGCCATAGTGGATGCAGAGCAAAGGAGGGTGGTGGTGTGACTCAGGGTTTCGGTGCATGTTTTTAGGCTGTGTGAGAAGAGATGAGAGGAGGGTACAAGAGCCTCAAGACGAAGTGCTGGTAGCTACAGCCGGGGCTGAAGGCCTGGGCCGGGACAAGGGAAACCCGTCACCGGCCACCTCTCCCCACACCCCAGCCCAGCATAGGCATCATCAGCTCAGGAAGCCCTGCCAGCTCCCCCCCCCCAGGAAAGGCCCGGGCTAGCGGAAAGAGACGTTCAGAACCCGCCAACCCTACAATTACCGATAAGATGGATTCTTCTCCCTGACAGAGTGCGGGAGATACGGAGCCTGTTATTACCGAGGCCTAATTACAGCGTCTCGGGCTGCAGCGCTCCCTGCAAGAGAAATAACAGCGGCCTGCAAAGCAGGGCTAATTGTTCCCTCCTCCTCCCTCTCTCTTTTTGTTAGAAGCACTCAATCGGCCTAAAATAATTACACATCTTCTCCCCACAAGGGCTCTGAGACAGGCTTTCTCTCCTCCCAAGGCTGGAAATTCATCTCCCTGAATCTGAAATTGGCAGCAGCCTGCATGGACATTGGCATCAAGGTGGGGTGGCCCCAAGCAAGATGATTCTGCCTGGGCCTCGTCTCTCAGGTCCCCAGGCAAGGCATTGTCCCAGCACTGCCTGGCGCCAGCCAGAAGCCTCAGGCTCCCAGGCTGCTTTGAGTGCACCCTGTTGCTTGAAGGAACAACCGAGGGACCAAGCCTCCAATCAGTTTTCTGGCCGGTGAAAGGGCCACACAAGACCTCTTGGTGGTGGGTACATGGCCCTAAGTGGTAGAGCACTTCCTGTGTCCCAGCACTAGCAGATGCTAATTCCTAGTCCCTTTTATGTCACAGAGCTCTTATTAGAAGTGAAGGAGCTCTATGTAGTAAGTCCAAACTATGGGCCACATGAGCAATGATCAGTCTGTTCGATAACTGAGCTCTTAACCACATCTCACAATCCACCTAGACAAGGGAGGGCTGCTGTTCCTACTGTACAGGTGGGGAAACTGAGGCCAGAGAGGACATTCACTTCCCCCAACATCATGGGTGCATGTGGAATGGGGGGATCACTAGCACCCAGAAGACTGCTGCTGACAGGACTTTTGAACAGGCCTAGCTTCTCCCATGAGTTGACACAGAACAGGACCTGGACACCAGGTTACAGGGACACCTGATGAAGCTGCTTCCATGATCTTTTCTTCTGTGCTATCGCTGTTTAGACAAAGTCCCTGTTTGATGTCTACCTCTCACCTTTATTAACCAAGAAGGCAGAGTGGGTCACAGACAGCAGCCTCTCTTCACATGTCCTGAGGTCCTTCTGCACTGTTAGCCCTCACATATGGGCTGAGATTTTCTTTCTCAAGGTAACCTGTCACACTTCCCTTTGTTTAAGTGGAGAAAGTGGATGTCTTACAGGAGAGTCTGCACAGCAGTGCCACACAGCTGTGACGAAGTGGAAATTTCGAGCCACTGGTGCAGCTCAGGAGAGCCGAGCGTGCCCATGGGCTAGGGACAAGGGCATCCTTAGTGACACTGAGCATGGACATCCCAGGTTCCCTTGAGCAGAAACCTGGCCCGGTTTCTGCTGCTGAGTCACCGCCTTCTCTTACAGCCCTTCCCCTCTCAGGGCCTCAGTTTCCCTGTCTGCAAAGGGAAACAAGGGACCACTACAGATCTCTCTTCCTCCCCCTCTCTGCGAAACTCAAGCCTGGGTCCTCGGTTGATGGTTCTGGATCTGGGTCTCCTGCCAGGGGCCACAGCCGAATGAGATGTCAGAGTGCAAGGGCTCTGTGTGGGCTGACATGCTAATGAGGGGGCTCCTGACAGCCTGGAGACCTGACATGTCTATTTTCAGGAAACAGAACACCTGGTTCCCAGCCCCAGCCTGCTCCTCCGCACCATCTGCCCAGCCCCGGCTTGGCCCGGTGGTGTCGGAGCCTGACAGATCGCCCTTCTGATATCTTTATTATCACTTTGAAAGACGCCACCGGGTTCCTGACCTACCATCCCTTCCTGGAGAAATGCTCCCCCAGGGCGTTCTGATGTCAGCCAGGTTAGGGACGTGACACCAGCAGCGGTTCCTGGCCAGAAGTCTCCCTGTCACTCGGACATCACCATAAATAATGCCAGAGACGTCCCGGGAGTCAAAGATGCTGTTCGTGTGTCTCCTACAGAGGTCAGCAGGAAATAAGGGCTTCCAAGAACAAGTAAGAAGTAGACACCATCCCTGGGCTGGCACGCCATCCATGGGCCAGGGCTGAATCATCCAATACCCCTCACATCCTCTACCAAAACTCCCACAAGAATACATATGCGCTGTCACTCACTCACCCCCATACTCGTGCTTTCATTCCAAAGTGCACATTGGTCTTTAGGACAAATGGCCCTGATTGTTCAAGAAATAAAGTGACATGGAAGCAAAGAGCAGGGGTAAGACATGTTATAGAGAAAGACACTTCAGACGCTTTCCAACCCACTGCGATTGTGTGGGTCCACACTCAGAGCCTGAGAGGGGGAACCGTGTGTGAGAAAGCGCCCTGGATATGAGCCGGGATAAGGGGCTGGGGGGTCTATTTTGGAGCCTTGGGAAGGTCCTGAGATAAATCCCTCTGGCATGGCTATATAACATGTACCAGATCTCTATATAGAATGAAATGATCATGAATGGACAATGGAGGTCAAGTCAGAGGACATGAAGGAGATATGGTCACTTTTATTTTGAGACTCCACAATGATTTTGTGATTATGCTTTATAGATATTTCTCTAGGGTTCCCTTAAAAATACTCCGGGCCTTCCTCCTCCTCCTCCTACACACACACACACACACACACATACACACATGCACACACACACACAGAGTAGGGAATTTCAAATAAGACACAAGAGGCAGAATTTGGTGACAGCAGATGCTGGGTAGGGAACGGAGAGTGCCATGCTGTGCACTGACCATGTTGTGGTCTGGATCCTGCACACGATCTCCTTTCACATATTCAGGCACCTCGGCCACCCAGGAATCAGAAATATTCCTCTAAATCAAACGGCATCTACAAGCAAACAAGCACAGACTCTTTTCCTTGTCTTTATCCCCTACACAATGCAGCATAACAGCTATTTACACAGAATTTTCCACATCATTATTCCCCAAACAATGCAGCAGAACAGCTATTTGTGCAGCACTTACATTGTATTAAGCATTAAAAGTAATCTAGCAGCAATTTAAGGTACACATTATGAGGGGCACAGGTTACAAATAAATGCTGCCCCATTTTATAGAAAGGACTGAGCTTCTGCAGGTTCTGATATCCATAGTGGTCCTGGAGCCAGTCCCTGCGGACATGGAGGGTCAATGGTACACTTTTAGGGGCCATCATAAGTGAAAAACAACGCTGGCTTCTGTAGTGTAGCTTCACTTCATTGCATTGGGCATGAAAATTAAACAGCATCACATAGATGCTTGTTAAGTCTTAGGTCCTTGCCCTTTTTCATATATTTTCTCCACATCTACTGAAGCAGGACTTTGCCTCCATTTTACAGAGGAGGAACTGTGTCTCCAAGACCCAGTAAAGTGAAGGTCAGGGGACCAGAGCCAGGACCATGCCACATCTTATTCTTGGGACACCAAAGGCACTTCCTATATCTCCCCAGAAGAGGGTTCTAAGTCTGCCTGCCAGACGAACTGCATGTGAATAAATATAGAGCGCACCCCATATAGTGTTCCATATCATATTGTGCTATAATTCCTTACACATTATACATATCATATAATGTGCATGATCAGTTAGCCCTCTCCATCCAAGGGTTCTGAATCTGGGGATTCAACCTACCTCAGACTAAAAATATTTTTTAAAAATTGAATCTGTACTAAACATGTACAAGCTTTTTTTTCTTGCTCTTATTCCCTGAGTAATGCCACATAACTACCATTTCAATGGAGAAGGGGAACGGAGGGGAGGTAAAGTTAATGAAAAAAGAATTAAGATGTGTTATGTACATGGACCAATCTCCACGAGGCATGTGATCATTATGTACTATGACCATGTGATAATAAACATTAAAAATTGAAAAAAATTGGTAGACACAAAAAGCTGACTATTTCCATGGCATTAACATTGCACTAGGTACTTTAAAGTAACCAGGAGGCTGTGTGCCTTTTCTGTGTAAACACATACTACACCACATTTAGCAACTCTGGATTTTGGAGCCTTGGGAGAGTCCTGAGATAAATCTCCCTGGTGTGGCTAAGTATAGCATGTACTATATCTCTACATGGAATCAAATGATTATGAATGATTACATAGAATATTATATACAGCATGGTCATACAGTTACATTGCACGTTACAACTTTAAGGCTGTGTGTACGCTTTTTAAGTTGTACTTGCTCATTGCACTTTCTCTCCATGCTTGTCATTCCTAACTGGAAGACCTGTTTTATGACATAGGATACAGATGAGAGCATAGAATGGAGCTGTGTATTCTGTTTCACAAGCAACAGGAAACTGAGTCCATTCTATTTCATCCCGGCACGTGATGGGCCTGGTAAAGCTCTGCTGGGTAACCGGATGCAGCCCATGCTCACTTGCCCAATGTATCCCGATTTCTGGCCATGGCAGAAGTCCAAATGCCTCTCTTGGCCTCATGCTCAGTCATGGGGTTTTGTACCATAGAGCTCCAAGACCATAGGCATTTGCTCAGTCACTTGCTCATGCTTTTACAGATTTCACTATCTGTGCTCCTGAGTTGGCTGTTATACTTGCCTGGCCTCCGTGAGATGCAAGGACAAGTGGTCCCTGCACTTGAACTGTGTCTTTTTATGAAGCAGGATGGTGGGAGAAGAGGGGGAAAAATAAAACAAAGACAAAATTTAAATAATTGCAGGTGAGAATTAGAGAAATAAAAGAAGTAAAAAGCAGAGGTTTCTGTGGTAGAGAATGAAGGAGGCAGAAAAACATCCCTGAACAGGTGACATTTGAGATGTGACCTGTTATACTTTGCATCTTAGATTTTCCCCAAACTCACATATGTGAAAGGTTCAATTCATAGGTTGGCACTCTGGGGGTGGTGGAGCCTTCAAGAGGTCTAGTGGTAGGTTTTAAGTCACTGAGGGCCTGTCCTGAAGAGCACTGTGGGACCCTGACCTCTTCCCTTTTGCCCCCTTCCCAGCAACACAGACAACTAGCTGTGTTCTGCAACCTCCTAAAACTTGAGCCAAAATAAAACTTTCTTCTTTGTAAAGTTGATTGTCTCAGGTATTTTGTTACATTGACAGAAAGCCAGTTCATACAAGACCTGTGAAGAACTTGAGACAGAGCATTCCAGGGAGGCAAGAAGCACGTGTAAAGTTCCAGATACTAGACCAGCCCTACACGTGCAAAGATCCAAGAGAAGCTAGGGTGGCTGGAACTGAGCTCAGGAAGCAGAGAGTCTGGGTAATAAGATGATGCAGCTACTGGTCTGAGACAGAAAATTCAGGAACTTTTATTTTTGCCTTCTACTCAAAAATTCTCTCCCCTGTCCTGGGCCTCAAATAGCATTTGGGGCCCTAATTGACATCCTCTTCTGGTTTCTATCTAGATGTCCCCATGAGCCTCCTGCACTCATAGGCTGGGCTTTGGGAAGGTGACCAAACTATGGGAACTTAGAGCTAACCTGTTTTCAGGAGGTAGATTGTGGTCAGAAAAGGCGAGTCACTGGGGGTACAGATAGAAAGGGTCATCTCCCTCCCCAGCTCCTCCCCATTTCCTGGATGCTATTCCCTGGGCAGATTTCCTTCCACCATGCCTCTTGCCCCTGTTGTCTGACCCCAAAGCTAGCTGACCCATGGACTGACCTGTGAACCAAAATAAACTCCTTCCTTAAATTGTGGATGTCAGATATTTTGTCCCAGCAACAAGGGGCGATTTTGGTAACAGAAAGGTGGAGTTGCTCTTGTGATATTACCTGACCATGTGGTTTAGAAATCACTGGAAGTGGTTTGCAGGGGGAATTTGAAAAGGTATGGAGATACTAGCTGGAGAAACAGATTTAGATTTCTATAAGCCAACCTTGATGGCAGATTCTGACTGGAGATCAGAAGACTAAAATACTGATGAGACGGTAGAGGGCAAAGACCAGGCTTGGGAACAAGGGCTCCACTGGTACTTGAACTCAAGACAATGTATGCTATGCTCTGGCAGAAAATGTGCCTTAATTTTGTTTGTGTGCTGAAACTTTTCAGGAGACTGAGATTAAGAGTAGCAGACTAATTAGCATAGTAAAGGAATTTCAAGGCAGCACAATATTCAGACTTTGGATTAATACTGGGACTTCTAGCTAGTTCTACATTGAGAATCAAGAGCAAATAGCACAGCCAAGTGATTTCAAAAATTCCGAGTTTCAAAAGAAGGGAAGCTTTTATAAAGTGGGGGCCTCTAAAATTGGAGAAAAGGAGAGGTTTCTATGCTTCCATTCCTTGCTTTTGGAATGGAAATATTTATCCTGTGCCGTTGTAGCTTGATGGTATTTAATTTAAAAAAAAAAAAAAAAAAAACATGGACTCACAGCTTAGAGTTTGCCTTGAGGCAGTCTCAGGGGATACTGCATTTGGACCTTTTAAATGCTAGACCTGTTAAAACTTTGGTGACTGAGAGAGAAAGTGACTAAGACACAACCTGAGGGACGCTCAAGCCAAATCACATGGAATTCCTTCCACAAGGAGCACCCCGAATCTCAGGCTTTCAAGGAATCTAGTTCCCCAGCCTCCTATGTCCTCATCACTGTCCCAGTTCCCCTCCATGCTTCCTCCAGGAGCAGCCAGGCCCTGAGTCCCCATCTGTGTGGTAGAACTCTCCCTCCTGGGTAAACCTCCCTGGACAGTTCCAGGGGAATGAACCTCTTTCTGGTAACAAATTGGAAGCTAACCTTGTGTTTTACCTTCCCCATCTCCTCCAAAGGTCCCCAGAAAGTACCACCCCTGCCCCATCTTTACTCATACTAACTCAGGAGAAGTGCCAAATCAAACAGTTAACTGTGCGTGTGGGTTATGTTAATAGAGATCTAATACTCATAAGATATGCAGTAACATTCTCCTCTAGCCTGGCTTATCAAACTTGCCTCCAAATCCTATACTTAGCTCTAGGTTCTATATGAAACATACCAAATGGATCCAGAGATAATTGTCAGGAGTATGTGGGAACTGAAGATGAAATCATCCTGTGAAGAACAAAGGAATTAGGGTCATTCAGCATGCATTCAAAAGATCCCAGTGTACCATCTCTACTCTCCAGCACAAAGAGAATAGGCAAGAGATGCAACATTTTTGGAAGAGATGAAAAGTATGTAGAAGTGAATTCAAACAGGAAGCTGAGGCAGGAGGATCACAAGTTGGAACCGAGTCTGGGCCATTTACCAACATAGTGAGACTCTGTCTTGAAATAATTTTTTTAAAAAGGCTAATTATGTAGCTCAGTGGGAAGTCCCTGGTTTCAGTCGCCAGTGTGACCCACCTACTCACACATACCTGCACATAAAGGACAAATAAACTACTGTACAATCCAAAGTGTCTAATGAAAAAGATGGTAGATAGAATCAATTCCCTCACAAACCCCAAGAGTCCCAGTCCTGGGAGATACAGATCCAGCAGACAGTGGGACCAGAATGGAGAGCAACTGAAAATCTTCACATTGGAGGAGTTTTCCCTTCCCCAGTTGTGCAGGGATACCAACTTCTGGGTGCCAACCAACCTGACCCCCACCCCTTTTGCTTGCAGGCAGATGATAGCTTTATTCTTTGGAGTGGGTGATAGGAGAGGTCTCGGATCTAAGGAGACAGCAGGCAGGAAAAGAGTAGCTTAGCTATCATGCAGCACAAGCACTGGTTACATGGAAGTCCGTGCTTCACACCCCCACCAACGTCAGTGGATGACTTCAAGTGAGAAAGTGAAGACCTTCACTGGGCAGCAAGAATGAAAAAAGTGAAAACCCTTCAATCTCAGAAATGGGGGAAGAGGCATCACCTGTGGCTCTATTATCCAGTGCTGTGATTGTGAGTCAGGCAAGGCCATTCTGGGTGAAGCCTGCATGTGTGAAACAGAGAATAGAGAAGGCCTATGTTGTTCACATACCCCTGGCCAACCTCAAGTCTCTGTGCAGCTGTGGGAGACGTGAAATGCCCCGGGAGAAAGTGAAAGCCACATAGACTTGAACCATTCTGGGCTTTGTATGCTCTTTGAATGCCCCCTACTAAACACACACAGACACACACCACACACACACACACATACACATACACCACACACACACACACACACACACACATACACACCAGCAGAAGACAAACAAGCTGTACTTTGAAAAGTGTTCAAGCACACTCTCCAGTCGCTGGAGGACATTTAAGCCAGCCAGACACAGGAATGACCACTAACAAGTTGGGATTAAAAGTAAAAAGAATAATAAAATCTTTGGCGGAATTACCACTGGGTAGGAGACATAAGATTTCACACTTCAACCAGAAAAGTTACCAAGCAGAAAAGCAAACAAAATGTCAACCACAACTGCCAAGATGAAAAAAATCAGACTACAGAGTGCTGTCATCTGGATCTAGAACATTTTCCAAAGGTCTCTAGAGTGAATCCTGAAAAGATGGAAGCCTTTCAGAAATGGGGCTCTTGGAAAGTCTTTGGCCATCTTGGGGAACTCTTGTGAATGAAACGGTGGGACTCTGCCCTTCTTCCTCTCTCCTCAGCCATGACAAGAAAGGCTGAGCTCTACCACACTTTCTCCACCACCATGTCTGCCTCATTGCAAGCCCTGAGAAAGCCAGGCCAACATATTACTACAGGCTTGAACCTCCACGGCTGTGGGCCAAAATAAATCTCTTCTCTTTCTAAAAGGTAATTGCCTCGAGTTATTTATTATAATGATTCAAAGCTGACTAACACAAAGCTACTATAATATATTATCTAAAAAGTCCAATTTTCAACAAACTCATGAAACACTAAAACAAACAAAAAAATGTGACCAATGCTCAGGGAAAATAGAATTCAATGTTTTAAGCTGAAGTCCTCTGATACTGGAGTTGGCAGAGAAATAGTTCAAAGAAACTGTTATAAAATGCTCAAATTAATAATGAAATCATATTTAGAAAGCCAAAGGAATATATGGTGGCAATGAATCAGCAAAGTATATTATAGAAGAGATATAAATGCTTTTGAAAACACAAAATGAAATTCTGGAGTTGAAGAGTACAATTGCTGAAATGCAAGAAAATTCACTGGAAGAGTCCAACAATAGATTTGAGATGGCAGATGAAGGAATCAGTAAACTTGAAGGTACAGTGAGAAATTATTCAAGCTGAAGAACTGAAAATAAACAAGAGTAAAAAAAAAATGAAGGCAACCTCAAAGACTTCTGGAAGAAAAAAGAAAGCTTGCCAACATACACATGCAGTGAGAATTCCAAAAGGTGCAGAAAGAATAAATTAAAAAAAAAGAATTTGAAGATTTAATAGCCCAAACTTCCTGAGTAACAAATTTTATACTACACATTCAACAACCTACCCCACTGGAAATATATAAAGAGATCCACACACACTGAGACCAAAGAACACTTAAAGCAAAGGAAAAGTTAAAATCTTAAAAACAGGAAGAGAAGATTTTGTTCAGGGGAAGCCAGTAAGACAATGCCTGACTTCCCATCAGAAGCAGTGGAGAACATCAGGGGGGGAAGCCCACATCCAGATGACAAAGGAAAATCCTGGCACCACAAATTTCTATAACCTGCAAAACTATCCAAAATAAAAAAGGAAATAAAAACATCCTAGACAAGTGTTGTTGGCCATTTTGCCTTAAATGAAGATCTGTAAAAGCCTTTCAAGCTGAAAGGAAATACTCCAGAGAGTAACTAAAGTCCATAGGAAGAAATGAAAAACATCATAAGTGATGTATACATAATATAATAAAAGACTATAATATATATTTTTCATTTCCTCTTTTAACATCTATAAAATACATAATAAAGCATAAGGCAATCATTACAACATCGTTGGTTGGCTTATCACATGTACAAAATGTTAAATGTAAATGTGAAATAAATTTGGGGAAATTTTACCCAAACTATACACAAAATATGTGGAAATAAATCACAAAGGAAGTGAAAAGAAATAGTTATACTAGGCAGAAAGTAATAGCAAAATGGCAAATGTAAATCCAACTACTTTAACAATTGTATGAATGTTCAAACATCTAACTCTAAAGGCAGACATCATCAGGCTGGATTAGAGATCCAACTATAAAGTGTCAACAGTAAATAAACCTTAAAGGCAAAGACACAAGTCCATAGAAAAAGACAGGGAAAGACATATCTTGTACAACAATAACAGTGGAGAACTAGACAGGTTGTGTGAATATCCCACAGGTAAAATAGGCTTTAGGTCATGAAACACATAAGAAACCAAGAAGGACATGTCAGAATGATGAGATGGGCAGCTATATTAAAAAGATTAACAATTATAAATCTTTAGCTTAAAGAGATCCTCAAAATACATGAAGCAAAAACTCACCTAAAAAATAGATTATTGAACAATGAGAGTTAGAGACAAAACTTACTAACATTTTTAGTGATGCAAGATGGGCAGGACCCATTAGAAAGAGGTAACCATAATAAACACATTTGCTTCTAACAGTAGAATCCTAAGAAATAGAGAGAGAGATGATAATTTAACAATAATACTGGAGTTAAAACCCTTATTTTCATTCATGGATCAAGATAGCAAGAAGATTAACAACAGAAGACATGAAAATACTGCAAGCCAACACTCCACTTAACCACTGCAGAATATATATTCGTCCCCAGGCCAAAGGCACATTCTTCAGGACACACCCCACGTTAGGCTGTAAAACAAGTCTCAATACATTTTAAAAATTGAAATCAGACAAAATATGTATTAACTATCTAAAATTAAACTAAAAATCAACAACAGAGAGAAATCTGAGACAGACAGACACACACACGCACACACATCTGGAAATTAAAATACCACACTTCTAAACCAATAGGCCAAAGAAAGAATGGTAAAGAAAGTTAGAAAATATTTTCACCTGAATTTATAAAACCATACTGAGATTTATGGGAGAGAGATAAACTAATTCTTAGCTGTTTTAAAGTTTTAAACAGTGTATCCGAAAAGTCTTAAATCAATAATCTGTTTTCATCTTACAAAATAAGAAATGAAGAGCATACCAAATACAAAGAAAGAAGATAATACAAATTAGAGCAGAAATCAACTGAAGGCAAACAACTGGCAAAGTTAGTGAAACCAAGACTTGGTACTTTGAAAGAATCAACTAAATCAATCAGCTGGATTGACCAGGATCAGAAATGGAAGGGGTGTCCCTAACTCACCCTGAGATAATTAAGTGCACTATAAGGGAACACTGTATACAGCTTTATACCACTAAATTAGACAGTTTAGGGAAAACGGACAAATTGCCAACAGGCACAAACTACCAAGAGGAAATCTGAGTAAAACTACAGTTAAAAATATATATGAAATTAAAATAAGTAACAGAAACAGCACCAAAGTCAGGAGGAAACTCTGAATTCAAATGCGCCAAAGTCCATACATTATTCACAAAGGTGAAATGAACCAGTTAATATAGACGTTGACAAGGATTCATTTTAAAAAGAATCTCCCGGATGACCACTGTACGTGAATTAAAGACTTATGGGGGAAAGTGGAATAATAAAGAACAAATAAATATAGAGGTGTTAAAAGGAAAATTCTGGCACCCAAAATTAGAAAGAGAGAAAGTGCCTAAGACACAACCTGAGGGAACCTAAAGCGAAACCACATGGGTTTCCTCCCACAAGGAGGACACTGAATCTCTCACAGAGGAGAATAAGAGAAATGGCATGGATTGGACAAACAAAAAAAACACTTCCTAAGATGCTAGTGTTAAACCCAAATTAGCAACAATTACATTTTAAAAATGTAAATTGCCCAAAAACCTCCAATTGTAAGGAAAATCTGGGCATGGTGGCATTCACCTGTAATCCCAGAATTCTGGGAGGTTAAAGCAGAAGGATCCCAAGCTTAAATCCAACCTCAAAATAAAAACATTTCAAAAAGTGCTGGAGATGTAGCTCAATGCAAAGGCCCTGGGTTTATCACTAATGCTTGGAAAAAAATTGTAGGACTGGGTTTTTAAAGCTACAACTATAAAAACTATATTCTGTCTGCAAAAGTTACCTCTAATGTAAAACAAAAAAAAAGAAGAAGAAGAAAAAGAAGAAATATCTTCAGCGATACCACCCTGAACATACCCAATCTTGACTGATCTCAGAGAATAAATTTAAGGGCGTTGTATGCACACAAATAATGAAACAGAAAGCCAATGTGTGTGGTGATCTTAATATCAGGCAAAGCAGACATCAAAGCAAAAAAGTATTAGTAGAGGTACAAAGTGATATTCAGTATGCTCCTAAAAGATACAATTTACAGGAGTATACAGCAGCCCTACAGTGGGACACACCTAATAACCTG
Organism: Hydrochoerus hydrochaeris; assembly: GCA_004027455.1. Taxonomy (NCBI): domain Eukaryota; kingdom Metazoa; phylum Chordata; class Mammalia; order Rodentia; family Hydrochaeridae; genus Hydrochoerus; species Hydrochoerus hydrochaeris. The sequence continues at coordinate 186,531 of PVLA01003114.1, forward strand.
GCCTCAAAAATCAATAAAGTGAAAATAGAGCTACAAGGTGAAAAGACAAATTCATAACCATATTTACAAATTGTGTCTCTGAATGATACAGCAAACAGACCCAAAAAAGCACTAACCATAGATAAGGGTTTTTCAAATTATTGAACAGTCTTGACTTAACATGCACAAAATACTGAACCCACAAATAAATAACATCTCCTTTCTTCAAGCACACGTGGCATATTGACCAAAAATATTGTTCATATTTTAGGCTTAGCAAGTTTTAACACATATCATAGATTTTTCAGTCTCTGGCTGCAATATAATTAAGTGGAAATTAATAACTTTAGGAGAAAACTTCTTAATTTCTACTTTAATTTTATCAGGAATCTTATTTATTGGAAATTAAGGTATACAGTTCCAAAGAACCAATGAATCAAAGAAATTTCAGTGAAAAGTATAAGAAGGTCTCACTAAAAGGTGAATAGGAGAATATTGCATATCAAAACTTTTCTTTGAGACAGTCTCACTATGTAGTACAGGTTGGTCTTGGACTCAATGTGTGGTGGCCTCCTGCCTCAGCCTCCCAAGTGATGGCATTACAGATGTGACTCGCTATGCCTACCTCTATATCAAAACTTTTGGCAGAAGCTAATGCAATAATTAAGGATCGATGTAAGATTTTTAATATTCAAAACAAGAAAGACTGAAAAGAAACTAGTGAACTATTACAAGAAGTTAGAAAACAACAAGACAAACTAGAAGGAGGAAAATAAGATACAGACTATAGATGAAATTAATATCTGAGATTAGAGCTGTGTGGTACTTGCCTAGCAAACACGAGGCTCTAGGTTCTATGCTTAGCACTTCAAAAAGAAATTACTATGAGAGGAAACAGCAAAAAAGACCAACAGTTCCAAAAGTTTATCTTACTGTAGAAATGTCTGAACAGATTAGGTGTAGAAGGATCATGCCTCAACAAAATGAAAAAATTATGGCAAACACCCACAATGATCATGCTGAATGGGGAAAAACCAGAAGTATTTGTATCACAAATTGGCCTAGGGTTCTCTTACTCAATCCCAGCGGAAATTGTGAATTGGTAAAGTGCAGCTCTGCTAACATCTGGATGTCACCAGAGGACACCAGCTAATGCTAGATGCCCACAGTTGACACGGTCAGCTGCTGGTCTCTGCTGCTGTCAGCTGTCACCATCTAATGTCAGCTTCTGCTGGACACCATAGGCCATCTCTGTTGGACGCTGGCTTCTACTGCTGCTGGCCACCACCTCCTAGAGTCTCTTGTACCTAACAAATGGCTCGAGAATACTGCTTAAATAGCACCTTGCAGGCCTGTTTCAGTGAGAGTGAAGCTTGAAAGCTTGCTGTGAATGTTGGTTATGCAGATAAGGGTCACGGTTTTAGTCACTCCAGGGTGGCCTCTCCTTCCTTCAAAAAGGCAACTATGTGAGCTGGGCATAATGGCCCACACCTATAATCCCAGCACTCAGGATGCTGAGGCAGGAGGATCATTGCAAGTTCCAGACCAGCATGGGCTACAAGGCCAGCCTGAACTGCATAGTGAGACCCTGTCTCAAAAAGACAAAAATAAAGTGAAATAAAATAAAATAAAAAAGAGCAACTATGTTGGCTGAAGTGGCTGGAGTTGGGGAGTGGGCTCCACACTGCCTGGTGGGTTGCGCTCAGGTTGGAGTGGAAAATGGCAGTTTGATAGCCAGGGAGGACACTAAAGCAAAGTGTTCAAGTCCATTGTGTTGCAAGAGATGCCAGGAAAAGGGGCAGACAGCTGCTGACCACTCCCTCTGATACGCAAAAACTTAGGTTTCTCATCGGTCTCACTTCTGCTGAGGTCAGGAATGAGAAAAGGGGTCCACACTCACTTGTCCGTATTCACTACAGGAACAGAGGTTTTGGCTGGAGCGACTGGGAAAGACAAAGATATGAGGCACAAATAAGGAAAGAGGAAATAACATTATTCCCGTTTGAAGGAGAGATGATTCTACACACAAAAGTACCAAAAGATTCCATTAAGAGACTATTAGGTTTCATAAGTGAATTCAGTAATATGGAGGAATACAAAATCAACATAAAATCAGTCGCTTTCCTAGACATTAATAACCAATTTGCTAACAGCAAAGTCATGAAAGCACCACACACACACACACACACACACACACACACACACTAGCAATAAGCTTACTCCAGAAAGTAAAAAAACCTCTACAGTGAAAATTACAAATCAGTGCTGAATGGAAATTAAAGAGGACACTAACAGAAGGAAAGTGGTTGGACTAGGTGAGATTTTTCACCAGTGTGAGTCTAGACAGCTGCTGGAACAGCAGAGGCGCATTACAAACACCGAGTTCCACTCAAGGGAAGGGTACTTGCTGTCCAAATCTTTGCAGTCCAGTGGTAACTTCCCTGCAAAAGTTTCAGCTGGGCATGTGGAGTTTTGTTCTAACATTCACACATTTCTGTAGCACAAAGAGAGGGAAAACGCTGAGCTTGGGGTTCTGCGTCCACATGACCCCGCTGGAAATTAGCAGCCACACCCCATCTCCGTGCACTTACTGTCATAGTCACCTTCTGTTTAAAGGAAACGTTTTCTTCTTTTTAAATTCGCTTACATAGAAAAGTTGATGTAAGAATAATATTAAGTGAAAAAGTGTGTTTCAGGGCAGCACACTACAAATTGCATGCTACAGATTGTCGTGAAACGGAAAAGATAGCACATACATGAAGTCCACATTTAAGGTTATGGAATAATGGTCAGAGCCATGAGGTGGGCTGGGGGGAGACTTTCCCCAAAATGCTAATTAAGCTTTTTTGATTTTTGAACCATGTAAACACAGCTCAGATCCAAAGAAAAATTAAATGAAAAAATAAATTTTAAATTAAGACAAGCGTGAAATAAATTGTAGCAAAGCTTACTCATGAAACAACAATCTCAGCGGTGGCGCCCAGCTGGGGAGACTTGGGGTTGGCCAGATGCCACAGTCCACCATGGCCCTGGACTCCGTGGGCTCCAGGCCGGCTCCCCGCCTTCTGGCATCAGCCTGGTTCCCAGCAGGTACCAGGAGCCTCACCCCATGGGGCTCCCATCCAAGTACAATGTCCCGTTTGTTCCCAGGATCTAGTTGGGCCAGGCCTGTCCACAGCTGACCCTCCCTCCTGCCCCAGGTTCCTGCCTGCCAGGCAGCCCCAGGTCCTAGGCAAGTACTTTGGCCATGAGATCTGGAGCTGGCTGGAGACTACATGCTCAGGAGAACCCCATCCAAGGCAGGTTACCTCTTCTCTCTGAGTCTTTTCTCATGGTCACCCTAAAAAAGAATAAACATGACACCATTTCTCATCTGTACTCCACACTGCCTGAGGCCTTTGTGTCACTCACTCCTTCCATCCCACAGCAGCCTGGAGGGAGCCCCTGCCCTCTTCCTCCACCCATATTCCAGGGGAGTGTGTCAAGGTGGGGTAAATGGTGTGCCATGAGTCAGTTGAATGTGGTAGCGCATGGCTGTAATCCCAGCACTCAGGAGGCTGAGGCAGGAGGGTCACAGTAAATTCCAGGCTAGTTTGGATTATATTATATAGTGAGTTCAAGACCAGCCTAGACTACATAGCAAAACCTGCCTCAAAAAATAAACACAGCAGCAACAAAAAGGAATAGAAAGAAGCTGAACTGAACTGAGAAAGGCAAGAAGTGGAACTGAAGGAAAGGGGAGAAGAAATGGGATGCATGCTTGAAAATAAAGGAAAGGAAAGTAACAGATTGAAATTGAAACTGAATTTAAAAACACAGCAGAAAGAAAAGGAGATGCAGGCCAGAATGCATGATGGTTAGTTGGACTCTGGTTGGGTCACCTGGAGCCTCATTTTCCCCATCTGTGAACAGAATTCCCAGCACATCCTCTGCAGGTCTGCTGGGTTAGATGGAGGTCATGTGAGACAGTCTCACTCTTCTTTGTGCCTCAGTGGTGCCAGCAGGAAAAACTCATTAAGTTGCTCTGTCACCCAGAGCAGAGAGTGACAGCGGCCTCCCTCCGACCTCAGGTAAGCGCCATGAGCGTTGTGTCACTAAGGTCCTATTTGGCGTTCACGCCATGGGGAGCTGTTGATCGCGCCCACATCCTCCTGGGAGTGTCCCAGTTTGGAGCGGAAGTACACTAACCCTATTTCAAAGTGGTGAGTGACCGCATGTTGAATGTAGAAGAGACACTGGCCTCCAAAGCTGCATCCCTCCAAGCTACCCTCCTGGACAGGATGCAGCACCTAGGCCCCTGTACCCACAGCCTGTCCAGCCCCCGCAAGGGTCCTGGCCGTAGTTCACCGAGATGGTTTCTCAGCCTACAGGCGGCTCTCTGGGCCCAGAGATCCTGCTCTGTCTGTCTCAGACTCTGTTACCTTCCTCCTTGCCTGGGTCCCTGTCCGGGAACAAGACAGACTTCACGTTTCCACTGTAGCACCTCTGGCTGGCAGACTTGGGTTTCCTGCTTTGCTTTCAGGCCTACCCACTTTTCCTCCTGCTTCTCTGCCTAGCAGACTCCAGTGTACCCTTCAAAGGCCAGGTCAAAAGCTGTCCCCTGCCCTCTGACAAGCATACCTATGCCCTTCTCTGGGCTTCTCGCACTGCTCTGAGATCCACCACTGACCGACTTTCAGACCCAGGGACCACCTCCTTACCCCTGTGCCTCGGTTTCCTCATCTCTAAAGTGGGAATGAAATCATAAGCTGTGCCATCTGAGGCTGTTTGAGATGTAAAGGAGATCGATTCTATGCAGCATGCCTGGGACTTGGCATGCACGATGCTTGTTTTGTTTATTTTATGAGCCGGTATCATAATCATCCTCTCCCACCCTCACAGCTGATGGATTTTCTGTTTCCCTCATAAATTAGGGAGCACTTTTAAGGGTGGAGGCTGAGGCCCCGAGGGCCATCTCAGGATTCTCAGCTTACAGCAGTGGGATGGGTGGAAAACTGGTCCAAATGAAGGAATGAATAAGCAGGTCTCTGATCTCCCTTTGAAAGACACATGGCTACTGTGGGATTCTGCACCTTCTTCCAAAGACAAATGTCCCACCATTGTTTCTGATGCCTGCATCTCCAGTCAGGAAAACTGGCTATTATCCATTATCTATTGTTGAGCAGTGAACCCCACCTCTGCAGCCAGTGATGATTCATTAGTTTCTTCTGCTCTGTGGATTGGCAGAAAGGCAAGTCCTAGGCAGGTCTTTTAAGAACTCATTCATGAAGCACCACTCAGCTGAGCCAGAAGGTTCCAAAGGCACTGGCTGGTGGCTTTGGCCTGGCATGTCAGTCCCCTCCAGGTAGCTCAGCACCCTGAAAGCACAGGAGAAAGGTGTCCAGCACCATCATGCCATCTGCTACTTTCCACTGGCCAGAGGAAGTCCTGTAACCATGGGGAGAAAAATGAGCCTCTCCTTCAGGAGACAGGAGGGGACTAGTCATTCACTGATTCATTCAGCAGCAGTCTCCGGGCAGATGTGCTGGACCCTGGACACATGGCAGTGAACACAACAGGCACAGCCTTGACCTCCTAGAGCCCTGTGAGGAATGCGGGAATATGCAAGTCTGTATGTACCAAGAGGCAAAAGAACACTCCATCCCTGCCACCAAATTTCCAGGCCTTTGGGACCTTGGCTTACAAGGCACAGATCCGAGAGGAACAGCTTAGTGCTTTTGAACTGAAACAAAGAAGTTGAGACCCTTATATAGTTGGGGAAACTGAGGTAGAGAGGCCTGGCTTAGGCAAGGCTGTGGAGTCGAAATTTGGGAGGGAGCATGTGATGTATGCGCTGCTTCAGACACAGGCAGAGGCCACTTGGTCCCCGCTGTTTGGACAGATGGCAATCTCTGGGCTGTGGCCGAGCTTAATGCGATTCCCATTGTCTGAGATCAGAACGCACCCAGCAGTAACAGAATCTCCGCACTCTGCCACCAGGCTGTCCTCTGGCAACTAAGCCTCAAGCTCAGTAGAGCAGGCAGGGAGGGAACCCAGGACCAGACCTGTCCCATGCCAACACCTGTGTCTCACTGCACCCTCAGAGGCCTGTGCCAATCACTTTTCATGGTGGGGAAACTGAGGCTCAGAGAGATTTCCCAATAACAAAAAGAGGAGGGTCCCAGGATGCCACCAAGAAAGACAGGACTTTAATGTACAAGAGATCAAGTTGCCCTTTGGAGAAATGCCTGGGTTTTTTTGGGGGGGAGGGGGTTGGGTTTTTTGGCAGTATTTTAGATTGAACCCAGGGGTTTTGAATTGAGCTACATCCCAGCCCTTTTTATTTTGAGACAAGATCTCACTAAATTGCCTATCCTGGGCTGGAACTTGTAATCCTCTTGCCTCAGTCTCCCAGAGTGTTGGGGTTACAGGCATAAACCACCGCACCCAGCTGAAACACTATTTCTCTTGTGCTGCTCTTGGCCCATTTCTCAGACAAGGAAACTGTCTCCAAGAGGTTCAGGAGCTTGGCAGTTAGCAGAGACAGGAGAGAAGTGGCTGATTCCAGAGCCCCACCAGCCTGTCCCTCCATTCCCACCTTGGCTGCCAGGGACAGGACACAGACCAGTCCCTTGGTCCCGAAGTCTCTGCTTCTCCTGTGTGGCCCACAGCTTATACCCAAGGAGGGCCCCTGTCCTCAGGGCCTACAGACAGAGTTGGAGCAGAGGCCCCGGGGCAGGGACCTCACTTGCTCGCCTATAGCTAGGGAGCTCATATGGGCCCAGCACTGGCCTCTGCCCACTCTCTGGGAGCTGGGGGTGGGCAGTGTGGTAGGTGGTCTGGGCACAGCCCCCAGGGGCCAGATACCTGGGGAAATCTTCCCATTTAGTGACTGTCTGCCCTGAGGTATAGACCTCTGCCTCAGGTTCTCCTTCCACACACTGGAGCTAAATTAGGTAGGGGTTAGCACTATCTGAACAACAGGCAGTGGTTATCGATCCTACTCAGCATTTGGGAATTGAATAAGTGGAGGGGCACCCAGGCGAAGGTTCAGTTCAGTGGGGTGAGATGTCGGAGCCCCCTGAAACAGATGGCCCAGAGCCCTGGCTCGGGCAGGAATTACCATCACAAGCAGAGTAATGAGCTCACACTCACAATACACAATCAACCCAGGTGCCCAGGGGAGGCTAGGCCAGCCTGACATTTGAATATGAAAAGGGCAAGAAACAAAACAGCTCTCAACTGGCAGAGTGGGGCAGGGAGGGAGGGTGCTGTGCACCACCAGGCTGGATGTCACACACACACACACACAGAGAGAGAGACACACACACACACACATGCACACAGCTATGAAATACAAGTGCCCACAAAGCTAACATATGCATGCACACCCAAGCATGTGATGCACACCAAGCACAATTCCGTTTTGCCTTCCCATTTGCAAAGTAACTGCCCTGAGGCAATGTGATAATGTTCAGTCCACTACCTCAGACGTTCCAAAAAGGTTTTAAAAGACTTTTTGTATCTCTAACATTTATTTCTTTTGTTTTTTGTTTTGTTTTGTTTTTTGGAGAAAGAGTCTTGGCCTTGAACTCACTATATAGCCCAGGCTGATGCTTGTACCTCAGCCTCCTGAGTGCTAAGATTATAGGGGTATAACATCACCACACCTGGCATTTATTTATTTATTAGTCCTATTCTCACAGAAATTTAATCTTGGTCACTTTTAGGTAACGGTCCCCATTTCCCAGGAGCTTTCCATGCCAGACAAGAGGCAGAGTCCAGGGGTCCTCTTCATCTCCACCCTCCCTTTGTCCCCCACATTAACGAACCCTCAGGTTCTCTAGGAACAAGGCTGCCTTGATTTCCAGGAGACTACATCTCCCAGCTTCCCTTGCAGCTAAGCATGGGCATTTTATTCCATCCTAGCCAATGGGAGGCGAGCAAAGAGATAAACACCACTTTCATTCCAAGACAGGTTGGGGCGTGCTTTTTGCCTCACCCTTTGCTCTACTTCCCTGGCTAGAGGAGGGGAAGGGGAGCGCAGAAGCAGCCACCTCAAACTCAGCACATAGGTCCTGGAATGATAGTGTCCCCTCCCGATCCTGGAGCACCTTACTGGGTATAATGCAGAAGGAATAACTCTCCACCTTCCCATGATTCGCACTGGACCCCTGCTGTGTTGCTTAAGCCGCTCAGATGGGGTCTCATCATGGCAGTTAAACCTATCCCTGATAAGGCACAACCAAGGGGACACACCGGGGGCCACATGCATTAGGCATTAAGGACAGGCCTCTCTCTGTGTGTCCCCAGCTCAGGCACGTATGAGGTGCCTGAAGACATTTGTGAGAGGAATCACGAAGGGAGAGGAGGAGAAAGCAGATCCCTCTTCGTACCTTAGATCTACAAGTCCAGACACCTCTTTTCCTCTCCCCTTGAAACAACATGAATCTTTCATGTCCAAACCCAACTACAAACTTGTTCATGTATCTCTCTTCCCCATCACAGTGAACAGTACCCCTGGCCACCTGAAGCTCCAGGACACAGTTCTAGGAGGTCAGCTTTGTCCCCTTCACCCCCTATAACCCTCCCCAAATTATCACAGATTCACTGATTTTGTTTTCTAATTTGACTCCAACCCCTGACTTCTCACTGTGTCCATTGCTGTGCAACCTGTCCCAGGCACCACCCCTTCTTTCAAGGCTCTTGGTTCACCCTACCTCCCATGTTACTCCACAGTCCTTCCTCCACTCAACAGCAAGATCAGGCTTTTAAAAATATCAGCAGCTAGCATGGTGCTGCATGCCTGTAATCTTAGCACCCAGGAGGCTGGGGTTCAGGAGGATCTCCATGAGTTTAAGCCCAGTTTGGCCTACATAGTGAGTTCAAAGCCAGCCTGGACTACATAGTAAGACCCTGTCTCAACATAAAATAATTTTGGAAAAAAAACCCATGAACTCTTTTCTTTATAACACATCCAGCCCCAAGAATTTCATTATAGCACAGAAAGGAGACTAAAATAATGATACAAGAGATTTCCAGAAGAAGGATCAGAATGAAGATCCTGAGAGAGGAGATACTATAAACTCACTGAGGAACTGACTAGAGGGCAAAAGGCAGAGAAAGAGGAGACAGGGTTCCAAGACAGGAGCAGGCTGGTCTATAGGCCTTCAGGGATGTGGGAAGGGTTTGTGACAGCCCATCAGCAAGGAGACCAGCCGTGAGTTTCCCACAGGAGACTAACATGACTGAAAGGTCACCCAGGTTTGGAGGGGCATTGTATGTGTCTGATATCCATCCTAACACAGAACCCCCAAGTCACAGGAGATTAAAAACACTAAAATTTATTTCTGTCATGTCACTGTCCAAGCCAAGTGGCCCTGAGGTGCAGTGCCACACAGTCACTCAGGAATATGGGGTCCCTCATGTATCTCCATCTTTGACACGTGGCCATCAAGGTCACCATGGTGAGTACTGTCCAGAAGGAATCAAGACACAGAGCATGGGGAGCTTGAAGCAGGGAGTTGAAGCCGTGCCCAGGAGAGGTGGCAGCTTGTCCCCCAGTGCCCACATTCCTTGGGCTACAACTCGATCACACAGTCCCAGCTGGATGCTAGGAGAAGGGAATGTGCTCATGCAGGGTCTACAAGGGAGAGACGTGACAGGGCTGTCAACGGGCACTGTTAGTCTCTGCCACAGTCCACCCCTTGGGTACCACACATCTATGAGTGGCCTCCATCCCACACCTAATAAAAACTCAAGAGGGGACATCTGTTGTCCCATCCAGCCATTGCATGAACCAGTGGCTTACAGACTATAGAGAAAATGTGTCACTGGCCCCCTCATACATGCACACATGTGCATGGACAGGGCATGATGGCTGAGCCGGGGAAAGAACCTCAGTAGCAACTCCTGCTCGGAGAAGGTGAGCACAGCAGCACATGTTTCATGGGGCAGGGATCTGGAGCCTTCCCACCACTGCCCTGGGCTCTGCTCTCTCAGGGAACATACTGTCCATACGTCCATGACCCAGATGCACCCTTTCTAGGCCCCTCCTTGCTTATCTTCCTCTATAGCCCATCTTCCTGGCCATGGGTGACGGGGCCCAGGGGATAATCTAAACTCAAAGACTCCTCTTCTCTCAGGGTCATTGTTTCCACATCAGTGCAACTCCCTGCACACCCAGATGTCCCGTGGATTTGCCTTCAGTGAACTCTGCATGGCAGCAGGCACCTCACAGCCCTTCTCCAGCCTCAATTGTTGAGCCTCATTTATTCATCTGCTCTCTTTTCTCCTTGTCTCTTCCTCTCTGCTTAGCCACAACAAGGCTGAGGTCATGGTCCAGAGTGGTTGTCTCTTCCAGTGCCCATACACACACACATGCACACACACACACACCATTCCTTTTCACTTCTGCTCCAAGTCAGCAGTTCCTGTCCTGCAATGCCTTGGAGTTGCAATGCTCCATGGCTATGACACCCCAATCTATTTGTTCTTCCCAATGCTTAACCTGGGGCTCCAGGCTCAGTATTTGGTGCTCTGCTTTCTAGGAAATCACTGTCAGGGTGTCCTTCAATATTTTGTACTTTATAACATGGATTGCAGCATTTGAAGTACCCTAATACCCTTTCCACACTGTCGGTCCACACCAGTGCCACACACTTTAGGTCATGACTTTCTGTATCAGTCAGAGAAAGCTAGCTGTCATAACAAACAGCCCCAAGTCTCAGTGGTTCACCACAACAAAGGTTTATTTCCCACCCTTGTCATAGTTCCAGAAGAGACAGCTGAGGAGCTCAGCCCACATAGTCCTTAGGCTGCCTTGGTACCAGCCAGCCTGAGCAGAGACAGACAATGCATTAGAGGTCACTGCTCATGGGCCGTACCTGGAAAAGGAATATTGCATGTGGGCCTGAAGATTGTGTGTATCATGTTTCCAGTGTCAGTAGGACTCCAGACTTCAGACTTCTAATCTCAGTCCAACTCCCTCTGCCTAGATGTCTTCCTCTGCCCAAGACACAGGTTCTGATCCACAACTGGGATGCTTCTGCCCAGAACAGAAACAGCAAGCCCCTATCATGTGCCCGCCCTATGGTCTACGGGAGTTTCTGAAGCAGGTAGTTTTCCTTTTTTCTACTTCTTCCAAGCTTGGAAGAAACACTAGGTCCCTCTCATCTATGCCTCTCATGCTTGGGCCCACGTCTTCACCCAGCTGTGGCTGCCACAGTCAGCCTTGCACATCTGTGACCCAGAGCATCTCTGTGTGGCCCCAATGGTCTCCTGTAGGCATTGGAAAGTCACACCTGGATCACAGCAGAGCTCTGCCACACAGACTCATGGGTAAGCCCAGAAGAGCCAGGAATGGTATTCTGCTCCAGAGGGACTTAGGCCAGCAGCAATGAGACCTCTTCCCCCGTCCCTTGAGGACAGTCCTGGGCACCTCTGTGGACTTCAAGGAGTCCCTTCAGGCAACAGCCCCCATTAGCCACAGCTCCCAGCTCACTTCCCACTTGAATAACAGACACTTGTCCCCCACCAACCTTCCACTCCTGCTCCCTGGGACTGAACCTCAAATAAACTGCCAGTCCTAACCTCTCACCACTGGTGGCTCTTTCAGAACAGAGACCCTGCAGATCAACAGGAACCTGGAGTCTTATGGCCTTATAGCTGAAATATTGAAAGCCCAGTAATCTGGGAGCCTGTGGCAAGAGAATCACAAGTTTGAGCCCAGTGTGAGCAACTTAGAAAGACCCTGCTCAAAATTTTTAAAAAGGTAGAAAGATGAAGGCCCTAGGTTCAATCCCCAGATCTGCAAAAAGAGAAAGAACCACAAAAAGGAAAAAAATGGCCAAACCCTCAAAATCCCCAAACCCAACTCAATCTAGAGGCCCAGCCACACTGGTTCGAAAGTCCTTTCCAGCTCAGAGCTCCACCTGTGGGGACTGTGGCATGTGCAGGTGCAGGGACAAAAGACCAAATCTCAGCACAGTGTTCCAGGCTCTGGGCCAGGCTGTTCCCCAACCCCAGTGTCTCACCAACACCCTGGAGCTTCCCCCCACAATAGGCTGAGCAACTTCCTACCCTCAGGTGGGATGTATTAGGTGTCTGCAGAGATAATCAAGCTAAAATGTGGTATTTGAGCGACCCCTCAGCCCAGACCATCATCAGAAGAGGAAACTTGGGTGGAGACACCACAGGAAGTCACAAAGAGAAGGTAGCCACCCACCAGCTGAGGAGAAACCATATCTCTATCTGACACCAGCCTTGGGAACTGGTTGGGGGACAAGTTTCTGTCATTCAAGCTCCAGGCTCAGTGGCCTCTGCCAGTGTGCAGCTCAGTGGGGACCCTTTTGTCCATCCTGTGTCCCTAGAAACAAGGCACTCACTGTCAGCTGGCCACACTCGGAGAATCCAGAAAAGGAACTGAGTATTCAAATTACATGCAAATTAGCCACTTCTAAACCCAAGGCATCTTTTGAGGGGCTTCTGTAGGGAACAGAGGAAAATGCCTGTGAGTGGCTTAGCAACTGTTGGCATGGAAACCAGGCTCCCAGGCACTTAAGGAGACTTCAGACCTAGCCAGGACCAACTATGCGAAACATCCTCTCTCAGAATCTTGCTGGCACTCGAAGCCACCACTTCAGTGGCAGGGAGACCACTCCTGGCCACTGGAGACCAATTTCAGATGGTGCATACAGAGCACAGTTTCCAGAGATTTGAACCCAAAAGGAACACAGTGCAGAGTCTCAGGGGCTGGCAGCTGAATTGTGGCTGGAGATGCATGGTGGACTGCCTGGCAGCCACCACTGGGCCTCCTGGTCCTGATTATGGAGGACTGACTTGTAGTGACCATTCACTTGGGGTTACCATGGCCAGAGACCTGGGCAAAAGGACCTTCCCAGCACAAAATGTGTTCCACAAACACACCACACTTCCAGATGAGGGAAGACACTCCTAGCAGCTTGATGCACAGATCTTGGGGGCTATATTTACATGTGTTCCAGGTGAAATAAAACAAGTTAAAGCAGAGTATGAAATGTGAGGACTCCACCTGAAGGGGAGAAAAAAAACACCTTTGCAACAACAAATTGCTGGAGCCCATGCAGCACTGGGTGAGATCCTTACCCCTCCGAGACAAGTCTCAACTCTTCAGCATTATGAAAACCCAGAGGATTGCTTTGCCACCGAAAATTTATGGCCCTCAAATCATTCCTAGCAGACAGCGCACATTCCCCACAAGGGTGTCCGGCTAGGGCAACCATGCACTCTCCAGAGCCCAAGCGTTTGGTTCCCTGGGTGTCTGCCCTGTGGGGACCACTGCATCTGTCCTGAATTTCTAGGGGATAGCTTGGGAGACTCCCTGTCCCCTAGAATGTACCTGTCACTCCAGTCCACCCATGGTACAGTCAGAATTCCAGCTGCAGGTCGCTGAGGCCATCACCCCCCACCAAACGCTTGATCCTCAAAAAGGAGCGACCAGGAGGGACCGGAGGTCCATGGGGAACCAGTTCACAGCCCACATTCCCATCCTCTCACACTGTTCTGTCCCCATAACTCCAGAGACAGGGATATCAACAGGGAGACTATTTCTGCAGACCCCAAAAGGAGGGACAATAGAGGAAGTACACAGGTTTGCATCAGAAGTCAGATCCCACACCTCAAGAGCCTCCATGGCTCCCCATTGCTACAGCTTGGTCCAAGGCCCTGCCCAACACCCCCGGCCCCTACCTAACTGACTGTAGTCTGCTGTACACCAGACACGCCCCCACATTAACACCCCCTCTGCAGTACTGGGAGTGGAACGCACTGCAGTATTTTGCTATAGAGCTACATCCCTGGCCCTTTCCATTTTGTATTTTGAGACAAGGTCTCTATAAATTGCCCAAATTGATCTCCAGCTTGTGATTCTCCTGCCTCAGCCTCCCAAAGTGCTAGGATCATCCCAGGCATGTGCCGCCATGCTCAGCCCCCAGGAAACCTCCAGGACCCAGAGTCCAGCACCCAGAGTCACCCTGCTGTGGAGATGAGGAGAAGAACAGCCACAGAAACGAGGCCTGAGAGTTCAGGCCTCTCCTCACTGTCATGGAGCTGGAAAGCGCCGGGTGGAGGCACAAACCTAGCTGTCCAGCACGGCTCGGGGGTGCTGGCTGGCAGGGAGGCATGAGGGCCAGGGAACCCATCCTCCGCTTAGGCTTTCTGGACTGAGACGGGAGGTGGACGGGGCCACTGAGGGCCACGGCCCTCTGCATTGAAAGCACCCCCCTTTGGTTTCTGGGGTCACACTCACCACAGACCCAAGAGCAGCAGCCCTGGCCCAGTGGGTGTCGCCACTGCCCAGCCTCCCTGCTCCCTTTGAAGTTCAAAGAATGGGCCTCTCCCTCCAAAGCAGGCAGTAAATCAGGCAAGAGAAAGGAAACTGTCCATCTCGCTGAGTTATGGTGGCCAGGGCCAGACAGCCTGCACCCCAGGACTGCCAGCCCCACTATACCTGCCCTCTCCCTGTGCTGCCCGCGTCCTCTTTCCCCTTCCCTGGCTCTCAGGGCACCTGGATGGAGGCCCCACTATGCATTCTCTGTCCAGCAGCGGATTTGCTTGCACTTCCATATGTCCTGTGACAGGGAGCTCACTCCTAGGCCCTATCAGCTCTGGACTAAGCTCTCCCTTACTCGTGGGATTTGGGAGTGGCTTCTTGTGACACTCCCACTTCACACTAACTCTCTTTCTCTTCCCCCCACACCACGAGAGCTCTGTAGAGATGAGGGAACCAACAACTTTGTCTCTGGGGATCTCGGTGTCTGCCAAGAGGACCTAAGTGTGTACCGATGGGAGCGCAGAGATCGGGGCAGTGCAGGGTCCAGGAGTGAGGTGTGCTCGCGTTAGGGGCGCTAAGTAGGTGTGCAGCCTGTGTAGCATGTGGAAGTGTGTGGGACACAGGCAGGGCATCCAAGGCCACGGGCAGGTGAGCTGTGACCCAACCGGGTGGGACAGCTGTCAGGAAGCAAAGTCCCTTCCCAGCGGAGCTGGAGGAGAAGGCGGTGCCGGGTGGCAAAGGCCAGGCGGGCTCACGGCTGGGACTCAGGGCCAGTGCAAAGCAGAAGAGACCAAAGGTTAAGACCGACGGCCCAGGCTGGCTGCTGCCACCACACAGCCCACTCACCTCCTGCCAAGGCCACGCCCTCCTGGAGGGACACAGGTACTGGGGGGCCTTCTGCCCCTGCTGCACTTCTGGTCACCTCAACTACTCCTGGCCCGGTTTTTGCCCTCTCTGGGCTCATCCGGGTTCTCCATCTCCATGGGAACCATTATTTAAGCCACTGCCACCTCCTACCAGGGCAACCAACAACCCTTAACTGGGTCTCGATAGGTGATTCTAGGAGCTGTCACTGTCCCTGCATCTTTCTGTCACATCACCCAGCAGAGACCCACTGAGAACCACAGAAAGACTCAGAAGCCATCACACATGGTGCTTGTCTAACCTGTTTTGTTTTTTGAGACAAAGTCTTGCTATGTAGTACATGCTGGCCTTGAACTCACTATGTAGGCCAGGCTGGGCTCAAACTCCTCCTGCCTCAGCCTCCCAGGTGCAGGGATGTCAGGCATGTATCACCACACTTGCTCTTTCTATTTCTTTTTTTCTTTTTTGTAGAGAGGATTGAACCCATGGCCTTCACACTGAGCTACATCCCCAGCCTTTTTCAAAACTGTTTTATTTTCAGAACTGGCCTTCCCCAGCTGCCCAGACTGGGCCCCTAATAATATTCAGTCCCATTCAGACACAGCCACCAACCAAGAGACTGAGGTGGATGGTTCCCACCAGACCTGGAAGCCCCACCATGCTGTGGCATGAGAGTCCCTCATACCCTGGAGAGCCCCATGTGATCACCCCAAAGACTGCCACAAAGTCACACTGCAGTCATAGCCCCAGAGAGGCCTCAAAGTCCCTTGCTGCCATGTGTGAGTTACAGCTGGTGAGAGCCTCCAGGGCACCAGCGGCTCCACAATAAGCTCAGAGGTGAAGGCTTTGATATTTTCAGGGCTGATGGGGCTCTTGGCATTCTCCACTTTGGGCTTGCAAGGAGGGGGAATCCCATTTGCAGCACGCAGGAAGGACATGGCTATTCAGGGACTGTGCAGTTCCTTGGCCCATCCAGCCTCTGATTCATCTGTCCTTTCTGTAAAGACCAAAATGACCTCTCCTTCCAAATAAGCTGGCTGTGGAGACAGGAAGACCCAAAGAGTACCAGAGAGTACACAGTAAGCAACTGCACAGAGAGAAACTGCGCCAGACACCACCTCCCACAGGGAAGGTAAGACACCTCACCGTGGTCACACAGCAAACCTGGGCACCCGTGCAGCACTGGGGCCCTTGGCGAAAATCCAAGTCTCCCAGGGCTTCTGTATTCCTCTCTGTAAAATGCTGTGGGTATTTTACACAACCCAATACATGTATGACAAAATGTTTAGTGATAAACCCTCTTTTTTGTGTGTGAGATAAGGTCCCACTATGTAGTGCAGGTGGCCTTGAACTCACTGTGTAGCCCGGGCTGGCTCAAACCCAAGGCAATCCTCCCGACTCCTGAGATTACAGGCATGCACCACCACACCATGCTCAAACCTGTATTTATTTTTTTGAGCCAAGCCATTCAAAAAACTTCAAATCATTTATTTATCCCAGGAATCAAACTCAGGACCTGTGCTTGCCAGGCAAGGCCTATGCTGCTGAGCTATACCCCCCATCATTCCAAATCACTTTTTTAAAATGGAAAATGTAGTCATTTTCCTCCCTGTCCCCAGCCAAGATACCAGGAGCTCCAGGGCTCCAAGAGACTAAACTTCACTTAGGAGCTGAGCGTGAAGACCCTGAGATGTGGAATTCGGGCTCAGCCACCACCTCCAGGCACCTATGGGAAGGAAGGGAGCAGATTCACCCTGCCAGCCATGCAAGGATGCCCGGGCCTGCTCACCAGGTCAAAGCACCGAAGCTGTGGCTTGCCCAGGCTGAGGCAGAAGGCTTCTGCTTAGGACCCAGGCATGTTTCCAGCCTGCAGCCCGGCACGCTGGTATACACCTATGCGGGCCTATCACAGGCTGAGGTGGGTAGGCTGGGTTGAGTTCGAGGCCAGTCTGGGCTAATAGTCATTTCAAGGCCAGCCTGGACTACACAATGAGACCCTGTGTCAAAAACAAACAAACAAACAAACAAACAACCCAGTTTACCAGGTGTCTTTGGGGAGGTCCAGTCCCCTTTCCAGGCCTCAGTTTCTTCTACAGTTGCAATACCAGGGGACCCGAGAGCCCAGATTCTACCAGGACTCCAGCTCTTTCCTTCTCTGGTGCACTCTCACCCCTGGCCTTCACACCTAGGAAGGCCTTCCTGGCAGTGCCAAGTTGCCCACTGGCTCCCTGCAGCCACTGTCAGCCCAAGCCCAGCAGAGAGCATAAGGCTGCCCTTGGTGTCCTCACAGACTCTCATGACTGGAGTTGATTGGCCCGTTCTATCTCATGTCACTGACCCTGACCTCCAATCACTGTTCCTAGTAGAGGCATGCCCTTCTCTGATTGGCCAGGTCTGAGTCCCACACTTACCTCTGAAGTCTAGAATAATATAATCCACTCCACCTACAAAACTGTATTATCCTGCCAAGATGATCAAGAAATCCTCCTTGGGTCCTGGGAAGCCCATGAATAGCCACAAGCAAAGAGGGTACCCAAGGTGTGCAGGCCCTGGAGCCCCATCCTTAAATAGCCAACACCTGGGGACCAAGAAGGCTCAGGTGGCTCTGGCTGCAGGAAGTGGGTGGCCTAACCCCACTCAGCACTCCTTTCCTCGGCCCATGCTCACTTGCCATGCCCTCGCCCACCAAGAGTAAAGCCTCACTGGTCTCCTCTTTACCTGTGCTCCCTGCCCAGTGCAGAAAGATTTGCTGTTAGATAAAGAGACGGACAATTGGGTGGTGAGAGAGGATGGATGGATGGATGGATGGATGGATGGATGGGCAGACAGGTGGGAGAAAGGATGAATGGATAAGTGAATGGATGGCTGAATGGAAAGATAGGTGGGTAGGTGGTAAGTGAATGGATGCTGGATGGGTGGTGGGTGAGTGGGAGGATGGATGAATAGATACATAGGAGGGAGGTGCGTAGGTGGGAGAATGAAGAGGTGGATGTGTGGATGGATGGATGGGTGGATGGATGGGTGGATGGATGGGTGGATGGGTGGATGGATGGATGGATGGATGGATGGATGGATGGATGGATGGGTGGATGGGTGGATGGATGGGTGGATGGGTGGATGGTGAGTGGGTAAGAGGAGGACTGGACACTCAGAGGGGTGGATAAATAAGTGAGCCCACAACTTGGTAGGGGGAATATAGATGGGAATTAACCTTCCAGATCATGTCTTTCCTACTCCACAGGACTGGGAACTCACTTATTTAAGCTTCCAGCCCCTGTGCCCAGCCCATGTCCCACGGCCTCCAGCTCTGACCTTTGTGAAGCAGCAGGAGGGCAGTGGCCAGGACCCCAGAGGGAGGTTTCTTTCTGTGCTGAGTAGCTCCTGCCACTGCTCTTCATTAAGTGAGGTCTCTGCGACCGGATGCCCTCTCAGTACTCCCCACCCATTCCTGTCCTGGTCTCAGGGGTCCTCGTTGCCACATTTAAGAGCTCTGAAGAGTTCAGGGTGAAGTAGCAGTCACTTCCCTCTTTATAGGACCCATGCCTTGGGTAATGTGACCTAGGGGTATATTTGCTTCTCTGTACCATGCAGGGTCCACGCAATTCATTCCTGGGAACAGCCTCACAACCTGGCTTCCTCTGCCAGCCATGTGCAGCTTGCACTTTGGAGAACAGTGCTGGAGCCATTGTCTACTCCTAGTTGGATTCACTCAAGGGGTTCCTGCCAGCAGGACAAGGCCACTGTGAGACTTGGGGTCTGAGCAGCCACATGATACCTTCTCCCTTGGGGTGGCTGTGGCAGGAAGTGGGCACTCTGTGCCCAGGTTCCCATACACAGGACGATGGAGTCCAGCAGCCAGACAGGGCTTGGTTCTTCAGAGAAAGGCCGTGGCACAGAGAAGGGCTCCCAGGTGGAGGCGCTGCAGGTGCCAAGACCTGAGACAGGAGTGTGTGTGGAGGTGGCGGGTGGGTCCCCAGTGTGGCCTGGAGGAGCCAGACTGCAGGAGCAAAGATGGCAGGAGCTCCAGCCCCAGGGAGGAAGCCTGCACCCTGCACCCATCAAACCTTCGGAGCCAGCGAAGGCAGTGCGGCGCGGCTCGGGTCCCCTCCGATCCTGGGATTCTGGGGGCAGGAACTGGTATGGAGAGTCTCAGTGAAGTGCAGGCACACACAGCGGGGAAACCCGGAGCGAGGGGTCCCCACTGCTGCCCCGTGGGGGCCTCGGGGTGTCCCGAAGCTGCAGGAGATGATGCTTCCCAGCAACAGGGGCTGATGTCACCATTCACTGTCAGGGGGAGCAGCGCGGACCTGGGCCCGGCAGGGACTTCCTAAGCTAAGGGAGTGTCTGCCGGTGAAAGGGCCGGGGCCATCGCTGCCCGGCGACACCCAGTGGTGGGCACCGGGGCCG
This sequence comes from Hydrochoerus hydrochaeris, assembly GCA_004027455.1. Taxonomy (NCBI): domain Eukaryota; kingdom Metazoa; phylum Chordata; class Mammalia; order Rodentia; family Hydrochaeridae; genus Hydrochoerus; species Hydrochoerus hydrochaeris. The sequence continues at coordinate 206,071 of PVLA01003114.1, forward strand.
CGACACCGACAGCTCCTGCCCAAGGTCACAGGCGCGACAGGCAGGACACGCGGCGGCGGGGCGGGAGGAGGAAGGAGAGCGCCCCTCTTCTAGGCGGCGTCCTCGCCCGCGATCACGTCATCCCGGGACACCGCCGCTGTCCCGGCCCGGTCCCGGTCCCCGTCCGTCCTTCATGACCTCATCTCTTGGCTGAACCCCAGCACGGCGTCTGGGCCGGATCGATGCGGCTTGGCAGCGCCCACGCCCTGCCCCCCTCCCAGGGACAGCGAGGCCGCCAGGGTCGCTGCGCGTGGTCCCCACGCACGCGCTCCGCCCCCTGCAGCCCGGGTTCGGCTCCAGCCCCGGCTCTTCGCGTCCATCCCAGGGCGCCGCGGACCCACCTGGAGAGCTGGCGGGGGACGGATGAGGCCTCAGCGGCTGCAGGGCCCTGGCACGGACGCGCACGCAGCCTGCAGCCGCGGGGCGTGGGGGCAGCACCCTCACCCTTCGCAGCCCGGTTGTCCGTCAGTCCCTCAGCGGTTGGGGAGAGCGGGTGGCGCGAAACCCAGCACTTATGATTCCAACGTGCATTGTTGCCTGCCTGTCACCGGGGCATGCCGGGAGGCTGAGGCAGAAGGATCTCAAATCCTAATCCCGCCGGGAAATGTAGTGAAACTCTATCTGGAAATGAAGAATAAAAAGGGCTGGGGATGTAGCTCAGCGCAAAACCCCTAGATTCAAGCCCCAGGATCAAAAATAAATAGGAAAGCTCAGTGCCAGGCTGGGAAGCACTCAGAGGACACTTCCCTCACCTGCACCCTGTGCCTAGGTGGGAGAGCAGCTCAGCAAGGCCAAAGGCAGGCTGGAGCTCAGAGCATGGCAACCAGCGCAGTGACACAAAAGTCACCGGGCCTTCAGGCTGGTGGTGGTGGGTTGCAGTTTTTATTTTTACTTTCATTTTATTATCTTGAAGGTAGTAAAATACAGCACAACAAGACAGAACAAAATCAATCGAGACAGTGCAGTGACATGGGTACAGAATGTGACAACCAGTTACCGGGATAACACCAACAGATACCATAGTATATCTCGTTATCTTCACAATAGTTGTCCTTTCAATTAGGTACAGCAAAGTCAAACCGAATACAGAACATCATAAAACCTATCAAAACAGAGTATTGAATAGAGCAAAATGATTAATCAGAACAAAGCAAAACAGTGATAACAATATTTGCCTTCAAAGAGATGGTGGAAGGAAATCCCCCTATTGGCTACATTGCATATGCTCAGCCTCCCAAGAGCTGCTCAGACCTCTGGCTCCCAGTTGCTGACGGGGGAAGGGGAGGACTGGATGTTTGACCCTCAGTCTGCGCACTGGAAGCCTCAGGGCTGTCTACCAGGGAGGCGAGCAGCTTCGTTTGTTGCCCAGCACCCTAGGTTCCACCATGGCAAGAATTTCAGGAGATGCTGGCTGGCTGGTTCTCTCCCTGGGTCCCTCACCGCTTGCTTGAGCCATGGCTGCTCACCAGAGAGGTGAGCAGGTTCTTCACAGTTTTTATTTTTTACTCTGAGACAAGGTCTCAGTCACTATGCTGCCCAGGCTAGTTAGAACTTGAGCTCTACCTGCCTCAGCCTCCCAGAGTACTAGGATTACAGGCATGCACCCCCAACTCCCAGCTTGTTTTCATACTTTAAAAAGCATCAAATTTCTATATAAAATTTCTGTGCTAAATCACTTAAAACCCAAACTTTAGACCCCAGCGGGCTGAGGCAAGGGCTCCAGAGAGACTGTGGCATGCGCTGCCTACTGGGCTGCATCTGAGCGGTGCTGGGCACTGTGGTGGCTTGGACCTCCCGCCTCCAGCTCAGGGCTAATGCCTGACTTGCTCAGACTGATCTCGACACTCTGCCTCCTCACCTCAAAGATGGGTCCCCATAAATCAGGATGGGACCAATTTCTGCATGGCATCTTCTTGCACCAGGAACTGGCACAGAAATGGCCTGAATCACTGCAAAATCTAGAACTACAACTGACCTGGAAATCCTCTGAGTGAGGGTTGGAACCACTGCAGCCACTTTGCCATCTTGAGGGAGTTGAAACTCCAGAAGCCAAGAGAAGGAAAATCACCCATGAGGGAGTCTTGGGCCAGAACTATGGCAGTGGAGAAGGTATAGGTAACCAGGAGGAGGAAGACTCGGGAGATAAACAGAGGGTGAGGGGACTTTGCACCTAGAGCTTCATTGTCCCCATCACCATCTCCCATGATATGTGTCACCTCCTTTGCGACTGCTTTCCTGGACCTATGATGCTGCCTCCGAAGAGTAAGAGCACAAACAGAGTCCCAGCTTAGAGGCCTCCATGAAGAAGCCAGATTGAATCTGGTCCCTTCCTGTCCCACTCTTGCACCTAGGAGTGACCCTTTGATTCAGCTCTAAGTAATGGATTGCAAGCAAACACAACCCACAGCAGCGTCCAGTAACCTTTCTTGAAAGACATCAGAAACCCACCTTTCTCTTCTTCCCACCTTTTCTCCAACCTGCTGCTCAGCACTCAGAAGTGATTGGAACTCCGGTGAGCCACCTTGGACCACAGAACCAGACTGCATCTAGGTTTGGCAGAACCAGGAGCCGCAGGAGGCCGGCCCCACTGTCCGACATGCGCCCCTTCATGTGAGGAGATGTGACATCATCTCCCGGATAACCCATTGCTATTGGGGTTTCCTTTACTGTTCAACCCTCCTGATGCATCCAGGGGGTACAAGAGGCCTGTGTCAGGCATCCATCTGTTCGAAGCCAGACGATGACTCAGGACACCTGCTCCGTCCTCTCCCGATGAGTCACAAGTCCTCTTGCCCTCAGGGCACCCTGGCCACACCCTGTCTCTTTTCCACCATGATGAGCACTGGGACACCGGGCTGTGCAGGGCTCCAGTGTGGCCCTGGCAAGGCCCTTCCCTTCTTTGGGCCCATATACTCTGTGGACCCCATGACGTCCCCCTCAAACCTCAGGGCCAAAGGTCCTCAGAGGTCTCCCAGCCTGGCCCTGTTCCTGGATAATGTGTCCCAAGTGCTGCTTGGATACTACAAAGGGTGGGGAGGTAGATCCCTGCTCTGCAGTCAGCCCAGTGCCAGTGAGCCCAAACTGGGAACCAGGGCCACCCACAGAGTGGACACCAGCCCTGCCCCAGCTCTGGGTCCCCAACCTTCCCTGTGCTAAGCAGGCACAGAGGATAGAGACCAGGGCACAGAAGGCAGCCTCTCCCCACCACTCATCTGCCACCTGGTCACTCTGAATCCTCACACTGGGAAGAAAGACAAATACCCCACATCCCCTCCAGCTCAGTGGAGTGGGAGAGTGCTACAAAAGCACAGGGCAAGGGAAGGGACCAGGCTGAAATGCGGCCTGCAACCCACCTGACTCAGCTTCCCAGTGTACAGCGCCGCATCCAGAAATCAATTCTGCTTTACAGGTGGGGAAACTGAGGTGGAAGGTAAGCTTTCCAGGGTAGCCCAGCTCACAAGCCCCACATGTGTCCCTGGGGACAATGCCCTGTCCCCTGCCTTGTCCCTCAGGATAAGCCTCCGACTTGCAAAAGTGAGGCAGAAGCCCAAGCGAGCCATGCTGGCCCCGTGCATACCTTGAGTATTTAAATTCTTTTTCATAATTATCTCAAATAGTAATTATGGCTGAGGCACATGCGCTTAGCTTGGACAAGAAACCACCTGCCTCTCATTTTTTGTCAAAAGTGGAAATGCTGACATTATTTCTGCAGTGCTCTTCTGGGCTGCTTTCACAGTCGATGCCAGCTTAACCACAAGAGAATCCCCAGGCAATGCTACCGGGTGATTCAGTCCAAGAGGGCTGCTGGGGCAGGGCCAAGAGGGGACACAGAGAAGGGAGAAGCCGAGGCTGCCCCTCACCCCGAAGCAGCTCTTGTCCCCGAAAACCTCACAATCAGCCACCAGGTTCTGGAGAACGTGGCCCCAAGATATGCAGGTGTTTATCCAGCATGACCAGGGACACAGAGATGCCCTCCCTGGAAGAGGAGGCTTGTGGCATGGCCACAACCAGGAGGCAGGTGTCCCCAGCTCCAGGTCCGTGTCTGCCATAGGATGGCCTTGTCCACCACTTCTGAGCCAGATGTCCCCATGTGACACAGGAGCTGATTGAGCCTCAGGGCACACAGCTGCTGGCTCCCAGCAGGCCCGGCCCAGGCAAAGGTCACTTAAACAGTGGAGCTCTCCTGATCTGAAGCCCCCATGTCAAAAATGCCACTGTCATTATTATCAGCCGCGTATAGGACACAGGCATGGTGCCAGATAGCTAGCATGCATTCTGTCACCTGTCTTGCACAAGGCTGCCATGCCACCTATCTGCTATCACTCCCAGGGCACAGGTGGGGACATTGAGGCTCGGAAACCTACATGGTACCTCGACCGACACCCAGCACTGCAAGCCACAATGTCACTGAGCATCAACAACGTGTCCCCTATAGATCAAACAGTCTCACTTTGAGACGCAGCACACAGGGGCAGAGGCACCTCGAACGGAGTAGTGTGGCCCGATTCTGCAGGTGTTGCTCCCTCTGGGTGGCAGGGAAGAGGAGCAAGGCCAGGACAGTGACACAGAGAGGGAGAGGCCCTGTCTGTAGAACTCACCTCGGTCCTAACCGCGTCCTCTGCTGCCCCCATGTGGCCAGAAGTATGAGCGCAGCCATTCGGAGCCTGCGCTAGCTGGGGAGACCGCGCTGGGCCTAAGGAAGGGTTCCCAGATACAGGTGCGGGGTACATCCCTGCGGAGCCCCGCCACCCAGGTCCCCTTTTACAGACAGCGGTGCACACATCTCGAGCACCTGGGTATGGCATGCGCGCCCCCGAGCATTCTCCCACGTGCATGAAATGTGCCCTTGGCCCCGTTTTACAGCAAGAAACCGAGACCAGAGCGGCCGGCCGCGTGCCTGTCTGGTCCCCAAGGTCACGGTGCTGGCCTGGCGCAGCGCGGCCCGGTGAGCCTCTGCTTTATTCTCCAGGACAGAGAGTGCTGCGGTCCCAGCAGTTCCCCGCCGTAGTCACCCGGGGGGAGGCGACACTGCGTCCTACGCCCAAGGGTCCCACGCCTGGAGCCAGCGCCAACCATTCCGCGGCGGATGCTCGAGGCTGTCCCGGTCCCCGCCCCCCGGAAGCTGGCACTGTCAGCGGCCTCGGTGCCAGAGGAGGAAGCCAAGGCATGGGACGGAAAATGACCGCCGGGGTCCCCCGGCCGAGGGCTGATGCGATACCATGCGACCCCCAGGCGGCGAGGCCTGGCTCCGGACTGAACTCGGCGACAGCGCAGACGCCGGGGGGGGGGACCTTCCCGGAGCCGCCCGGGGACCCGCGTGCAGTGCCAGGGGGAGGGAGTGGCCCTGGCTTCCCCACCCGAAGGACGTGGGCTCGGGCGCCCCCTGGCGGTGGCCTTGGGCGGGCATGCTGGGAGAAAGCGGCGGCAGGACGCTCGGGTTGTGGCCCGGTGCTGGGGACCGGGGCGCGCCACCTGCGATCCCCGGGTCACCGGCGCTTCCAGTGGGGGGACCTGGGCCTGCACCCTGACCATAACCCTCGTCAGGGTCTTCCTCCTGTGTCCCCCAAACTGTAGCTACGGACGACTCCAGAGTAGAGCCCCACGTCTCGGCCAATACAGACCCGAAGCATTGCGCGCTCCACCGTTCCCATGGCAACCAGGCCGCCGGAGACAACCCCAAGGCTGAGCTTTCCGCGTCTACGCTGCTCAGCAGGAGCCAGGCGTAGGGTACCGACGGAGAAACTGGGATGTGAAAACTGCTTCCCCAGCCCCCACCCAGCACGCTCAGGTTTATTCCCCATGCGAGCACACAGAGGACAACAGCGCCTGGTTCCGAGGGATCCAGACTCTCATGGCCGCCTCCGTGTGTGAAATAGTATCAGCACGTGGGTGCGCCTGCAGGCCACTGTGTAGGGAATAGGGCCACAAGCAGTTGGGGGAAGTCGGGATAAGATGATTGGGACACCTCCTCCTGAGCGGCTGAGGGCCAGCGTGTGCCGAGCAGTGGAACATCAGGTGCAAAGACCCTGGGGCCAAAGGGCTGTGAGGACGGAGCGGGCATGGGGCAGGGAGGAGCCTTGGCAATGACCAGACGGGCGGCAAGGGAAGCAGGCAGTGGTGGGACCCAGAGTATCCTCAGGTCCTGCACAGCGCTGACTCATGGCTGGGTGTGAGGGTCAGGGGAGGAGCCGGGAGGAGAGAGGTCAGGTTCCAGAACATTCTGAAGTTTTGTGATGCAGGAGTGGGAGTGATCTGGTTTGGGGTGGGTGTGAGAGAATAGAGGCAGGGAAGGAGCAAGGTTCAGAAGTGTTCTGGGGTCCAGTAGGCAGGGCTGTCCATGATTTGGACAAGGAGGAGAGAGAAGAAAAGTCAACTGCCACTTGATCAATAGTGCCACCTCTCCTGTCCCTGGAGGTCACCTCCACCTTGACATTCTGGCCCTGGTTCGCTCCCTGGGACTCCTGTTTTTCATCGTTGTTATGATTTTTTGAGACAGGGTCTCACTGTAGCCTGAGCTAGCCTCAAACTCCTGAAGCAGGAGGCTCCTGCATCAGCCTCCTGACTGCTTAGATCACAGGCCTGGAACACTTCTCTAGCCCTCCAGCTTGGGCAAGAGCTGTGTGGGTCAGAGAGGGGGCACCCAGGGAGGGCAGGGACAGGTATCATATGGGCTTCCACCCTTGGCACACACCAGAGGAGCCAGAGGGGTGGGTGCAAAATGAGGCCATCCACAGTGGGGAAAGCAAGGCCAGGCTGGCCACTGTCTTCCCTTTGTGGAGGCAGTGGTCCCACCCCAAGGAGTTCCCACCCCGGCCATCGGGAGAGGGTGGGCTGTGACCAGGTCTAGGGGGACACAGGCTTAAATCCTGGCCCCTTCCTGATCCCTTCTGTCCCCACCCTTCCTGGGTCAGAGCCGGGATGGGGAAAGGACAGGCCCAGAAACCTTGGGCCCCACCATGTCGGCCTGGCCTTGAGCTTCCAATTTGATAAATGGACAGAGATAGGACAAAGCTTGATCCCACACCAACCTTGAACACAGCCAGAGGTGGACCCCTGGTTCCAACTGCTGCCACCACTGCCCCTCAGCTTTCCTCCTGCCTGGCCCCCTCTGGCCCGGCTCTGCCCAGCATGGACCTTCAGACAAACAATCACCACCACCTGAACAGCTCGCCAACACCCCAGCAGGGCGGCCTTTACCCACTCCACCAAATGAGTATCAGTGCCTCCTGTGGCCTGTCCCTGGTGCTAGGTGCTGGGGACTCTGACAGGTTTTTCTGCACTTTCCCTGGAAGTGCCACACTGGAGGGAAGCAGTTGGGTGAAGCAGGCAGACAAATCCTGACTGCTTGTCCCCCTGGGAATGCCCAGCTCGGGGACAACTCAGTGGCGGCCCCTTTCTCACAGAGATGTACACAGAGCCACGGCCACTCGTGTCCTCGGCCTGAGGCAAAGGACAGCCCCCACCAGCTCATCAGCAGAGCTCGTTCTCACTCGTGTCCAGGGCTACCTACAAGGTGCCGTCGCCTCCTGGTTGCTGCGTGCGTGCGCGCCCGCGTGTGTCTGTGTGTGCGTGCACGCGCGGGCCGGGCCAGCCCCGGGGAATTTGGGTATGTCTGCAAATTCTCCCAGGCAGATCCAATTCTGTGAAATGGCAGTCATCAAAACACCAAAAGAGGCCTGTGCGGCACAGCAGCGTGCTTTCTTTTCCCCCATCGCTCTTGGCAATGGAACCGGGTCCCTAAAAAACCAAAAATGTCACTCAGGCTCGCTGCGTCCACGTCGACCTGGCTTGGGCTCCTTTCCACTTGGGTCCAGAGAGTGGTAGGTAGCCACGGCTCGCTTTGCGCCTGCGCAATCGCCAGCAATGCTAAATGCTGCCGCCAGGTGTCGCTGCGCACGCACGGAGCTGGGAGAAACCTTCAAACCAGGACCTCGGGTCCAGCTGTGCTCACTGCGCGGGCTCCTGGGTGCCCTGCGGGGCAGCACTCCTCTTGCCCGTTACTTTATTTTTGCTGGAATGAAGATTGAATCCACGGCTTTCGCACTGAGCTATATCCCAGCTCTTTTTGAGACGGGATCCCACTAAACTGCCTTGGTATCCCCCTGCCTCAGCCTGCCACAGGTGTGCGCCAGGACACCCGGTTCAGACTTTAAACAGAAGGTGGAGAGAGTCCCTGTGGGCCCTCGTCCCAACATAGACCTCCCCCACCGGCTATGCTCCCCACCCTGTGCTGCCCGGCCCTACCTCCCGCCCCTCGGGCCCCTGGTAACATTTCTCAGGGTTCCAAGCCCTGCCTGCTTCCGGCTGGCTCTGCGCTTGGGGGTCCGCACGGGTGTAGACTCTGCTGTCTGGCTTCTTGCGCGCAGGAACGTGTGTTTGGAGTCCCTTCCTGTCTGGTCATGTCTGCGCGTGACACCCGAGGCCTGCTGTCCACCAGGGGTTCGTCCCCTCTCCTCCTGAAGGGCAAGAGTGCCTTGCCAGTTCCTGCAGTTATGAATAAACATACTGTAAACATCTGTGCCAGGCTTCTGAATGGACCCTGGTGCTCAGTTAATTTGGATAAATCCTCAGGATGTGATCTCGGGGTGCGTTTGTTTTTGCGAAAAATCGCCAAGCTGTCCCCCAGAGTGGCTTTTGCACTCTTCCCAGCAGTAGCAGAAAGCTCCTGTTCTACCCTCATCAGGACTTTCGGTTTTGGCCATTCCACTAGATATGTAGAGCAGGCACCATGTCAGCGGGGACCCGTCTCAGGACCCCAGTGGGTCCTATCTGAACCCTATGGAGACTATGTTTCCCATATATAAGTTTTATTTACAAATTAAGTGGGTGTGCTCCCGCACACCTGTAATCCCAGCACTCCAGAGGCTGAGGCAGGAGGATGGCTGCAAGCTGGAGGCCAGCCTGGACTACAGTGAGACCCTATCTCAAAAGCCAACAGAATCTTAATTTATAAATTGGACCCACGAAGAGACCGACAGCAACCTTAATACAATAGAAAGATCCTGACTGTACTGTAATAAGGCTGCGTGTGTGGGCTCTCATTGTACCTTCACCTTTTCACCTATAGGAAGCATTTTCGGTTTTCTCTGACGCAAGGGAATCACCAGCATTGCTATTCTTACACTGGGGATTCTTACCAAGTACCCTAGGGGGTCACTTGAACACCAGCACGGAGATATTGTGACAATGGGGCCGTCACAACTCAGAGAGCCCATGACCCCTACGGCCACTCAGTGCCTAGTAGCATGGATGTGCGTGGGTCACTTCGGGGCAGGCACAGAGGGACAGCGCAAAATCTCACCCCACTCCACGGCAGCCTTCCTTCCCCGTGGGAACCTAGGAGTTACTTAGTTCTGGGATTTCTCATTTAATATTCGTGGGCAGCAGTTGACCGCAAATCCCCAACACTGTGGCCAGCGAAGCCTGGGGTAACGTGTCCACCGCTGTGGTGTCTGGTTGCTCTTGGACTGGCAACTCCTTGTGACTGTTTGCTGTGGGTTGGCCCAGGCGAGGCGTCTCTCCAGCCCTCCCGCCCCTTCTGTCCGTGATCGCCCCTGGCGCTCCGTGGTAGCCTCAGCTGTGGCAGGTGGGCCAGGGTGCCCACCACAGAAATACTTTACATGTTCAAAGGCCTACATGGCTGCCCCAGCGAAGCGGCGGGCAGAGTCGCTGGGTGGGAGATGCAGCCACCAGGGGGCGCCATTGCCATGCAGATGAGTTAGACCTTGGAACCTGGAGGGAGCGAGGGGGAGGAAAGGAGACTTTCTCTCCCTGGCTTGCAGAAAGGATGGAGGTTTATAAAATCCTAACACATGGGCAAGATGGAGCTTCAAGGCCTGCGTCCCAAGCTCAAAAACTTCCATAGCAGCTTACATAACTTCAGTGCCAGGGAGCTCACTACCTCCTGCTGAGCTCCGTAATCCATCTCAAGTCAATTCTGCCTGGGTAAAAGAGCTGCAAAGTAAAGCAGACACCACCAGGCCTTCAGAGATCACAGCACCCACCCGCTGAATCCAAAACATGCAGAACAACTTCACTCCAAAAACCACAAGAAAGAGAAAGCTTAAGATTTTTAGAAAAGCTCAAAATATAAATGTTAATGGGAAGATGCTCGCTGTTTACATGATAGCTCAGAACTCCCCTAAAAAATGCACCCACCAAGCAAGGGACACTCCAGGCCTCAACCCACAGGACAGGGCACCCAAAGGTGCTGCCTTTCCAGGGGACAACTGATGCAATGTGGTCAGAATAGAGGTCCCGTGGGAACAGCAGTGCCCTCTTGGTTGTGTATCCAAAGAAATCCTCAAACAGGTCCCATTCCCTGCAGCAGGGACCCACAGCACCCTGAGCGCATCTCTGGCGCACGCCAGAGGCCCTCCACGAAGTGTAAGTGTCCCTGGGAGGGAACAGTAGCAGCAGCAGCCTGGATCCACACATCAAAAAATTCTGACACGTTTACAACCACCAGGCACCAAAGTCTTCACACATTGGAAATGTGGTGGCACTGCTTGTAATCCCAGCATTCTCGAGGCTGAGGCAGGAGGACTGCAATTTCAGGACATCTATCACTAAACATCGTCAAAGCAACCAAAAGCACACGCACCACGGAGTAGGGCGGGGAAAGAACTTTAGTAGAAAAACCACTCATTCCCACAGCCACAGCCAAGTGTCAAGGTCAGTTCAGCCAATAATGACTCTTAGAGCCTACATGACATTCAAAGTGACAAACCAGTGCCTGAGGTCGGAATTTAGGAAACTGGGAGGCAGAAATATGAGACAAGCGGAAAAAGGGGTTGCAGGAACAATAAAAATAAGATCACAAAGTGTCAGGTAACAGGGTAATACCCGACCCCAAGACAGCTTTAAGGCATGAGGTATAGCTGAGGTCTAAAATGTCCCCAAGTCTCGTGTGCCCAGAGACGGGGCTTTCAGAATATGATTGGATTGGGGGGAGGGGGACAGAGAGGACCCTCGTGTCAAGCTGGCAGTTCTGTCACATTCAGACACCACAATCAAATGCCAACATCTGTCAGAAAGAAAGTGGACAAGGTGGCTGATTTTTTTCCTTTATAGCCTTTTTGTACTATTTGTTTTTATAGTGTACATGTGCTACTTTTATAATTAAACAATATTATAAAAAAAAAAACCTTAAAATGATTTTTTAAAAAGAGAACTAATCACAGTGGATCATGAAACGGAGGGTCAACTGTGGGGATGGGTCATTCAGCTGAGTCCAGAAGCCCCAAAGTGGTCGCCGAGTTACGATCCGCACTCCTTGTCCGGCCTCGGCCCCCACCTGCAGGGCACCGTGGCGACCACAAACTTCAGCCAGTGAGATGGACAAGCTCCCGCCTCGGAGGTGCAGGAGAGGCCCAAAACCAAGAGCGCGACTCAGTTAATTTACAGAGTTCAGCACCACGCATGGACACGCAACGCACTGAGGGCGCGCAGCCCCGGTTCCTAGGGCGCAAAGGCGGTGAAGAAAATACGCATCTTGACCAGGAAGGTGGTGACGGAGCCCTGGCGCCACAGCTTCATCTCCACATCCAGGGCGAAGTCCCGGGGCTCCAGCACAGGCCGCTGCAGCAAGACCACGCCGGTGAAGGTGCTGAGTCGGCGTGTGCCAAAGTAGCCCTCCTCGTTGCCTCGGATGATAGTCAGGGAGATGGTGTCGCCAGTGAAGACCGGCGCGGGACCAATGCGGAAGATGTGCGCAGGCACCAGCAGGCCCGTCTGGAAGTTGAGCTGGTAGTAGGTGATGCGCGCAGGTGAGTTCTGGCACTCAAGTAGGTCATGGCACGTGGTGCGCTCGCACTTCCTGTGGAGTGAGATTGGGGCCCGCTCAGTGGGCAGCCTCACAGGCAGGGGCTTGGTTGGTGGATGGGGCTCATAGGGCAGGACCTACCCAGTGGGCGGGCTCATAGGCAGGGGCTTGGTTGGTGGACGGGGCTCATAGGGCGGGACCTACTCAGTGGGCGGGCTCATAGGCAGGGGCTTGGTTGGTGGATGGGCTTGTGAGGCGGGGCCTACTCAGTGGGCGGGCTCATAGGCAGGGACTCGGTTGGTGGATGGGGTTCATGGGGCGGGGTCTTTTCAGCAGACCGGTTCACAGGCCGGAGCTTGATTGGTGGGTGGGGTTTGTGGGGCATGGCCTGTTTACTGTGCCAACTCTCAGCCTTGTTGGTAGACTGGGCTTGTAGCTGGGGCCTATTCAATGGGCCAGGCTCAAGGGGCGGGACCTGGCTGGTGGGCGGAGCTCTCAAGACGGCCTTGACGGTGGCCGGGCTTGTGGGGCAGGCCAGTCCCACAAGCTCAGGTCTCACCCCCAGATCAAAGAGACACAGCCCTGCCCAGCACCTTCACCTAAGACAAGGCTCCTAACAGCCTGTTGGGCCCGGTGTATAGACAGTACAAGGCACAGCTCCTCCTCTTCCTTACACCTTCCCTCCTAACCCCTTTATCCTCTCCAACTGCCCTCCGGCCCATCCTCCATCATCCCCGTACCCTCGCCTCATTCTCTCCTGGGATCCCTCTGATTAAGCTTAGCTGTGTAGTTGGCAGCAAAAGCCATCTTCAGTCACCTCCAAGGTTTGATTAGGTTAAAGGACTGTCACTCGATCTTCAGCCAGCCTACTTTACACTAGGGATTGTCAGGTCACTAGCAGCTCCTTGGAAAGACCCAGGGTAATGTGAGTGAGTGGCTCCTGCAAACAATGCAGCCCTGGGATATGCCAGTGACACTGCTGTCAGCAGCTCCACCCTCAGAAACAAAATAAGCTAACAAGTGTTCACTATATAAAGGTGCTGAGTGTCGGGAGAAATTTGTTACACAGCAATAGATGACTAATATACTATCTGCATGTATGCACAGTAGCATGAGCAGGAAGTGGTCAAGGCAGACTCCTCTGTCACTTGGTCAGGGCAGCATGGGCACAGTGTAGGGTCCCAGGGTTCCCACCTGGGGTCAGAGGCACTCACGTTTCAGACACCCGGACGTAATTGGGAGGGCACTCGAAGCGCAGGCAGCGGAAGCTTCCCTTAAGGTTATAGCAGGTCTCAGCCTCCGAGCAGTTGTGTGTGCCCAGTGCACACTCATCCAGGTCTGGGGAGTAAAAGGGATGAGGAGGGGAACCCTGAGGCCAGGGCACTCCAGCTCTATAACTCATCCTGGCTTTGGGAACACAGCTGCTTTGCCACTCAGTACCATATTGTCATGGTTTGTGTCTAGATGTCCCCCTAAAGCCTCATGCACTCATAGGTAGGGCTTTTCAGAGATGGCTGGATCTAGAGTGTGTGATGCTGGAATTGAGGATGTGATGCTAGGGTTAAGGGTATGTGATTACTGCACCCGCCTCCACCCTAGCTCAGTAGCCTAGATAAAATATAAAAGGGGCAGAAAGAAGCTGATATGGTCACTTGTGGCTTGTCACTTCGTTTGCCTGCTTTTATTGTCTTCTGCCTGCCATGAACCGTTTTTCCTCTGCAGTGCCCCTCTGCCATGCCACCCTGTCTTGGAGCCAGCCAACTATGGACTGAAACCTCTACAAACTGTGAGCTAAATAAACCTTTCATCCCTTAACTTGTGGGTGTTGTGTATTTTGTCTCAGCAACAAGAGAACAGTAACTAAGACACACACACACATGCCTCACCAGCTCAGCAACCAGGAGTCTTGCTTTCTACTCACATCACCCACGTCTTCACTTTCGATGGATACTCCTGGCTCCCAAAATGAAACCCAAGTGCCTCCTAGGGACACAAACCTTGGCCAACCCTTCCACACAGACTATAGCACTGCTGTACACCTCTGTGCTCTGCCCCAAAGCCTGACCTGATCTACCCTCAAGGCCTTCACACACACACTGCCATCTCTGCTGGAACACTTTCGACCCACCTTCCCCAGCTGGCTTCCTTTTTGCGAAGCAGGGATGGAAAGCTACCACTGGGCTATACCTCCAGCACTTAAATTTTTTTTTTTTAACTTTCAGATAGGGTCTTCTTTAAGTTGCCTAGTCTATCCTTAAATTTGCAATCCTCCTGCCTCAGCCTCTCAAGTAGCTGCGATCATAGGCCTGGGGCACCACTTCTGGCTTCCACAGTGGCCCTTTTTTTATCCTTCAGGCCTCAGTGTTTGTTTGTGTGACCACCTCCTCTAGGACAGCCTCCCTGCCTACCCTACTTTGGTCCTTTTCCCCCTTCCCTGCCATCCTGCCTCATATTTTTAAGCATTCTTGATTGCTTGCCCCACTCTGAAACACACCATGGCTTTGTGCGTAGTCACCAATGCTCCCTGCAAGCCACAGACTACACAGACACCTCATGCTTGGTATGTACCCACAGCACCAGATATTTCTGCGGGAAATCCAGCAGGGATGGGGGCCAAGTGCACACCTGAGCTCGAGCACATCCACGTGGTACACAGCAACACCCGTGCACACGTGGGGAAGAGGTGTGCAGGCAAAGCTCAGAGAAGTGTGTTTATAAAAATCACATCGTGGGTTCCAGTGTCACCCTCTGGGGGACCAGCTGCTCAGCTCAGAGCAGAAGCATCAGGAGGCCCCAGGGGTGCTCTGCTGTTCCTCCCAGCCACCCTCTAGGGCTGTGGTTCGGTTTTCTGATTGGCCTTTCTGGAATTTTTTCTCTCTCAACTCTCGCACCAGCCTTGCAGTCCAGGAGTTACTGCTCTCCTGAGATTTGGGGGGGGACAGAAAACTCAGAGGGGCACATAGTCTTGTCCCAGGTCATACAGTGGTCAGCAAGGCAGATGGGCTGGAACCAAGCTCTGCTGTGATGCCAATAAGTGCCAGACTGACTCCTAACAGCAACTTCACAAGAACCCCACCAACCATGCAGGGGGTACCACTGCTGTCACCTGCTATCCTCAGGATGCCACGGATGCATCCTAAGCCACATGGGTGCATAAGGACAAGGCCTGTCCTCACCCCATTTCCTCCAGCCCAGCCCAGAATGTAGGCTGTGGTCCCCCAAGTGTCCCTTCTGGGCCCAGCTAGGATTTGCTCCCTCTCCAGGCCTTCAATTTTCCCCACTGTAAGAAGTCATCTTCTCTGCTCCCTAGGATGGCTGGGTGGGTGGCAGGGCATGGCTGGAGGCCACAGCGGGACACAGCCCAGGCTGGGTGAGGTGACTTCCTGCAGATTTGTCACTGACTTCTCCAGATGAGAGAGGCCCTTCCTGTTCCCCAGCCTGTGTCCTGGGTCAGCCACCATCATGACCCTGGCCTGGGCATGGGCAGACAGGACTGCAGGAAGCCAGCTCCTTGTGAAGGGCAGTGGGGACCACAGGTGGCAATCGTGGGACTTTCCTGCCATCCCTGGGCCTGTTTATGGGCGCCATCAGGCTCCTGTGACAAGTAGCTCTTGGCCCTGCAGACCCTCTGGAGAGCCCAGGCCAGGCAGGTGACAGCAGGACACAGCCCTGTACCAGGGTGTTACTGCAGGGGAACAAACAACACAGGGGCAGAGGGACATTATAGAATGCAGCTCTCAATAGAGCTTTCATAGGACCTGAGAAAATGCTCTATTTTCAGCAATACTTCTGCTAATATAAATACACAGTGCCACCCCTGGGTATCTGCCACAGCTTGGTTCCAGGGCCCCTGGCAGGTTCAGGTGTGTGAAGATGCACAAGCCCCTTATATAAAGTGGCAGTGTCCGTGCACCCTCTGCTCACCCTGCCATCCACTCTAACGCATCTCTAGAGGACTTCTGTGCCTCACACCACGTAAGTGTTCTGTCAGTAGCTGGAGCCTGGACATCCAAACATGTGGCCGGCCTGGGCCACGCAGAGTGGAGGGGAGCTATCTGGGGCCACATAGCAAATACAGAAAAGAGTTAAGGTTTATAAGTAACAAAGCTTCCATTATCTTACAAAACAACACAGCAAGCCCAAGTGTAATAATTAGGAAAACTGGCATGTCTGCTGAATCATAATAAACGCCTGTCCTCACAGGCACACACACATGTAAACTGAGGTGCTGTCGCTGTCATCACTGCATTTCACCTGCAAAGCCACACGTGCATGTGTCCCATCCGATCCACCAGGGATCCCACTGGACCGCATGTGGCAGGTGCAGGAGGCCGAGTCACCAAAGCACTGTGCCCTTCACTATGCAGTGCTCACCTATGCAGTCTGCCCTTGAGCACCACACAAAGGAATCACAATCATCTAATAGCTGGGCGTGGTGGTACACGCCTGTAACTGCAGCACTCTTGGAGGCTGAAGCAGGAGGACTCCAAGTCTGAGTCCACCCTGGAAACTTCAGTGACTTAGCAAGACCCCATCTCAAAAATGGAAAAAAAAAAAACTTTAAAAGGGACTTAGACTATCATTCAGTGTGAAGGACCTGGGTTCAATGCCCAGCACACCACCAAACATAAAGAAAGAAAAAGAAAGAAAAGAACAAACAAAACAATCACAGAAAAATGTTCATTACTAGTTGTCCCAGGAGCACATAGCCTGTGGGCCAGAGGTTGGACACAGCTGGTTTAGGAAATAATGCTTTTTAAAAAAAATCCCATATATGTGCAGTGGAGGTGCAATTTTTATTTTTATGATTATTCTCAACCCATGGTTGAATCTGCAAATGTAAGACCTGAAGATACACAGGGCCAGCCGTGTGTGTGTGTGTGTGTGTGTGTGTGTGTGTGTGTGTGTGTGTGTGTGTCTGTGTGTGGACATTTAGCAACAGCTCCTCTCCATCCAACACCTTGGCCCATGTCCTGAGCTGGACAGGGCTGTCTGAGCCAGATAGACCTGCCCTCACAGGGTACACATTCCCGAGGACATGGCTGAGGCCAGGGCCCTCCTCTTTTTCAGTCCTGTTTGTGATTCCTGAAATAAGGTGCCCGTGAGGTCTTAGT
Organism: Hydrochoerus hydrochaeris; assembly: GCA_004027455.1. NCBI lineage: Eukaryota > Metazoa > Chordata > Mammalia > Rodentia > Hydrochaeridae > Hydrochoerus > Hydrochoerus hydrochaeris. The sequence continues at coordinate 222,988 of PVLA01003114.1, forward strand.
CAGCACACAGCTGCCCTGTGGCCAGCCTCCTGTCCTCCTTCCCAGGAGCTGACACCTCAGGGTTGGATCTGGGTCTGCCCAGGACCAGAGTGCACAGCTTCAAAGGTCTGCAGCCAGCTCAGGTTCCTGGAGAAACTCGAGACACAGATAGTCCAGGAACTGGGATTGGGCACCCAAGGCCAGATTGGAGCAGGGTGTGCTGGACCTTGGAAGACCCCTGTCCTTCCATGGCCAACACAGAGACACAAGGGTACCCAGGCTTCTCAACCCTCTGTGCTTTGTGCATGAGGGGACAGGCTGGGGACAGCTTATCCTGAACACAGATGGGTTTCCAACCTGTTCTCCTGGAAGCTGTCACATGTTCATTCTGCTATGGGGCAGGTGAGTGCTGCTGACACTCTAGGGATATAAGTCATATTTCCTGACTCCCAAGCTTCCCCTGAGCCTACAGATCACACAGCAGAGGCTTCACAGCCAAGAAGCCCAAGCTGCAAGGTAGAGCTGTGAACCACCATCCACACAAGCACACCAGGGTTCAGGACTTAGTCTATTCCTGCTTTGCCCCAAATCTGCCTCCCTGAGAACTGCAGTGACACTTACACAGCCAGAGCCCACTGGTGGGCACCATGCCACACACTTCCATGTCCCATCCTGCATTCTATTCGGTGACCCCAACTTGATCTCAGGGTCCTTGGTAGGGACCACCACAAGTTTGTAACACAGTCTCATTCCATTCCCTTCTGGGTGCTACTCTGTCCCCTGCTCCAGCCTCCAGGCTGTCAGTACCACTGTCTGGGGTGACACAGCCCCAGACTCGGGTGGGGGGCAGGTGTCTCAAACACCAGGAGACTCAGCAGTCAGTTCTCCAAAGCAAAGCCAGTGCGTGTCCTGCATCCTGCCCCTCTATCTGGCCCTGCTGGCTTGCCAAGCTCTGAGTTTGGTGGCCAATGGCTGCAAACACAGACATGACTCTCTTCAATGACACAGGACCCAGTCCCACCTAGTCCCCTCTACTGCAAATCAGACAAGTGACTGCCCAGCACCAGCCCACATGTTCCCAGGTGTAGGGGATCCCTCCTTTGACCCTCTTCCCTCCTCCCAGGGGCCCCACCTTCCAGTCCCCACCCCTGAATAGCACTGCAGAGACTGGAGGATAGTGACTGAGGCCCCACATTCTTCCTGGGACACCTCCTGCCTCATCAGCACTCCCCACAGTACCCTGCTGCCCTGCTCCAGGGAAGGGAGTCCAGTGGAAGATTCTATGCGGGACTGACCGGCCACTCCCTGTCCCCAGGCACTGTAGGCACAGCACATTCTGTGGTCCATGCACTAGTGCTGTGTTCCAAGTGCTCAGCAAGCTATGCAAGGTCCCCACACCAACCCAGCACCTGCCACTGCTTACCCTTGCAGGACCTGCCGTTGGCCATCATGGCGTAGCCCTGCTCTGGGCATGCGCACTGGTAGCTTCCAGGTACATTGAGGCATCGGAAGGTACAGAGCATGCCAGCAGCCTGTGCACACTCATCAATGTCTGCAGAAAAAGGGTCACCACTCACCATGAGCCTCGTGTACCCACAAGACCCACCACAGACAGCCTGTACCCATCACAGCCAGAGTCAGAAAGCCACTTTACAAACAATGCCGTGAGGCCTTTAAAGATAAAAGTGAGATCCCTAAAGCCATGCGGCAGATTAGGGCTCCCATGTCAGTGCTCAGTGGATTTGACTCATAACTTCTTTCCCCAGCAGGGACCAATCAGGTGCCAGGCACAGCCTCCACATTCCAACATCACATTCAACCTGCCCCTGGCAGAGGAGGCACCTACCTGTGCAGGTGTGCCCATCTTCCACCAGCTGGTAGCCCTGACGGCAGTAGCACTGGTAGGAGCCATAGATGTTGGCGCACTCCTGGCTGCAGCGCTGGGTTTCACATTCATTCACATCTGCAAGGACGCCAGGCACTGGTCATGGTGGTGGGGAGCCCTCCTAGCCCATGCATGAGGCTCAGGCCCCCAGCTGACACAGAGCCTCGTCTCAGCAGAATTTAAGTTTCAGGCAACTTTGGGGGGTGACAGACTACCAGCTGTCCCCCCAAAAGGGCTGGAACCAAGCAAGGGCTGAGTTGAGGCAGGGTAGGGCTGCTTGGGCCTGGGGTTGAAGCGGGGACTCCAGGTGGTATTATGGTTTAAAACTAAATTCACAGCCAAATGTGCTGTGTGGAAGCAGGGCCTGGTGGGTAGAGGTGACCACTGGAATGTGATTTGGAAGGGTGCATTCTGGCCCTTGGGTCCTCCTCCCTCTCTGTCTGTCTGTGTCTGTCTGTCTGTCTGTCTCTCTCTCTCTCTCTATCTATCTCTCTGCTTCCTGGTTGCCATGGGGTGAGTAGCTTTCCTCTTCTATGTCCTTCCACCATGCCATTTCTGCTTTGGAGCTGACCAGCCATGAACTGAACCCACTGAAACTGTGAACCAAACAAACCTTTCTCCTTTTAAAGTGCAGGTATCTGGTATTTTGTCCCTGCAACAAAAATGACTAACACAGCTGGGCTCTAACTGTGTTCTTTAAAGTATGAATCCATCTGTAATGTGTAAACACAACTCAGTTTTATACAAATACTGAGATTCTGGCTAATGGAAAGCCAAGAACAGGAGGCTGCCCTGGACCTCTACACTTGGTGGCACATGTGTGGGTGTCCTGCTGCCACCACTCACTTTCGTGGCCTCCATTGTCTTAATTCCCTATCTGTCCCTGCATTCTTGGCTTCAGCTCCCCTGCCTGCAACTCCAGTCACTTGCAATAAGTGCTCATTGAGGTCTGCCACAAGAGAAGCCCCCAGAGGATAGAGGCAGGGGCAGGGCCAGAGGTGGGGTGGGTGGGGCCAGAGACCAGGGTGGTTAGAGTCTGGGGTGGGCGGAGTGGGGCGGGGGCAGGTGCCACGATAGGAGGAGCCAGAGGCCGGGTCCAGACAATGGCTGGGTAGACTGGGCCAGAGGCCAGCAGCACTAAAGGCTGGGCAGGCTGGAGGCAGTACCTTCGCAGTGCTTGCCGTCCTCAGCCAGCCGAAAGCCCATGGCACAGGAGCAGCGGTAGGAGCCCAGCGTGTTCTCACACGTGTGCTGACACAGGCGGCTCGGCGAGGTCCAGCATTCATTCACATCTGTGAAGGGGTGAGGGGTAGGGGGTGGCCTTTGGGACACTGTGTGGGAAGTGCAGGAAGGGCAGAGCTGACCAGAAGCCAGAACCCTGTGCCCATCTAGGTCCCCTGATTGAGGAAGGCAGGGAATGAGGAGGGCAGAGGGACAGACATCGCAGGAATCAAGCAAAAGGGCACAGAGACAATGGCCGGAGAAGCAAAGGAGCCGTAGGAGAGTGCCCAGCCCCAGGGAGAAGCCTGCAGGAGGCCCACGTCTGGAGGCTCTAGGCCAGATGCCCCAGCAAGCGAAGTGGGGCCAGAGGTACAAGGCCGCCCACCTACCGATGCAGGAGCGGCCGAAGGCGTCCCGCTGGAAGCCAGTCTTGCAGTCGCAGCGGTAGGAACCAGGCAGGTTGTGGCAGACCTGGCTGCTGCCACAGCGATGCACACCTATGGTGCACTCGTTCACGTCTGCGCAAGAAGTGCCACCCTGAGCACGTGCTCACACGTCCCCCAGCCTTCCCAGGCAGGGTCGGGGCGCCCGCCTTACCCACACACTGCGTCCCGTCCTCGTTGGCATGGTACCCATGCCTGCACATAAGTGGGTCCCTCTGGCACCTGTAGGAGCCCACCGTGTTGACACAGCTGAAGCCAGGGCGGCAGGGCTCAGGTAGCGATGTGCACTCGTTGATGTCTGTAGAGGGGGCACAGGTGACCAGGAGCCTGGCACGACATCTCCAGGCCACCCTGAGCAGGACTACCCCACCCCAGCATCCCACAACCCCAAGGGTGTACCTCCAACCCCCCCACACAAGCCAAACTGGCTAAACTCTGCTCACATCGGATGGATCTGCTGGAGGCAGAGGGGAAATGAAAGCTGAGTGTGGGTAACTATAGCTGCTCTTCCCCAAAAGCTGCCCACCCTACACAGTGAATGGAACCAGCCTCTCCCCACTTGCCCTTACCCACCACCCAGCCCCCCCCTACACCCCCAGGATCTTTGCACTTGCTGCCCAGCTTCCTTGGCCCACGATTCTTCAGCTCTCTGCCCCAATGTCACCTGCTCTGGGAGGCCCTGGGAGCCATCTGAGTAGAGGAACTCTCCTTTACACTTTTACCCCCTACTTGTTTTCTTATGTACCAGAGTGCCTGTGAATTATCCATACTTTTATAAACTTGATTGCTTATTGATGCTTCTCTCTAAACTTCCTTGTCAGGCTGTGGCAGCTCCACTATACCTAGAACCCCGGCATAAAAAGTTCCCCCATAACAATCACTGAGGAGCTGTCCAATCAGGCAGACTCCTCCTCACCTTTCCTTAACCCCTACTAGAAAGGGTGGTACCACGGCAAACCACAGGGACTCTGAAGGTCCCGAGGGGTCCCCTACACTGTGTGACACACTGGTGAGGTCATTGAGCAAGGAGACATTAAAGGTGGTGTCTTGGGGACAGCTCCCAAGACCAGCCAGCAGAACCCCTGGAAGCTTGAGGAGGCGAAGCTTCACACAGTCTAAGTCCCTCTTTGAACACCAGCCTCATCCCTGGGGTTAGAAGGGCAGGCAAGAGCTCCATGCCCTGGGTCACCCCTGGTCCTGGTGCCCCTGCTCTCCCAATTGTCGCTCTGCACTGTTCACCCCTGTGGCAGGGGTGGCTGTGACCTCCCCAGTGGGCCCTCCTGGCCAATGAAGAACAAGGACGCCAGAATCTCAGGCCCTCTTGGGGCAAGAAAGCCAGCATCTGTCCAACTGTAGGCCTCAAGGTTTCAGTAAGCATGTGAGTTACTGTTTTGTGAACTTTGTATGACAGCTGTGCATGGATGTGTACAGAGTCTTGTTGGCCAGGTTGCATTCTTCCAGACCAGTCAGCTGAGATGGTAAACTGAGGACATGAGCAAAATAACTAAGTCAAGGTCAGATACTTCAGGTGAAGAAAGTAGCTTCAGGATCTCTTGGGGCTGGCACTAGGCACACAGCTGGGCACAAAGAGCAGCCAGCCAGCCAGGTCTGCCTGGGCTTGGGGGCCCTCAGGGGCCCCCAGCAATCCTACTGCTGACTCACCCACGCAGTTGCCCTCAGGGTCCTGTAGAAAGCCTTCCATGCAGCGCTGTCGGGCCTGGCAGTAGAAGGAGCCCTTGGTGTTCTGGCATGAGAAGCCAGGCTGGCAGGTGTGCGAGCCCATGGCACACTCGTCCACATCTGCACACAAAGGCTGGGTGTCAGGGGTAGGTAGGCCCCAGCCCTCATATCCCTGTCCTCAGGACACCATGACCTTGATAGTTACAGAGGTCTGAGCCTGACTCACACGGACTGAGCTTTCCTGTGGTCTGAGTGCTGCCAGATGCACTGATTTACTTCACCCTCACAATCATCCTAGAACACAGATGCTACACCAGCCCCAGGTTACGCAGGGTAAACTGAGGCACGAGACACTGCGCTAGGAGCAGAGCCCAGGCAGTCAGGCCCCAGGACCTGCACTTGTAACAGCTCACTGTCCCCTATTTGTGAGGACAGAGGGAGGTAGGAATGAGTGGTTATGTCCCTAAGGGAAGGCTACATGGTGATACTTATGGGGCGGTGGCATAGATAGTACGAAGACTCCAACCCCTGGGACTCTGCTTCCTCCCCTCAGCTCATGGCCTGCTGCCCCCTTGGCCTGGAGCTCCCTTCCTAATAGCTGTCCACTGTTCAGGTCCCAGCTGCAGCGTTGCCTCCACCGGGACTCTCCCTGAACCCCCACTTGAAGCAGCACCCAGCCCTTGGCCATTCTGCCATCCCCATCTGTTACTGGGCTCCCCATGTTCCCTACCACAAGATCGGAGGAAGAACACAGCTCCCCAGGCTGTACTCCCGTCCTCAACCCTGCCAGGCACACAAGGGCAACTCAGGCAGTATTTGTTCAGTGGGATGAAAATTCTCCCTTAGAAGCTAGAACTTCCCAATGAAAAACACACGTGATTTTCCTGGGGTCTCAACCCCAGGTACAAACGTGGAAACCAAGGTGTGGCACCCAGACGCCAACGGGCAGCAGGAAAGATAGAGGCAGCCACGCAGTT